>JAOYRS010000003.1:10512500-10877500 GCA_032432895.1 Dryadula phaetusa | reverse complement strand
CACTAGATACTGTGTAGGACGGGGTAGAATACAATTACCCTCCGCAGCGTAGAAGGTTAATACCTTCCCTATCCCACCCATCCTTTACCTCTTCTCTTTTTCTTACAAGGCTGGCATCGCATCTACAACTCTTATTTTGTAGGTGTCCATGGGCGAAGGTGACCACTTACCGTCAGGAAGCCCTTCTGCTCGTTTGCCTCCTATTATGATAAAAGAACACCTCCTGTCTACCCTGCTACCCAGGATAAAAAGCGTAAAGCTAAAAACAGAGATAAATATATTGTTGTCATCATTTTTAATATTTAAAGGGTTTGCTTTGGTAATTATTATGTAATTTGATAAAAATGTATATACCTTAATAAATAATTAGAAGGTATTACATAAAAAAGCAATAAAAATATTATAAATACTGTACTTTCAAAGATATAGGCAAAAAATTCTAGGCATATTGTTTAACATCTCATTGTCTGTGCCTTTTTATAATTATATTATTATTAAAATAAAGTCAAAGTTAAGATTTTGAAATAAAAATAAATATATTGACAATTCTAATGTTTCTTGATGCTCTTCTTTATATTAAGGAATCGCGTATTTAAATTGCTCGGTCCTAGTGAAGCAACCGAATGAAGTATGCAAGGGAACGAGTCTTACAGTACGGAAATTTACATTTGCTTTCTTTTTAGGTTTCAATAAGTTCTTCTGTGTTCTGTGTTGTGTTATTTTCAAGTAGTAGTATATGTTAATAAACTTAAAATCCCAAATAAAGTGTTATCAAAACCTGAGGTCTCTTAAACAAGTATGCACTACACTCTATGAATCTTTTGACCCCAGTCTAATTCGGTGGAAAGGGGAGTACAGAGTTTACTTGGCTACTCTACTATACGGGATAAAAGCGTGAAGCTAAAAAAACATCATTCACTAATTATTTTTCAATATATTATAATAAGGCTTTGAATATTCTTGAAAACAATTATTTAAACAAGTGCTTCCTAGCCAGTAATAATGTAAGTACAATCACTGATATAATTCAATTATTATATTCGGTTCCATGGTGTAATGGTTAGCACTCTGGACTTTGAATCCAGCGATCCGAGTTCAAATCTCGGTGGAACCTGACTTTTTTAAAGATTTTTTTTATAGTAATATTGATGATGTGTGAGTGATTTTTTTTAATGTAATAAGTTTTGGTTTTTTGTTGTTTTAAATCTGCCAGTCATATAAAGTAGTTTCATTTGAGTCGAAATTCTCAGTTACAACTGTCAATGTTTTTCTTGCATTGCAAAGGACCTAAACCAAGCGGTTCTTCTTCTCTTATTGTACAAAACACAGCCTTTCATATAACATTACCATCTTTAATTTCAATTATTTTTTAGCTTATTATTAAATATATTAAATTGAGACCAATCGTGGCGCACTGGGATAGCGTCTGACTGTAAATGCGATCGTTTGTGGGTTCCATCCCCACCACCCGTGGGAGTGAATATATTTAAATTATTTTGACTTCCTCGCTCTGGTAAAAGACAAAGCGCGCCGTTAAGTACCACCACTCAACTTGCAATGTCTCGAATTCGGTGAAAAGCGAAGTACGGAGTGTCTTGACACTAGGTACTTTCTGTCTACCCTGCTATGTGGGATAAAAGCGTGAAGCTAAAAAAAATTGAGAGTTAAACGTACTAATTTGAAAGCCAAAATAAATGAACTTAACAGCACCAGATTTTAACATAAACTAAAATAGGGAGAAATAATACATTAAAATATAATCACTTAAATATAAATAGCTCAGCTTAAAAAATTAGGTCAAAAAATAAAAGATTTTTTGGCAAAAATAATTCGCAGTCGGTAGGATTCGAACCTACGCTCCCAGAGGGAATCTGATTTCTAGTCAGACGCCTTAACCGCTCGGCCACGACTGCTACGTACGAGATATGCTAATACACGTATCTTAATATACTTTTACTTTCTCTTTGATATGTTTTATAATTGAGTTGTTTGAGGAATCTCGTTACATATTGTATACAGTTTCTGTACAAAGCGTTATTTATATCATCTTAAGAAAGTACATTCATCTTCAATCTTCATACCCATAAATCCATATAATAAAAATATACCTGATAGTTGTCTGTTTATGGTATTTAAAATAGATAAAAAGTAGATAAAACCATAAACACACAAGCAAATCCCTTCATGGGTGCCTTTATTAATGTAAAAGAATCCAGAACAATTATTTAAAAAAAATATTATTTATTATTGTTTGTCTGTGTGTTTGTCCACGCTTATCTCGAACGCGGCTTAACTAATATAAATACATTTTTAGCTACTGTATTTTACTGACCTGCCCTTAAATGGTAAAGTTATATTAATTTAAAGAATTTTGTACGACGAATTGATAACAAGAATGAAATTCAAAGATTCCGTCATTCACAAGATATTTTACATCTTAAAACCGTCATTGGCATTAGGTGTCAGTGAGATTTGCCAAATAATATATGGCAAATGATTTATCTGTCACAATCACTATTGATTGTAAAATCTAAAAAAAACTCGGCATTCGGAATTTTTCGGATATATGTTGTCGACCCGAAATCTTTGTTTTCTTTGGTTTTATAATTTAGGTAAGATTTCTATATACCGTATCCTATAATATAAATTTATATTAAAAATTACAATAAAATTGTAAAAAAAATATTATATTATTCCTGATAACATTAATTTATATAAAAAAATACAATAGAATTATAAAAAATATTAGGTTTTCCTAGCTTTATAAATTTGTACAATAACTAAAGATACTTCTTATTAACCCATAGCCCCACCACGCAGGCCCTTTGCGTTGTAAGAAAGAAATTCACAAGTGTACATAAGATTTTCAACCACCACGCTAAGGGATTCCTTTAGAATGTTTATTATTTCTCACTTCCATTGCCCTTCTCTCCTATATCTGACGGACTGAATTTTAAAAAGACCAAAGTACATAAAGGAACATTATATATTAAAAGTAAAAAGTAAAAAAAATATAACGTATGTTTATTTAAAGAGCTATAACAAAATACTTGATTAATTAATATTTGCCCGGAACAAGATATGACTGCCATTTCAGGAAACTCCTATGTGAGCTTTTTATTAAATCATTTTTGTATTCTTTTAATTTTATCAAAATAAAGGTTTAAAATGGCGATGATGATAAGTCATCGCATTATATACCTTGCGTCATTTGGGCCAATTAGCAATTGGCATATGAATAAACATAATGAATGTTTGAAAAATTATTGAGTAAAATGTAATTAAATGTTATATTTCATTAAATTACATAGTACTCAATAATTTTTCAAATATTCATTATGTTCATTATGCAAAATAAAAAAATCGAAAATAAATGTATTAGGAAATGTTGCAAAAAGCCAACGGCACGCAGTGTTCCCAGGCGGTCACCCATCCAATTACTATCCGCGCCCTACATTGCTTTGCTTTGGTGAACGGACGAGAACCGGTGTGTTCAACGAACGTGGTATGGACGTTGGCGGCGGAATTTAAAAAATATCATTTTACACACACACACACACACATATACATATATATATATATGTATATATATATATATATATATGTATATATATATATATATATATATGTATATATATATATATATATATATATATATATATATATATATATATATATATATATATATTATAGTAAGGAATCAGAATATAAAGAAAGATTGCTTTTACTAAATTGCTACCTAATTAACTGATATCCTTATCTATATGTAATCAGCTATTATACTTTATAAATACTTTGATGTATAAATTCTTATTTGATATAATGAAATACTAATAAGTGACGTTATTTGAACAAGTGTTTTAGTGAACATAATTAAGAAAATTACGATATATATTATGAGCCATTTATCACAACCGGTTCCATGGTGTAATGGTGAGCACTCTGGACTTTGAATCCAGCGATCCGAGTTCAAATCTCGGTGGAACCTTTCTTTTACATACTTTTTAACTGTTCTTAAAAAAAATCAATTATTTTTGTAAATTTATACAATATTTGGAAATATAAATAACTTCATCCCCTACGTATCTGCTCGCACCTCTGTTTCTTGCTCCTGCTTGCCAAGTGATGCTTGTAAACGTTTATAAATTACGAGTAATTTTTTTTGCATTAATAGTATAAAAATTACTTGTCCAGATGAAAATTTCAATACATAATTCATCACCGTTAATAATTTTATATAATAAAAATAATATATAATATATATCTAATGTATAACCACGGATGTAAAAAACAACCTGTATAAAGTATCAGTAATACAAAACAAAACATACTTTTAAATTAAGTATTTCAAATACTAGATACAAAATATTTTCTGTAATGTTATTTTAATTATTCGATACAAAATAGACACCAACCTATAGGTAACGACCGTATAAGAACGATAAATTAAATATTCTAAAATAATATATTATTTATTATTAATTATTACAGTATACTGGCCACACTAAATGTGGATATTGTGAAAGTAGGTATATATCCTCAAATTATTTCTGTAACGTAATAACTTAACGAGGTTTTGCAGTTTAAGTTCGCTAACGTCTATATTACGTTGAACACTCCGGTTCTCGTCCGATCACCGAAGTTAAGCAACGTAGGGCGCGGTCAGTACTTGGTTGGGTGACCGCCTGGGAACACCGCGTGCCGTTGGCATTTTGCATTTTTCTAAGACATCTATTTTCGTTTTTTTTTTATTTTGCAAATATTAAAATTCCATATAATATACTAGGTGAAGTTTAAATACACACACTACTTGACCTGTGCCTTATATATCTTATGATAATGTAATTTTTAAAAAGAATTACTTATAAATATCTTATTTTTAATTTAGTAAGTAAAGTAACTCTATATTGTATTTACATATACGTGAATTTTAGTCATGTATTCAGTTCCAGTTACGTATTTCCACATTTTTCTAGTCCAATCAGCTACCGAATCGTTTGTGTTAATATATGAAGGCATTATAAGCCATAATATATAACTAAAGAAGATCTTATTTAAACAAGTGTTTCATACATTCAATTAGTAAGCAGTGATCAATAATATAATCAGATTATAATATCCGGTTCCATGGTGTAATGGTGAGCACTCTGGACTTTGAATCCAGCGATCCGAGTTCAAATCTCGGTGGAACCTGATGTTTTGTTTGCTGTAAGAATTTTTTTAGACATTCAACATTATTGTTGAAACGTTGACATTTGTTGTTGACTTGCTACTTTTTACAACGACTATTAAATTTTATTTATCAAATCATCATTCTATTGGATTTATTTTAGTAAAAGCAGTATTTAAAAGAGAAAGCCTCGCTGAGTTTCTTACAGCAGTTCTTCTCAAGTCTGAGGCATTATCTTTAGTGATCTGGTGGTAAATTATTATTTGATTTGAATAAAATTATTTACTTTGACTTATATTAATAACCACCTGAAAATAAATAAATAATTGGTCTCCGTATTTTCTCTTTAATTGTGTCTCTGTAATGTCTATGTGTCACAAATGTAAGTAAAACTGTGCTGTGTGTAATTTAACGTATTTCTAATCCATTTATAAATAAAAAATGTTGACTCTATACTATGAAATTTACTAACGTAGGTAAACTTTTGTAGAGAAGGTACAAAAATTTGTCTACGTAACGTTAATACTCATAATATAAAAGATGCTAAAAAAGCGGTAGTAGTAAGTAAGAATTATTAATATTCCTTGATAACATTAAAACGATCCGCATTTAAAGTATATTTGTTTGTCAAAAAAAGTCAGGATACACCGAGATTTAAAAACGCTGAGTATTACTAGATTCAAAGTCCAGAGTTACTGACGTTTATTATAAATGTCTTATATTAAACTGAAACAGTTCCTAAAAATATTCTTATAATTATAGAAATAATTTTGCTTTAGTATTCGTTTTAATTTTAAGGTTTGCTTGTTTAACTATTCTATTTTTGTGACCGAGCTGCTGCAGCGCGAAGCTCTCTCGCGGTCATTCCTGGAGCACATTTCTGTGTTCCACAATGACCAATGCGAGGAGCTTGAACGCACTGAGAGCGCCGTTATGGAGAGTAACAGTTGGATGGAACGTCTTGCTCAGAAAACCCCACAGAGACGACCCAGGACACCAGATAAGACCCCGGACACCGCTTCAAAAAAACAATGAGCAGAGGCGTAGGATCCGGTTCCTCTGCTGACATTACAGGTCATTATTCACAGCCTCTCCTGCATTAGCACAGAGGACACCAGTGCAACCAACTGCGCTCACCATCTGCCCTCTGGCAAGCTCAAGAACAACCCAGACACCAAATGCAGCCTCCCAGTCCAGCGTTTCTTTTGGTGACTCACTCAGTGACCAACGGGGATATATCCCCAACGCCGCCCGTACAGCAAAGAGATTCGCTTCTGCCCAAACTCGGAGAGTGAAGACCGCACCATCCAGCGACACCTCACTGAGCTGGAAAATACGCAAAATATAATCCTGGTTCTCTTATGCGCTGCCTTCAGAATCAAGTCTATAGGTGACGCGCAAACTACTCTCCTGGAGGAGAGCACCTGCTGTGGACAGCACCGGAGGAAATTGTAGAAGCTTGTTTAACATCGGTGACTGGATGAGAACTGGTGTGTTCAACGTCGTATGGACGTTGACTTCCTCTGCTCCCCAAGCCAACCAGAGGCAACCTACTTCTGAGGCTTCTCCGACATCTCAGAAAAAGACCGCGTCGTTAGTGCCCTCTCAAACAGCGCCAACTGGAAGACATACGCCTTGGACAGATTCTAACGACATCCTCTAGAAAGTACTCAGAGTCTTGAAAGAAGGTCGTGACCCTTTCCAAGAAGTGCTGAATGACATCCTCTCCCTTCTTCAAGATGGTTGAATTACGAATGCTCTATTCGAACGCCAACGGCCTGAGGAGTCACCACTACTTCATCGGACACGTCATGAAGTAGCAATATATATGTGTGGCTTTATTCAACGTGACGCATCTCAGCTCAGGAAACCCAATCCATCCATATATAATCAAGATATCAGATAATAGGTATTATTTATATATGTGAGAAGGTCCGTTATTTACCTGTCTCTATCACCATACCACAAAAACTTTACAGCCGCTAGGCGTGGAGAAAATAAAAAGATGCCATCACCAAATAACTTGCAAAATCACCGACTCTATTGTCAGAAAGAGGCCATTTACCTCTGTATCGTGATCGACTGATCGCTCTCCATGCAAGCGCTTTTTAGCAGAGTAATCACGGCATCAAGGGTCGCCGCACACCTTCGGAAACTAGTGTTCAGGTCGAACATCGGCCGAAGTCACCCGGCTTGGTCATTTGCCCACATTAATATTTCTTATCCACATAGATACTGGTCCAACATATCCATTCAAGGACCGCAGGTCTACCTAGTGTCCCTGACACACTCATATTAATTAGTGGCCATCGAAGCTACGTCCCGAGGACTTTACCCTAACACCATTTCCCTTCTCCACTTCAGGAGAGAAAGTACATAACGACGACGAAAGGCCCAGTCATAATTATCGCTTGCGAAGTAGTTATTTATTATTGTGAAGAAAACAATAATTAAAATAACCAACAGAAATAATTCATAAATAAAATAATTATTACACACATTATATATATTTACAACAATATTTTAGTAAGAAATCAGAATATAAAGAAAGATTGCTTTTACTAAAATGATACCTGATTAACTGATATCCTTATCTATTTGTAATAAGCTATTATACTTTAAATATACTTTGATGTGTAAATTCTTATTAGATATAATGAAGTGTTTTAGTGAACATAATTAAGAAAATTACCATATATATTATGAGCCATTTATTACAACTGGTTCCATGGTGTAATGGTGAGCACTCTGGACTTTGAATCCAGCGATCCGAGTTCAAATCTCGGTGGAACCTTTCTTTTAGATACTTTTTAACTGTTCTTAAAAAAAATCAATTATTTTTGTAAATTTATACAATATTTGGAAATATAAATATCTTCATCCCCTACGTATCTGCTCGCACCTCTGTTTCTTGCTCCTGCTTGCCAAGTGATGCTTGTAAACGTTTAAAAATTTCGAGTCATTTTTCTTGCATTAATAGTATAAAAATTACTTGTCCAGATGAATATTCCAATACATAATTCATCACCGTTAATAATTTTATATAATAAAAATAATATGTAATGTAATATCTAATGTATAACCACGGATGTAAAAAACAACCTGTATAAAGTATCCGTAATACAAAACAAAACATACTTTTAAATTAAGTATTTCAAACACTAGATACAAAATAAATACCAACCTATAGGTAACGGCCGTATAAGAACGATAAATTCAACATTCTAAAATAATATATTATTTATTTTTTATTGTTACAGTATAATGGCCAGACTAAATGTACATATTGTGAAAGAAGGTATATATCCTCAAATTATTTCTGTAACGTTTATTACGTTACTTAATGAGCTTGTACTGATTGAGCTTGCCAACGTCCATACCACGTTGAACAAGAAACAAGAACAAAGAGTAATTTCTTGTTTTAATGCGTAAATTCTACCAGTTTCTACGCAAGGTATCATGAATTTATTTGTTTTGTTAATTTAAAATCTGTACAGGAAACTTTTTCCTGCTTTAACACTGGTACTATATAGAATTTTTGCTCTTAGTAATTGTCAACGTTCATACCGCATGCCTATTGCCCAGTGAAGCCGTCGGGTAGATTAGAGCTGAGGCGGAGTGAGGCCGGAGGAGGTCGAGTTAGGCTAGGCGAGCGGTAACGGTATTCCGATCGATAGTTGTCTCTCGCGGATGCTGGTATTAGTTAGATTAGCTAATTTTAAAATTAGATAGTGGCTACTGTGTATGTGGCCCCAAGCCTTCTCTCCGCCCTCGCTAGGATGTACAATCGACGGGTCCAAGCTTAATAGCGTTTTTCGCCTCGCTTGAACGCACTAATTGGAACGTAACGTAGAGTAGCAGCGGGATGGAAGTTTTTCCTCAGAGAACCCCACAGAGATGACCCGGGACACCAGACAAGGCCCCGGACGCCGCCTCAAAGAGAACATGCGCCTCTGCGTTACCAGGTCCTTGTTTAGCGGGCCCCCTACCACAACGTGACCCTCCAGGCACCCACCCAGGTGCTCGACATGACACACGCTTCGAAACCAGAGAGACGAGGAGTCTGGTTCCTCTCCTGACATCACAGGCCGTCATTACAGCCTTACCTGAATGAACACAGAGGACACCCCTAAGTAATCCTTTCTTACCCACATAGATACCGGTCCTAACATTTTTGAAAATATGTTTTCTAATCCTAACTGGGTTAATACTTTAATAATAGTAAATACTGGTCCAACATATTCATTTCAGAACCTCGGGTCTACCCAGGACCATACTCATATTAGTGGAGTAAAGAACACCTTTGAAATAATAATTTACTAAGTGTTATATTATAACACTGTAAAAAATAATCTATATCTTTGCTTTTAAAATATAATGTTTACTCTAAGTTTGCGAATAAAAATTAAGTCTCCTTAAGAATAGTTTCGTAAAACATGAGAAAATAATTGAAATCAAAAATAGTAAATCTTAGAATGAAAACTAAAAAGCCAATGGCACGCGGTGTTCCCAGGTGGTCACCCATCTAAGTACTAACCGCGCCCTAAAATCGGACGAGAACCGGTATGTTCAACGTGGTATGGACGTTGGCGAATATAATATGTAAAATTCTCTTTTGATGTTTAAACTTTGTTGTGTATTTATGATTATCATAATATCATAGTCATAAGCTAACTAGCCAGTGAATTTGAATATTCGCGTAGTGTACCTAAAGAAACATATTTAAGATAAAAATTGTACGTGCTATTTATTTTTTACAAAGAAATAATATTTTGATCAAATACATGGTTTAAGTAAAGTTGTATGTAAATTATTAACAGTGTAGCGCTTATATTGTGATATTATTTTTTAATAATATTAAAAATAATAATAAAATTTATTCATTATAAGGTTTGGTACGTAATTATAACATCTTATACCGATAATAACTGCATTAGTATGAAAGTGAGTCGCAGTTATTAGCGCCCTCAACGCGCCTCACTAGCGTCTTTTCAAAGACCAAAGTTACATCAAAACTGTTAATATCGTTCATTATACAATCAAATAATACTAAGATCTTATGAATTGATACAAAGGTTAATATGGTAGTGTGTAAGTTTATGAAGAGAATGTGAGTTTGTGTTTATGTGAATATGAGTGTGGGTGTATTGTATGTGTGTGTGTGTGATGTTTACACTTATAATGCAATGTATTGTTAGGCAATCAGGAGATCTTCTGTCTGATTATAATTTAATTTTTTAAGTTAATTTTACATTGATGACAAGTTAGTGGGTAAATATTTAATTTTTTATTGATGTTATTGTAAAGAATGGAACTTACGAAATAAAATTGTCTCGTAGAAGATATGGTACGTCACACGCGTTTACTGGACATAAACTGCAAATCAAAGCAAGTGAGTCTATGCTTTCGTAGAACAGAGCAGAGAAGGAACAGTTGCCGGACTGTTAACACTTTACACGATTGGTATAAATCTGTTGTTGGAAAACGAACCGGTTTAGACAGGATAATCTTTAAGATACACCTCTGGACTCTTTCTAGTGGAAGTAAAATTATTTTCGCAGCACAACCCCAAGCTGGTATACAGTCGGAAAGTATTGATTGTACAAGGGTGTAATAGACCATGATAAAAACTTGTACGTTAGCGCCAGTTCTTAGTTGCTTAAAGATATATGCGAGCCTTCGTACACGGGCAACCATTGCTAGGATGTGGTTCTTCCACGTAAGATTTTCATTAATGAGAACACCTAGATATTTTATACTGCGAACCCGTTGTATCGTACTATAATTACAAATACTATCCAGTTCCAAGCATCTATAAGCTATTATTAAAAACGAATCAGGTGCCATAAAACGTATGTGGCTAAAACGTATATATAGAGTTCTTTCTTCATTTAAAGACAACATATTACAGAATAGCCAATTTATTACAACAGCAAGAGCTTTTTCACTAATATCTCGTGTATTGTTGCCAACTGTTGCCATGTACAAGCAAAGCGGTATCATCTGCTTAAGAAATAATTTTGCAGTTAGGTATTTTAAGATTACATAGATCAGTAACAAAAATTAAAAAGAGAGTGGGAACTAAAACACTGCCCTGAGTCACACCACACGATACTTGCTTCACCACTGGTGATGCCATCATTTGTAATTATTTGTGTTCTGTCGATATCTCCTGGGGTGGACAGGGCAAACATTGTTAGGTCAGAGTCCTTTGGTCGTAGTTTCAATCGCCACTCACTCATATGAGTGTGTCCCTGGGTAGACCCGAGGTCCTTGAATGAATATGTTGGACCGGTATCTATGTGGGTAAGAAAGGACTAGCTGAGTGCTTCCTGGGCAAACGATGGATCGCCAAGTGATGTCCCTGATTCATCAAGGGTCTCCTCTGTGCTGATGCAGGTGAGGCTATGATGACGGCATGTGACCGCCATTAAGCTTGGACTCCTCGGTTCTACATCCTTATTTGGGGGGGAAAGACGGGGCTTCGGGCCACATACATAGTAGTCACTATCTAATATTAAAATTAGCAAATCTAATACCAGCATCCGCGAGAAATAACTATCGGTCGGAATACCGTCGCCGCTCGCCTAGCCTAACTCGATCTCCTCTGGCCTCACTCCGCCCCAGCAATAATCTACGCGACGGCTTCACAAGGCTATAGGCACGCGGTATGAACGTTGTCATTTACTGAGAGCAAAAGCTCTATACTGCACCAATGTTAGAGTAAGGCAGGAAAAAGTTTCCTGTACAGATTTTAAATTAACAAAACAAATATATTCATAATACGTTGCGTAGGAACTGATAGAAAATACGCATTAAAACTAGAGATGTCTATTTATATTTAAATATTTTGGACATAGGATAATATTTTTTTTAATTTCAAAAATTTATTTTACCTTTCCATTCCTCCCAGAAATCCTACTAATATCCAATAGAATGACGATTTGATAAATAAAATTTAATAGTCGTAACAACAAATGTCAACGTTTCAACAATAATGTTGAATGTATTAAAAAAATTCTTACAACAAACAAAACATTAGGTTCCACCGAGATTTGAACTCGGATCGCTGGATTCAAAGTCCAGAGTGCTCACCATTACACCATGGAACCGGATATGATAATCTGATTATATTATTGATCGCAGCTTACTAATTGAATGTATGAAACACTTGTTTAAATAAGATCTTCTTTAGTTTATATATTATGGCTTATAATACCTTAATGTATTAACAAACGATTCGGTAGCTAATAAGATCTTTGATTTTCGCGATTTTTATACATTTTAAATGAAACTATTTTAACCGGATTAATCGCGTATATGTTTCAAACACTTTACAGTAGTCCGTGGTCACAGGTAGACTGACGTGGCATTCGTCTGTCAGTTTATAAAAAAAATTAATTATATATATTGGCAACATCTTAAAAAGATCTTCTATCAAAACCATATTTAAGCCTAATAAAAAAGTGAGCCAATGCTTGAGACCCGTGAAATGTAATATTCCTTTGCAGTGTGCAAGTGTATATAAACTATACTGTGACTGTGGCTTGTACATACATTAGCCAAACAAAGAGGAGCATCGGGGTTTGGGTGAAAGAATACATATCTGATGTCAAGAATGGGCGTGTATTGCAGTCAGCTGTGTGTGAACATACAATGAATAAGTCCAACCACTACATCAGGTTTGATAAGCCACATATCCTTGCTAGGGAAAGTAGATATGTTCCTAGAATGATCCGCGAGGCTATTGAAATTAAAAAAACATCCAAATTTCAATAGAGAAGATGGTTGGAAACTCTCTATCACCTGGGACCCACTTATTTAAAATTTAAAGTCTCAAATTCACCACACCAGAGACAAAGATACAGTGAGCTCATTCTGCAAGAATCCAGGGCACTACGTGAGGCAATTAAGAAACAGATGGCGGTAGTTTGATATAATTATTTTTTTGTATCAACTAACAGACGAATGCCATCTCAGTCTACCTGTGACCTCGGACTATTGTAAAGTGTTCGAAACGTCAGGTGTCCAAAATGTATTTTCGAATACCAAAATATACACGGTTAAAATAGTTTCATTTAAAATGATTCGGTAGCTAATTGGACTAGAAAAATGTGGAAATACGTAACTGGAACTGAATACATGACTAAAATTCGCGTATATGTGAATACAATATAGAATTACTTTACTTACTAAAATGAAATTGCAAAAAGCCAACGGCACGCGGTGTTCCCAGGCGGTCACCCATCCAAGTACTGACCGCGCCCTACGTTGCTTAACTTCGGTGATCGGACGAGAACCGGTGTGTTCAACGTGGTATGGACGTTGGCGAGCTTGAGTTGCAAAAGCTTGTTAAGTTATTACGTTTCGGAAATAATTTGAGGATATATGTGTATTTATCCGCAAATTATTTCTATCCTCAAATTATTCTATCACAATATTTTTATTTAGACTGTCCACTATTTATTATACTGTAAATATGAAAATAATTTAAAATGTTTGAAATACCTTATTTAAAAGTATTTTGTATTACAGATATTTTGTATAGAGTGTTTTTTACATGTACATGTTGAGTTTGTCACGTGGCCAAGTGGTTTTTATAATAAAAACTGCAAGAATAATAACTCGAAATTTCTAAATGGTTACAGACATTACTCGGCAAGCAGGAGCAAGAAACGGAGGCTGCGAATAGGGTGAGTAGGGGATGGAGATTTCTTGCATGTTGTATTATAAATATATTTTAATTTCTTATATTTTATTTATAAATCCCAAATGTAGTATGTATTCACAAAAAAGGCAACTTAACATAGAACATCTAATCTAATATTAAATAATAGAAATTTTCCAAAAAAAAATCAGGTTCCAAAAGTCAGGTTCCACCGAGATTTGAACTCGGATCGCTGGATTCAAAGTCCAGAGTGCTCACCATTACACCATGGAACCAGATATGGTAAGTAGCTCATAATAAACGTGGTAATTTTCTTAATTACGTTCACTGAAACTCAAACACTTGATCAAATAACGTCTTTTATTAGTGTTTCAATATATCGAATAAGAATTTGATCATCAAAATATTTTTATGGTGTAATAACTTATTACATACAGACTTGGATATCTGTTAATCAGCAAACAATTTGGTAAAAATAATCTTTCTTTTTATACTGATATCTCAATTAAAGTCTGCGTAGTATTTAAGGCTTTTGTTAATTTTTTTGTCGCCAACGTCATGCCGTTGGCTTTTTACTTTTCATTCTAATTATTTCTTTTGTCATTTCAATTTTTTCATGTTTTACGAATTTATTCATAAGGAGACCTAACTTTTTTTTTGCATACATAGAGCTAACATTATGTTTTAAAAGTTAAGATATGAAATATATTTTTTATAGTGTAGTAATATTTACTTTATGAATTATTTCTGTTTGTTATTTTAATTATTGTTTTCTGTACAATAATAAATAATGACTTCGTAAGCGACGATTATGAATGGGCATTTCGTCGTCATTATGTCCTTTTCTCTCCTGGGGTGGAGAGGGGTCTTTATACAGAGTTGCATTATTTACGTAACAAGGAGTCTGGGACGCGCGTCTGACAAAGTTGTTCTGGGCAGATTCAAATTCTTTCTTCCGGGTGGTGCTAGTCAGAGCATATCATGCTACCACAGCGTGGCATACTCTGACCAGCATAACAATGGTATGTCAGATGGGGTCGGACGTACGCTTTGTAAAGTTTAATTCTAGTGCACAGGGATACTTGACCTAAACACAAGGATCAGAAGGTTTGCGGCGACCTTTGATGTCGTGATTGCTCTTCTAGCAAGCGCCTACATGGAGAGTGATCGGTCGATTTCGACACAGAGGTAAATAGCCTCACTCTGCTAATGGAGGCGGTGATTCTGCAGGTTATTTGGTGGTGGCATCTTTCCGTTTTCTCCACGCCTAGCGGCTGGAAAGTCTTTGTGGTGTGATGATAGAGGCAGGTAAACAACGAACCTTCTCACCCATGTCAATAATATCGTCTATCTCATATCCGTTAGGTTATCTAACTTTTAAATTTTGGCAAAAATAAGAAAAAAGAATAATGATGTCTTAGAAAAATGCAAAACGCCAATCGCACGCGATGTTCCCCATCCCGATCCACGCGGTGGACACCCATCTAAGTACTGACCGCGCCCTTCATTGCTTAACTTCAGTGATTAGACGAGAAGCGGTGTGTTTAACGAGGTATGGACGTTGGCAAAATTACATAGCAAAAGTTCGTTAAGATATTATGTTACAGAAATAATTTAGGAAATACACCTTCTTTCTCAATATTTATATTTAGTCTGGCCATTATACTGTAACAATTATGAATAAAAAATATAATTTTTTGAATATGGAATCTGTCATTTTTATACGATTGTTACGTATAGGTAAGTATCTATTTTGTATCTAGTATTTTAGATACCATTATGGAAAATATTTAGTATCTGTTATTTGAAATACTTAATTTAAAGGTTTTATTTTACTTATGTATGTATTTCACATATACATTATAACAGTAAATAAATTGTCAAAGATTGTTATTTAGTTTGAAGGTACTTATTTGCTTTTTTATCAAAATAAAGTGAATTTAAGTGGGTCAGATGTAATTATGTGGCTCACGAGTGTATGATACTTTAGTTGCGTTAATTACGTCGAGAAGCAATTTTAAGCAGACATTACATTCCTACGCCTAATGAGATAACAATGTCATTTAAATTTTGTAAACAGGATCAAAAACATTGTAAATCAGCTCCAGACTTTATTGCGAATGTAAGAAAACTCAGTTCCAAGTGTTATTTTACAGACTTAGAAAGAATGTTACGTGACGACTAGTATGTGGTATGAGTGATAGCAGATTACAAAATCAAATATTAAAACGAGACAATTTGCGGTATCAGGACGTAGTGGATGCAATTTTGGCATCAGGGAGAGTGGTTCGAGACGTGCGTATGATTCATGGTGCCGTAAGCACTGGTACCAACGCGACCACTGATCTGCTGATACACGCCACCACATCCGCATATGATGCTGGCGAGCCAATCATACAAACACCAGTATCTATTCCCATGTGTTATCGGTGTGTCGTTTCTGTAACAAGCGTGGACACATTGAAAGAATTGTATTAAGAAGAAAAAGGCTAACGAGAAAAACATAAATTTTACCCAGATTGAAGAGAATGAAGACTTATTTAATGGCCTATAGAACATGCAAAGTAACATGCAAAGAATTATCATCCACACGTAGTTGTGGATGATAATTCATCTAAACTACTTACTCTATCTACTACTGCTACTCCATCCCCTACTCACTCTGCTCGCAACCTCCGTTTTTTGCTCTTGCTTGCCGAGTAATGTCTGTAACTATTCAGTAATATCGAGTCATTCTTTTTGCAGTCTTTATTGTAAAATAATATAGGTCACCTACTTATAGGTCACAAATCAAATAATTTCTCTAACGTAAAAACGTTGTAGTAGGGGACCCACTAGACAAGGACCAAAGACCTGGAGGGGGAGGGGGCGCTTGAGACCACATACTCAGTAGTCACTATCTAATTTTAAAAATAGCTAATCTAACTAATGTCAGCACCCACGCGAGACAACTATCACTAGGAATACCGTCACCGTTCGCCAAGCCTAACTCGACCTCCTCCGGCCTCAATCTGCCTCAGATCTGATCTACTAGTCGGCTTCACTAGGCTATAGGCACGCGGTATGAACGTTGGCGATTACTGAGAGCTAAAGCTTGTACCAATGTTAGAGTAAGGCAGGAAAAAGTTTCCTGTATAGATGAATTCATGATACCTTGCGTTAAAACTAGTAGAATTTACGGATTAAAACTAGAGATGACTCTTTACATTTAAATATTTTGGACATAGGAGAATATTTTTATTAATTTCAAAAAAATCTTTTACTTTACTATTACTTCCAGAAATGAGAAGCCATACTAATGTAATGTAATAAATAAATATGCAAAAAGAAAGATAAGAAACATATTTAAGATGAAAAATGTACGTGATTTTTATTCTTTACAAAGAAATAATATTTTGACATACACATGATTTTAGTGCAGTTGCACGTAAATTATAAACAGTGTAACGCTTATATTATGATATTATTTTTTAAGCGTTTTTATTTCTTAAATACATGTAAACCTCATAATAAAAAAATATTTCTTACATTAAACCATTCCTAAGTCCATATGGAAAATTGAGAATAAGAAAAAAGCAGCTTCATCTCGCAAAATAAGATAATCAGAGATTACCCAGTATCAAGACTGCTTTTCGCTCAAACTCCAAACAATGCATGTCGATTAATGAACTCTTTGCCTATAAAGATTAAAATAGGAATATTACTTGAAGAATGGCTTTAGTCTCTCGTGTAAATGAAGCTGTGACAGTTCTGTATACAAAATGTGAAACAAAACTTCACGGTTCCATGGTGTAATGGTGAGCACTCTGGACTCTGAATCCAGCGATCGAGTTCAAATCTCGGTGGAACCTGATCCTTTTTGTAAAAAGAAGAAGGCAATTTTTATTTATTTTCACAATTACTTACATTATAATAATAAGGTTATGTTTTTAACGTGACGATATAATGTAAAACTTTATTTGGAAGAGAACCTCAAAAGACGTTAAAAACATCAGTTTTTGTACAGTATATATTAAAAAGAAAATTCTATGAATAATTTCGAAATGTGTAATTCAATTAATTTTAGAGGAAGCAATATATAATGTGATCCCAGTCTGTCCCCTACCCAAGTAGTGATTAAACACGACGTAGCTTAGCCGCAGAAATCAATGTAAAATTAAGTAACGTGACACAGGTTTCTGAAATTACTTCACGTGAGGTGTAAAGTAAAGTAAAAGTAAAGTAAAATACTCTTTATTGTACTTAAAATAAAAAATATACATAATCTATCTTTGTATTTAAATAGTACAACAGGCGACCTTATCGCTAAACGAGCGATCTCTTCCAGGTAACCTTTGGGTAGAGGAGAGAATTAATGAAAAGGGGAGGGCGTACAGAGTAAATAGATATAAATACATATGTAAACTAACAAACACATACATACATATATATACATATACATAAACATATACAATACATACACACATACATATACATACACACACATAAACATATACATAGACATGTATCTATATATACATACATTCATATATACATAAATAGAAAAAAAAATGCAATAGATCTATATCTGTGTTAAATAAAAATCTTTTAGCTATTTTTAAAAGTTTGTAATGTTTTAGTTTGTTTGACTCTCAGTGGTAAGGAATTCCATAAGCGAACGGATTTTACAGTGAAGGAATTTGTATAGAAGGAAGAAGAATGGCGAGGAATATTAAGAGTTAAGTTACAGGTAGAACGGAGAGAAAAATTATGTGATTCACATAAAAATCTTTAATCGCTCTTTAAGATATGATGGGTAAGACGGATTGAAGAGAACATTATAAAGAAGACAAAGAACGTGAGTATTCCGGCGAAGCCGAATTGGCAGCCACTTGAGCTTTCTGCGAAATTCGGAGATATGGTCATATTTGCGAAGACCATAAATGAACCTTATGCAGATGTTTTGGAGACGTTCAAGTTTGTTTAATTGTTCCTCTTTTAAATCAAGATAACAACAGTCAGCGTAATCAAGTATGGGTAGAAGTAGTGATTGTGCCAGCGCAACCTTAGTGGGAATGGGTAGAAAGTTACGTAGTCGGCGTAATGTTGCAATAGCTGCAAATATTTTACGACTTACCTCACTAATTAATGGTTTCCAAGATAGATATTGATCAATAATAATACCTAAATTTTTGACTTTATCAGTAAAGGGGACTATCGTCCCATCAAGCATTAAAAACGGTAATTCTCGTAGAGAAATTTGAGGAATAAGTCGTGAACTACCTATTATAATAGCTTGAGTCTTCTTCGTATTTATGTTTAGTCCTATTAGTTTACTTTTAATTGAAATATTTTTTAACTCTTCATTTATTGCTGATATGAAATTTGAAAGTTCATGCAACGAACATTGACGATAAATTTGAAGGTCGTCACCGTACAGGTGGTAGGGAGAAGAAATATTGTGACATAAATAGTTCATAAATAAAAAAATAAAAGAGGAGACAACACGCCACCTTGTGGAACGCCAGCACGCACCGGGGACCATTCAGAATAAGATTCCTGAATACGAATACGTTGCTTGCGACCATGCAAGTAAGAGTGAAGCCAATCAATCACTTTAGGAGATATGTTAAGAGAATACATAATCGCCAATAGAATGTCAAAGTCTATGGTATTAAAGGCATTACTAAAGTCAAGCAGAATCAATACTGTAACTTGACGATTTTCCATGCCCAGGCGAATGTCATCTGATATTTTGACTAATGCAGTAGTCATATTATGACCAGGTCTGAAACTTCATTGTAAAGGTTTAAATAGGTTGTTGTTTGCTAAGTATTTACCAAGTTGCTGGTTTACAAGGCGTTCGAGGACTTTTGATAGGAATGGTAAGGGCGATAAACAGATATGGAGGAAGAATTTCGGGTTTTAGGTAGTGGCGTTAATTGAGCCTCTTTCCAGGATGAAGGAAACACATTACTATTAATGGAAAAATTTAGGATTGACGTTAAAACAGGAATCACGATATCAAGGATTGGTATGATCATTTTACAACTAATGCAGTCAGAGCCAACTGCATCAGAATCAATCGCCAATATATTCCCTTTAACATCCCTTTCAGTAAATTGAACGAAGTTAAAAATGGAATTAGTAGGGGTAGGTAAGGCACGAATTTGATTTTGAGTTCTTAATTTAGAAGTTACATCAATTGTAGCAGAAGGAGAAAAATGAGCGTTAAGTTTATTTAAATCTATATTACATGGATTGGTATTATGTTTAGCCTTCCCAACCCCAATTGACTTAAGAAATTTCCAGACCTTTTCTGTGTTACCTTCCTCAACAACAGATTTATGGATATGGCGTCGTTGTTTATCCCTACACACCCTGTTACATCGATTTCGTGATTTAATATATTTTTCTCGGTTGCTGTCACTAGGGTTGTTTCTATATTTAGATTTTGAGTTATTTTTCTTTTCTTGCAATTTTTTGATATCTTCCGTAAGCCACGGAGCTGGTAGATGCTTAACACGTACGGGTCTGATAGGAGCATGAGTATCATACAGTTTAATAATTAAGGAGTTAAATACAGATACTTGACAGTCTATAGTATTTTCGGTATAGACCATATTCCAATCAATATGTTCAGCATCCTCACGCAAACGTTCCAAATCCATATCAGTAAAGTTACGCTGGAGGTGTGTATGTGTGAAGTACAGTGGTATCTGAAAGAACACAATTTTAATAAAATATATTTTAACTTAATAAAGAAAATAAACAGTAATACTAAAAAAATCAGTCAAAACATCAGGTTTATCAGGTTTAATGAACTATAACAAATATTCATAGCGGTAGAAGTGGTATAGTTTTCCTTATGTTTTGTTCTTTCATTCGATCGTTTCTTTTAGAATTCAATCTAGGAACGTCTATCAAAACATAATATTAATTCCAATTGGACTAAAACTAACAGCACAAATATACATATATCTAAAATAATACCTATAATTAGTTAGTTCGTTCTATAGATTACAAACATTTATAACACAGTATTTGAACAAGTGCTTTCATGTTAATAGCAAAGAAAATATATTATGTTTAATAAACTATTTATCATATCCGGTTCCATTGTGTAATGGTGAGCACTCTGGACTTTGAATCCAGCGATCCGAGTTCAAATCTCGGTGGAACCTTGTTTTTGAATGATTTTTATTAACAGAGCGTGGTTACCATGATTCTTGTACTACTGAGCATTGTAAGCGCGGGTAAGTTACGTAGTGTCCGATCTTCTTCCGATTTCTTAGTGCTTCTTATTTCTACGCTTACAATTGTACACTACGTAAAAAGTGTTGATATAAAAAAGATTCTTTATATAAAGACATATATATATTAATATTAAGAATATTTTAGTTAATTTGGTTATCATAAATTAGAATCAGGCTTCCTTCAGGTGGCTCGAGGATCTGATCAAGTTCGCGAGCAACTGCTGGATGAATAAAGCGCGTGTCAATTGTACGTCGTGGTATAAACCTAGTGTCAAAATACTCTGTACTCCTTAAAACACAGTAATGTAGAAAGATATTGTAAGTTTTATTAAAAATTTAAGGTATAGATATAAAATATTTCCATGTGTAATTTCTGGTACAAAACGAAAATTTTTACGTAAGCTATAGTCAGAAAACAACAGAAAGAGCTTTTGTGTAATGCAACGTCCATACCATGTTGAACACACCGGTTCTCGTCCGATCACCAAAGTTAAACAACGTAGGGCACGGTCACTACTTGGATGGGTGACCGCCTGGGAATACCGCATGTCGTTGGCTCTTTGCATTTTTTGATATTTACTTTTTTAATTACCTGACGTAATATTTTAATTATTTTAGAATATTATGCTACGAATTTTCAAGAACTTTGGACTCTTAAATCCAGCGATTTACTTTGAAATCTCGACAGAAACTCATGTTTTCTAATATTTATAAAGGAAATAAGATAAATTTTACGAAAAATGTAAGTATGAGTGACAAGATAAGCGAGATAAAACTACGTTGAATTTTTGAGAACATTTTACATGATACTCGAAGGATATTTATGAAGAAATTGATGACAGTTGACGACGTGAAACAGGTAAGCAGGATCTCTGGCTATATTGCAAGGTTTAATTTTTTTTTCGAATGTCTAGTATGCTGCTATCCCTTCTGGCCTTGACAGCGTCAGCGGATTTTGGGGGAGGCTGAGCTAGAAGAGCTCTGACTTTGGCGTGGAGAACTCGAGGGAAAACTGTCAACTTAGAACACAGTGTCACAGGGGCGCCTCCTGTGAGGCACGAACCTCGGCTTGTGTACACCGTTTGTAGTGGGGGATTTGCCTGTCCAGAACAGACCTATTGGCATCGGGTGTAATGGCGTCAGCTTTTTCTGATAGAACGTATCGGGGCCTATAATTCCCAATAATTGTCGGGCCATTTCATCAGAAATCAGAAAATTTGTGGCAGTGCTCGTTGACGGAGTCTAATTTAATGTCTCTGTAGAGATCTGCATTACGCATGTAACACGGTGCGCTCGTGGCCATGCGTATGAATTTGTTCTGGTGGACTTGAAAACGTCTGAAATCCGTGTGTGCGAAGACAACACTGGCATATGTGAAAATTGACCTGATACACGCATGTATACAAGCGGATCTTATTTTTAAGAGACATTTTGATTTTGGAGTAGATCAACGGATAGTCGCTTTCGGTGTAGGGTTGCTAGTTGAAAAGCGTGAAACTTAAAACTGTCGTTGATCAATTCATACTTCCAACTGTTTACATATGAGCTTCTTATCATTTAATTGAGACAAAGTTGTAATGAAAGGCATCTGTATACCATTAATTACGAAACTTCCATTTTAGAATATGAGTAGAGTCAGTTTTAATTTCCATAAATAAATTGTACATTACATAATTAAATAGAGGAAGGAAACAAAAGACTAATCTTTTGCAAATTACAGTCGCCAACGTCCATACCACGTTGAACACACCGGTTCTCGTCCGATCACCGAAGTTAAGCAACGTAGGGCGCGGTCAGTACTTGGATGGGTGACCGCCTGGGAACACCGCGTGCCGTTGGCCTTTTTGCAACTTATATATCAGAATCACTTTTGCTACGTATTATTCTTTTGTATATAATTAGGAAAATATAAAAATTATCCAAAAATCAGGTTCCACCGAGATTTGAACTCGGATCGCTGGATTCAAAGTCCAGAGTGCTCACCATTACACCATGGAACCTTGATAAAATAAAGCTTTATACCCAACTGCAATTACCTTCATTTAAGACATTTGTTTGTACAGATGTTTCCATTTTATATAACTTATATATGTAACTAGCAATATTTTATCTACAATATACCCGGTTCCATGGTGTAATGGTGAGCACTCTGGACTTTGAATCCAGCGATCCGAGTTCAAATCTCGGTGGAACCTGTGACTTTTTGATACTAAAATATTAAACAAAATTACTTTTTGTTTAATTTAAACATTCAATGTATTCTTATTAAAAATTAAAACCAGAAAGATTTTAGAGTCAAATAATTATTTTGTTTTAAAACTTTTTCTATTTTATTTTAAACAAAAAAATATTTCATTATCAGGAATGAAGCTAAGCTTCTACTCTACATAATAAAACAATTTTAAAAACGTGTAATAAATTATGAACGAAGCAAGATTCGGACCCGAGCCTCTTAGACCGTCCGATAGATCTGAATCTGATTTGATCTTCTATAAAACCATATACTATCCTCAATGTGAAAACGCTACGTGACGTGTTATAATATTATTATTATCCATGTTATTACATTAATATATGACTTGTCAATATTCTTCTGAAAAAAAAACAATCCTTAAGCACTTGACGAAATTCGAAATTGTCTTCAACACCTGAAGAATTGGAAAGCGGTGGGACCTGATGACATGGATTCTGATCGAAACGTGGAAATCATTGGGCTCTCTTTGTGTGCTCATGCTTACAGACCTTATCAAAAATTTTTTTCAAAAATGTTTTCTAATTCTAAGTGGGAGTCTTCTATCGGCACTCGTGCGAGTCGGTATTAAAGGCGTTTAATTAACTGCGTGTTTACTTAGCAACTGCGATAATACGGCTAAGATTCGCGCGTTGTTCGGTGCATCGGTACCGGCTATGCTCACACGCCGGTGTGCGTTATCAATGCGGTCGGTTGTAATCTATTCATATAAGTAATAACAACACCGCGATGGGCGATTTATCGACTATATTGTGTAATAATTTAAACAGCAACATAATAAATGATTATAATGAGGATCTGAATGTTGAAATGGACCAAGTTATGGTAGTTGAAAAGAGTAATAACATAATAAGGGAGTCGAAAAGACATAATAGCAGTGAATCAAGTGAGATAGGGGAGATGGAGGAAGGATGGACAAAAATACGTGAAAAAGGAAAAAAAAGTCTTGCATCCGCAATAATGATATCACGATAGTTGAAAATAAAACAAACAATTTTGAAGTATATATTTCCTGTAAGGATAAACTTCCTAAACATTTTGCGTTAGCACGAACATTTATTGAAAATGACATTAAAAATATTATCCAAGTAAAATACTTATCCCCGTACAAAATAAGGTTACAATTTGAAAATGAGTCTGCCATGAATACTCTTTTTAACTGTGAAGTTTTATTGGATAAAGAATGGAGAATATTCAAGGCTATGGATCTCGATTTATCTGATGAGGATATCTTAAAAAATATTTCTTGTTCTTCTTCCGTGGAATTGTTGTCACTAAAACGTCTAAATCGCCGGGATAGGGATAAAGGAGGATGGTGTCCTAGTGAATCGATCCGCCTATGTTTTAAAGGTGCTTCGGTTCCATCATTTGTATATATTTATGGTCTTAAGATAAGAGTGGAGCCTTTTATTTATCAAGTTTCACAATGTTCTCAATGTTGGAGGTTTGGTCACACTCGTAAAATGTGTTCGTTTAAGAAAATTGTTTGCCCTAAGTGCGGCAATAATCATGAAAACTGCGAGACTCAAGTATTTAAATGTGTAAATTGTAGTGGAAACCGCATGGCTCTCTCCCGTCTTTGTCCTGTTTTTTTGAAGGAAAAAAGAATCAGAGAACTTATGGCGGAGTTTGAATGTACGTATAGGAAGCCACTAACTCTTTATGTCCCGCCGACTTCTCCTTGTCATGTTAACGAACAAATTATTGATACAATCCCAGTGGTACATTCCGAAAATATTGAAAATACAAGGGGAAGTAAAAATCTTACATTTGCAGAGGTAGTTACAGCGTCGTCTGAAAATCAAACCCCTGTTAAAAGCTTAAATAATAAGAATATAAGTAATAATATACGTGTTCAGCGCGTAAGGAAAAGAAGAACATATAGAACTAACAATGACTTTGAAAATAATATAGAACAAGAAAGTAAAGAAGGAAATATTCAAGAGGTGTTGGAAGAGAAAATTTCATAAATTGCTTGTGTGATTAAGGGAAATAATGTTTTTAAAAGGAATAACTTTTGGAGATAAGGTGCATCGTGCTATTAAGTTGTGTGTTGAATGGATGATTTTGTATAGTATATATCTGATTGGCTTTACTTAAAAAATATTCTAGACTTACTAGTTTTTCATACAAAATGAATTCTAAAGTAATTAATAAATTAAACATTATTCAGTGGAATGCCCAGAGCATTAGACCAAAATTACTATCATTTACAGAACTTTTAAACCAAGAAAAAATTCACGTTGCTGCTATCAGTGAGACTTGGCTTGAACCTGGTAGTGATTTAAAAATTAACAATTATAATATTTATAGACAGGACAGACATGACTCTTATGGGGGAGTAGCAGTATTGGTCCACAAATCTGTTAAATCACAACATATACACATAGAAAATGCTAATATTGAAGTTGTATGTGTCAAGTTAACTAATTTTTCACCAGTAGAAAATATAATATCTAATTATTGTCCTCCACGTATTGCTATTTCCTCATTTGACAGGGATAGAATCTATTCATTGTTTACGTCAAAAACATTGATTTTAGGCGATCTTAATACTCATCACTCCACTTGGTCTTCGAAAACAGATACAAGAGGATCTCTAATATTTGATTCATCAATAGATAGTCAATATGTAGTTCTTAATGATGGACAGGCGACCAGAATGAAGCTAGTTCAGGATATACTTCAGCAGTCAGCCCCAGATGTGACATTAGTGTCTTTAGATGTATCTCAAATAAGTTTTTCGAAAGGTTATTCTACAGTAGGATGTTTCATAGATATTATTATTGTTTATAGGATGCATATAATAACGTTGACAATGTTTCATTACTTAATAATTTAGATAGATTAAATGTTGGTTCAAAAATTTGTAGATAGAACTAAACAAATTTAGTTTCTTACAAGAAAGAATTTTACATACTGAAGTTGATAATAAAACAATAAGTAGATTTACAGCTCGCGGACTCGCTCAGGGAGATCCATTATCCCCTTTTTTATTTAACGTAGCAACAATAGATATATGTAGTAATATTGAAAAACTCCTATTTATATCGCAGTATGTCGATGATTTTGTTATTTATACTCATTGTCAATCGATTTATGAGGGCCAAATTAAAATTCAAACTGCTTTAGACTCTATTCATAGTATGTTACCAAGAATTGGCTTAGATATTTCATATATGAAAAGCAAAATATGTGTTTTTAAAAGAGGTTATCATACAGAATCTATTGACGTTAGAGTTAAGGGCCACCAAATAGAATTAGTCAATAGCGTGAAATATTTGTGTCTTTGGTTAGATCAAAATCTAAGGTGGGGTAAACATATTAATGAAGTCCGCGAAAAAGTTTAAATTACATCAAAATTTTTAAAATATTGGTTGGTACAGATTGGGGTGTATATCCAACACATTTAAGGCATTTATACTTAGCGCTTATTCGAAGTCGAATTGATTACACTGGTCAACACTAGTTTTGCCACACGAACTTCGATAGCTAATTTTGTTTTATCAGTCTACCCTAATTATTAAATCATAGCTGTTATATGTCTATTAGCCTCATATTAGTTGTGATACGAAGACGACGACGACGAAATTTTACGAATCTTGTGTTGGAGTGTTATCACCAATGTTTTAGTTTTTCTGTCGCCCATCAAAACAAATCCTGGGCTCCTCATGTCTGTTGCAAAACGTGTGTGAAAAATTTAACTGACTGGAAGAAAGGTGCACGACCTATGCGTTTTCTGTACCTATGATATGGACTGAACAGCGAGATCACGTTTCAGATTGCTATTTTTGTCTCACAGACATAAAAGGTATAAATTACAAGAAAAAAACACAGTTATTTACCCTAACTTATCTTTGGCTATAAGATCAGTCTCTCATTGTAAAAAAATGCCAGAACTAATACCAGTTGCAACTAAGTCTGTTGAGAATGACAATCCACAACCGTCCACTTCAGGTCAATGTGTTGACGAGGACGATGACTTTGAGTTTAAAGGAATTGTAAACGAGCCACATTTGATAACTCAAGGAGACCTAAATGATTTGGTTCGGGATTTAAATTTGTCAAAAAAGCAGGCAGAATTGTTAGGATCACGTCTAAAAGACTGGAATTTGCTACATCATAATACAAAAGTTAGCTATTTTCGAAACCGTGATCAACACTTCGGAACGTATTTTTCTCAGGATAGAGATTTGGTGTTTTGCAATAACATAAATGAGATTATGAAAATGTTGGACATAGATTTTGATGTCTCTCAGTGGCGTTTATTCATTGATTTATCAAAAGCAAGTCTAAAAGCAGTGTTATTGCATAATGAAAATAAGCTTCCGTCTGTACCTCTGGCCCATGCTGCAAATATGAAAGAAACCTATGAAAATATGAAACTTTTACTTGAAAAAATAAAATACAGTACATATTCCTTCAAAATCTGCGGTGATCTTAAAGTTGTTGCACTATTACTTGGATTTCAGCTGGGTTATACAAAGTTTTGCTGCTTTTTATGTGAATGGTATAGCCGAGACAGAACTAATTACTATATAAAAAAAATATAAAATTTTGTGAAGGCAATGGATCGCAATGGGAGTGGATTTTTGTATCTAAAAGAAAAAATCCCTAAAATAAGTGATGCAAAGATAAAAGAGGGTATTTTTATTGGCCCTCAAATTAGGGAGTTAATAAAAGATTCAAGATTCGAAGAAAAATTAAGCGATTTAGAAAAGTCTGCATGGAAGGCTTTTAAAAATATTGTTACAAATTTTTTGGGTAACCACAAGAGTGACAGCTACAGAGAGTTGGTTAGCGAGCTATTATTGTCATATCAAGCATTGGGCTGCAACAAGTCACTTAAGATCCATTTTTTAGACTCGCACCTGGATTTTTTTCCTGACAATTTAGGGGCTGTCAGCGACGAGCACGGTGAGAGGTTCTCTCAGGACATTTCTTGCTTTATAAATTTACTTGGCTTTATAAAAAGCACGCCTATACACCGAATGGAATCCGAGTTACATTTGTGTCCTTTATCTTTCAGAAGATATTTTCTGGCCGGTAAGTTCTGGTTAAAGTGTAAGTCATTTAAAAATAATGACATAGTATATCTATTAGAGTCCCTTTCCAACTTCATGAATAATTTTTATTGGCGACGTAAAAAGAAACCATTGTTATATATTTTACGTAATAATTTTAAAGAAAAAGAAATATCTAGTAGTGATTCAAACGAAATGTTTTCTTTGGATATGTGGTTAAACAACTTTAATTTATCTAATATCGTAAAGCCTGTTATTGAAGGTATTAGCAAATCGAAACATTGTTTTGATTCCGATTATTTAAAAGCTCTTTGTTATCAGAAACTGAGTCAAGAGTATTCTGGATTTTATAAAATATACACAGATGGTTCCAAAGATATTAGCTGCAGTGGCGCTGCCTTTTTAGATTATAATGCGGGAATCCATGCAAAATTTCAAATTAAAGCAAGAGTCTCGATTATGTTTGTTGAGCTTGTGGCAATCTCTGAAGTCTTGTCCTATATTGAATCGATTGATTTTCATAAATTTGTTATATTTACCGGCTCGAAAAGTGCCCTTTTACACATCTTAAAATGTACAGCACCCCAGACAGGTCTCGCTATTGCTTTCACTATTTTAAAATGTTTATTAAAATTTAAATCTAATAATAAAACAATAATCTTGCAATGGATACTATCTCATGTCGGACTAGTGGTAAATGAGGAAGTTGACCAACTAGCTAAAGAAGCTATATCCGATGGTATTGAATTTAAGTGTTTACCTAGTCCCACCGATCTTTTAGGAGATATTAAACGAATATGTCGTGAGATGTGGTCTGAATATTTTAATGAAAGATCGCTTACCAAAAGAATCTGGTATAAAACTATACAACCTAGACTTCTTGGATCTCCCTGGTTCCTAAATTCCAAATTAAAGCGCAAACATATAACAACTGCCTTAAGATTGCGCTCTGGTCACATTGCACTGAATAGTTTCGGATATATGAGGGGAAAAATGAATTCTCCTAATTGTACTGTGTGCGGTGCGGTAGAGGATGTCTATCACATCTTAGAAGAATGTGTTCGTGTTAGGGCGCTAAAGGGAGCTGTTGTTGCTACTCGTAGTCGTGGGAATAATATTGGTGTTTATAATAGCATTTTAGCTTCTCCATTTACTAACGAAGCTAAATCTGTACATAAATTTGTAAATTTAGTTCTTAAAAATAGAAATTAGAAAGCCTTATCTATGACTGTATTGTACTAATATGTGATGTGAGTAATGTATTTAATTGTATATAATGACGAGGGTGACATATTCACTTAGTGAAAAAACCCTCTATAATAAATAAAGATTAAAAGAAATCTAAGTGTGGAATAACACTTTAAAAATAGTAAATAACAAAATAATTATTTGACTCTAAAATTTTTCTGGTGTTAATTTTTAATAAGAAGACATTGAATGTTTAAATTAAACAAAAAGTAATTTTGTTTAATATTTTAGTATCAAAACGTCACAGGTTCCACCGAGATTTGAACTTGGATCGCTGGATTCAAAGTCCAGAGTGCTCACCATTACACCATGGAACCGGGTATATTGTAGATAAAATATTGCTAATTACATATATAAGTTATATAAAATGGAAACATCTGTACAAACAAATGTCTTAAATGAAGGTAATTGCAGTTGGGTATAAAGCTTTATTTTATCAAGGTTCCATGGTGTAATGGTGAGCACTCTGGACTTTGAATCCAGCGATCCGAGTTCAAATCTCGGTGGAACCTGACTTTTGGATAATTTTTATATTTTCCTAATTATATACAACCTGTCCTGTGTTGTGGAATTAATAACATATTTAAAAAACTTTACATAGAATACGCGTCTCCTAAAGTTGTTACTGAGAGTACCTAATACATTTATGTTTATAAAATTGTGGATCAGCCGACATTTTAATACTGACTGATATATTTAATCATACTGTACTTAACTATTACTAGAGTGTTTCCGGTTAACTCGTATAAAATATTTTTCTTCTTACTTTATCTCATTTATTTTTTAATAGAGAGAGCAGATCTCATTACTATTTGACTTTAATTTTTATAACAAAATAAATTAACACATTATGAAACCGGCTGCTACTTCAAAGGAGTGACATTTATTCATAGCAGATATAGGAATAACGAACTAGTAATTACTTACAAGTATTAAGTATTTTAATAAATACTTCGATTATTATGTTGACTATTGTCAAAAAGAATAATCGTACCTTAGGGTTTTATCTGATTATACGTTGCAAAATTGATTGTGATATATAAGTTGCAAAAAAGGCCAACGGCACGCGTTGTTCCCAGGTGGTCACCCATCCAAGTACTAACTGCGCCCCACGTTGCTTAACTTCGGTGATCGGACGGGAACCGGTGTGTTCAACGTGGTATGGACGTTGGCAACAGTCATTTGCAAAAGATCAGTCTTTTGTTTCCTTGCTTTATTAAATTATGTAATGTAACAATTTCTTTATGGAAATTAAAACTGGCTCTACTCATATTTAAAATTGAATTTTTGTAAATAATGGTATATAGTTGCTTTTCATTACAACTTTCACTTCAATAAATGATAAGAAATTCTTATGTAAACAGTTGGAAGTATGAATTGATCAACGACAGTTTTAAGTTTCACGCTTTATACCTAGCAACTCCACACCGATACAGCTACCACAAAGCGACATTCATCCTTAGTAGACTCTATCTGTTGATCTGCGCCAAAATCAAAATGTCTCTTAAAAATAAAATCCACCTGTATACGACGTGTATCAGGCCAATTTTTACATATGCCAGTGTTGTCTTCGCACACACATTTCGCAGACGTTTTCAAGTTCTCCAGAATAAATTATGGTCACGGGCGCACCGTAGTACATACGTAATGTAGATTACCACAGAGATATTAAGTTACACTCCGTCAGAGAGGACTTCCACAAAATTTTTGATTTCTGATGAAATGACTCGACAATTATTGAGACCCCGTAGGCCCCGACACGTTCTATTAAATAAACATATAGATAGAGTAAACAACGGTTTCTTTATTCGTTCTTAATAATTTTCAGTATTTATTACGTAATAATCGTTTACTAAGTGAATACCAAACAAGAAATGATTTACTAAGTACTACTCACCAGCTACTGTTGTTTTCCTTTAAAACTCATATTCAAATATATAGTAAACAACGCAACTTTCGCAAGAATTACATAAATCTTCGTCCCCACTCACTACCTCTTCATTAGCGGTGGATTTTAATAACTTTAAGAGCTTCACTCTATCTGCACTAAACACTCTACAGAGACAGGTAGACTCGTAAGCAGGGAATTGGATCGTCAAGAGATGCAAAGACGGAAAAGATGTTGCTATTCCATGGAATTACAGAAGAGAAATCAGAAGATCTCCTGGCAAGAGTTGTTACTGTCATAGTTGACAATTTAGATTTACCAGACTTCAAGTTCTAGTATAAAATATTCCTATAGGACATGCGCTAGGACATACTTCTGAGAAATCACGCCCCATCGTCGTCAATTTTTTAGCTGCTACCACTAGAGATAAAGTCTAGCATGTCAAAACCAAACTGAAAGGTACTGGAATAACGCTATCAGAGTTTTTAACAAAACCCCGTCACGCAGTTTTTCTTCAGGGGAGGCAGCGTTATGGTGTCACTAATTGTAGGAAGAGAGATGACAATATTCATGTAATACTTCCTGACGACAACAGGCATCGGATTGAATGTCTTTTGATTTAGACGTCTTGATGTAACGTGGTAGGTCTGGTGCGTAAGATATATTTGTCTACTTAACGATTGACGTATTGTATGTAGTATTTTTATATTTTTATACTTTTATGGCAACCGGCAGGTGAGTGAAAAAAAACAGTAAATATAAATAGATTTATTTTTGTATAATTAAATCATTATTATTATTTTTATATATATTATTAACCATTTTATTATATATTCATTTATTTATTTGTTTATACCTGTTATAACATACTTATTATACACAGTATTTTATATATTATATTACATATTAAATATTAAAGATATTATTTAATATATTATTAAGATATTATTTAATAATTATTTTAGATTTATATTTCGCTTTTAATTTATAGAGAATAATATTTAATTTATAGAGAAATGTCTGACAATGATTCTAGCATTAACTCTTTTTATTCCTTTGTTTGAATCCTTATCTTACCCCTTATCCAAAAAACTTTAATGTGGTTCACATAAATGCTAAAAGTATTCCAACTCACTAACCAGATGTATATCCTCTTTTGATAACATTACCACACATGCCATATTAGTATCCAAGTCGTGGTTTAAGCCTTGCTTGCCATCAATAGCTTATTCACTGCCGGGATTTCATCTGATTCGAAGTGATCGTAATGGTCGGGTTGGCGGGCGAGTTGTTATTTATCTTCTCTCTCATATACCATTTAATATTCTTGATTGCCTGAACATCTTTTTATTGCACTTACATTCGCATATTCAAAAGTCCTTCACAGAGTATACTACAGCCCATCACTTACTGAGGATTACTTCGAATCTTTTGAGATACTGCTTGAAAGATTTACGCTCTCATACCCTTTTTAAGCACTCAATTATCATGGGTGATTAGATGGAACACCCTCCTGATAAAAAGTGACAATCGAGCAACTCGGTTGAGATCCGTGGTTACCGGAGCTAATATGCATATTCTTCCCCTTTACTCAAACTCATACATTCCCAAATGTACTCCTTCTTATAGATTTAATTTTAGTTTCCTCCATTGGCCATGCAGAAATCCACGGTCAATGCTACTACGGCTACTGCATTCTCCTACCACGATCTTATTTTTCTTACAAAATAAAGCCGCCCAAAGCAAAATCAAGGATATTTCTCCAGCGTAACTTTACTGATATGGATTTAGAACGTTTGCGTGAGGATGCTGAACATATTGCTTGGAATATGGTCTATAAAGAAAATACTATAGACTGTAAAGTATCTGTATACTCATGCTCCTATCAGACCTGTACGTGTTAAGCATCTACTAGCGCCGTGGCTTACGGTAGATATCAAAAAATTGCAAGAAAAGATATATAACGCAAAATTTAAATATAAAAACAATCCTAGTGATAGCAACCGAGAAAAATATATTAAATCACGAAATCAATGTAACAGGGTGTGTAGGTATAAACAATGACGCCATATCCATAAACCTGTTGTTGAGGAAGGTAACACAGAAAATGTCTGGAAATTTCTTAAGTCAATTGGGGTTGGGAAGGCTAAACATTATATCAATCCATGTAATATAGATTAAATAAACTTAACGCTCATTTTTCTCACTTGATGTAACCTCTAAATTAAGAACTCAAAATCAAATTCATGCCTTACCTACCCCTTTTTTTTACGTGAGGAAATCGCGTTACGGATACCTTCCCGATCGGGGACTCGTGGCAGGTTATGTGGGACTCTGGATTGGCAGATGTAGGCCGCCCCGTTTACCCACTAAAACCTCACGCTGCTCCACCTCGACCGCCACTAGCTAAGGTCTGGGAACCCCAATCTTCCGTTACCTCGGCGGCGGGAGCCTGCTAGGCACGTCGTCGGAGTCAAGGGCGATGGGCCACCCTCGACGGCCTGCTCTGAGTGGCGCGCGGGAGCGACCGCGCGCGCCTACTCAAGCCAGCTGAGTAGGCGATCAGCTTATGCCTTACCTACCCCTACTAATTTCATTTTTAACTTCGTTCAAGTTGCTGAAAGTGATGTTAAGGGGAATATTTTGGCGATTGCATCTAATGCAGTTGGCTCTGACTGTATTAATTGTAAAATGATCATACCAATCCTTGATATCGTGATTCCTGTTTTAACGTCAATCCTAATTTTTTCCATTAATAGTAATGTGTTTCCTTCATCTACGAAGGAGAATCAATTAACGCCACTACCTAAAACCATTCATTCTCTCCTCTACCCAAAAGTTACCTCGAAGAGATCACTCGTATAGCAATAAGGTCGCCTATTATACTATGTATTTAAATACAAAGATAGATTATGTATATTTTTATAGTAAATAAAATAAAGAGTATTTTACTTTACTTCACTTTTAAGCTGACGCCATTACACCGGATGCCAATAGATCTGTTCTGGACAGGCAAATCCCCCACTACAACCGGTGTACACAAGCCGAAATTTGTGCCTCACAGGAGGCACCCTTGTGACATTGCGTTTTAAGTTGATATTTTCCTCTCGAGGTCTCCACGCCAAAATCAGAGTCTTCTAGCTCAGCCTCCCCCAAAACCCCGTGACGCTGTCAAGGCCGGAAGGACCTATAGCATACTACACATTCGAAAAAACAAATTATAACTTTCAGTGTTGCTAGAGATCCTGCTTACTGGTTTCTCCTTGTCAACTGTCATCAATTTCTTCATAAATATTCTCAGAGAATCATGTAAAGTGTTCGCAAAAACTCAACTAACCCGCCTCTCTTGTCATTTCCTGTATATATTTTACAAAACATCACTTTCTGTCGTGATTTCAAAGTTAATCGCTGGATTCAAAGTCAAAACTGCTCAAAAATTCTTTGCATAAGATTCAGAAATAATTAAAATATTACAGCAAAAAATTAAAAATGTAAATATCAAAAAATGCAAAATGCCAACGACACGCGGTGTTCCCAGGCGGTCACCCATCCAAGTACTGACCGCACCCTACGTTGTTTAACTTCGGTGATCGGACGAGAACCGGTGTGTTTAACGTGGTATGGACGTTGGTTATCGAATTAGGCAAAAGCTCTTTGGATTGTTTTCTGACTATAACAAATCTAAAAATTTACGTTTCTTATCAGAATTAACAAATGGAAATATTTGAATATTAAATTTTTAATAAGATTATCACAGTATCTTGCTACACGAGTTTGCTTTACGGAGTACAGATTGTCTTGACGCTAGGTTCTTCCCACCGACCTTGCCCAGTGGGTTGAGCGTGGATGTAGAGAAAGAAACAACTGACTGTAATTGAGTTTCAGCCTGTCGTCAACGTTTATGCCACGATGTACGATTGATCCTGCACTTTGTTCATCCAGCAGTTGCTCGCGACATTGATCAGATCCTCGCGCCACCTGGAGAAAGCCTCATTCTAATTTATAATGACCAAATTAACTAAAATTTTTTAAATATAAAAATAAATATATATTTATGAAAATATATTATTTCTTAAAATTTATCTTACATAGAGTCTACTGAAGACGAAAGCCACTTTGCAGTAGACGTAATTGATATGGGGTTGCTAGGTGTACAGCGTGGTACTTAAAACTGTGGTTGATCAATTCATACTTCCAAATGTTTACATAAGTGTTTCTTATCATTTATTTAAGAGAACGTTGTAATGAAAGACATCTACCTACCAATATTTAAGAAAATTCAATTTTAAAAAATGAGTAGAGTCAATTTTAATTACATTATATTAATTATGTATGGGTAAAGCAAGGAAACAAAAAATGATCTTTTGCAAGTTACTATCGACTATACCACGTTGAACTCACCGTTCTCGTCTGATTACCGAAGTTAAGGGCGTGGTTAGTACTTAATGGGTGACCGCCTGGGAACTTTATAAATATGTCATTAATTTCACAATACTCCCGTATTTATGTAATACTTCCAGGTTGTATTAAATTAGGAATAAATAAAAATTATCAAAAAGTCAGGTTCCACCGAGATTTGAACTCGGATCGCTGGATTCAAAGTCCAGAGTGCTCACCATTACACCATGGAACCTTGATAAAATAAGGCTTTATACCCAACTGCAATTACCTTCATTTAAGACATTTGCTTGTACAGGTGTTTCCATTTTATATAACTTATATATGTAATTAGCAATAATTTATCTACAATTTACCCGGTTCCATTAACTTAAATGATTAGTTTGTCATGAGTAGTGTGTAAGACCTATCTTGACTTTCAAATACTATAAATCCAGAATCTTAGTTTTACTCCCATTTAATTAGCTTAGGCAGTAATATTTATGCTAAAATTCTAGCGAGAAGAATGCAGGAGAGATCCGAAAGGCTTTTATGGCAGGCCCTAGGGGGATTCAGACCTGGAAGCGGGTGCATGGATCAAGTCTTTTCTCTCCGCATGATCACAAAATTTCAAACTAGAAATTTTTATGTGCTTTTCTGAATTTAGAAAAGGCATTTGACAGGGTTGTAAGAAAGAAGTTATGAGAGATAATGCTCATGACAGGGCTGCGCCATGTCAGCTTAGCTGTTCAATTTGTATTTGGATAGCTGTCTCCAAGGACTGAAAGAAAATGACATAGGAGTGAAAATTGATGATTATACAGTTAACTGTCTGTTGTACGTAGTTTATGCAGTGCTAATTGCATCGTCACCACTCTGAAATAAGGGGATGAAAGTAATAGTCTAAGCCTGATTGTAAGAAAAATTAAGATTCCAGTATTTGAAAGAGACGAAGAGAGAACGGTGTGTACGATTAGGGTAGACAGAAAGATATTAGAACAAGTGAATAAGGTGGTATATCTGGGAAGTATGTTAAGTAGAGATGGAAGGTACGAAATGGATGTGGAAAGGCGTGTTGGTGCCGGTAACGGTGCTCTTGCTGCATTGATGCGGTGAACTGAACTTCAGTGTATCTGCATATCTTGCCATTCACAATGCAGTACTGATACAGATACCGACGTTATTACACGGTAGCGAACCGTGAGTATGTCAAAAGAAGAATTAAAGAAAGATGAATGCAGTAGAGATGAGATGTCTTCGTCGGATATGCGGAGTTAGTTTAGCTGACCGTATATGCAACGAGGAGACACACAGAATGGCAGGTGTAAGCGCGAATTTCGTAGTAAGAATGAAGAAGAACGTGCTCAGGTGGTTAGGACACGTTGAGAGAATGAGTGATAAAAGAATGGTAAGAAAGATTTATAGAGCTAAGATGAATGGTACCTTCGAAATGAGGACCCTCCGAAGAGCATGTATGAAGAGGATAATGACTGTGGACGAGGCGAAAGAGGTGTGCAGGGACCGTAGCGTTTGGCGCTCCGTACTTTTTGACTTCGCCGCAAGAGATAAAGCGTGGTTAGTACTTGAATGGGTGACCGCCCGGGAACACCGTGTGCTGTTGGCTTTTTGATCTCTGCTTGTTTCAATGTCTATTAATCTTAATTATTTACTTGTTGATGATAAAGCCCCGCTTGCCACCACTGGGCCGTGGCTTTCACTAAACATGCGTAACATTTAAGAGAAACATCATTTTTTTTAATTTATATAGGTTTGGGATTTTCAAGTGTTTAAGTATGATAAATAGACATTTTAAATGTTTATTTATCATACTTACAAATATTTATGAATTCATTGTAAGTACTTATTATGTTATATTTAGTGTAAAAAATACAGGTTTAATTTAAAGGATAAAATAGTTAGTGAAGTCATTAGGTTTTCGATTCTTGCCCCTCTATAACACAAACAAGTAGTATTGTTATATGCAGCTACAAAAATAATAAATATTGTTTAACAATAATATAAGCTTAATAACATTTTAACATATAAAAACAATCCGCAGTCGGTAGGATTCGAACCTACGCTCCCAGAGGGAATCTGATTTCTAGTCAGACGCCTTAACCGCTCGGCCACGACTGCTACATAGGAAATTTATAAACATACGAATCTGAATGCAATATTGTATCTGTAACATTCTAATTATTTCATAATTACTGTAATTTCTCTACGTTTGAATTCTCCATAAAAAAGCTCTTGTTTACTGAAGCTTTTATACTTTCTTAATATAAGAATAAATTAATAAATTAGGTGAATTAATGGAACAATGTTAGACTAAGCTCAATGGTTGTGGGTTTAATCTACGTATAGCAGAAAACAATACATATTTAAATTATTTTTATCGCCATGCTATCTATACGAGTACGAGTACATCTAAGTTATATATACATATATTGAATAATCATTTATTTAATTTTATTTCGACTGTATAATACGCTATAGTCCAGTGGCCTATACAGTGTCACTGAGTTTTGGGGAAAGCAGAGCTACATGAGCTCTGACCTAAGTTATTAATTTTCAATATTACAAAACAGCATCACGCCTTGCTTCGTAAACATATTCTTTATAGCGTAAGGTTGAGTCAGGTTCAGTTTGAGTTAGGCTTTTCGGGTATAACAATAGACGTCTTATTTTGTTAAATTTGAATTTTATTAACACCATGGGTGATTTAATTGTTTCATTAAATCGACATATTTAATTGTTTCAGATCGATACTTTGCGTATTATTTAATATCAATCAAAGTATTTATTGTTATTTGTTTTATTTTTTTATTGGTAATAAAAAACTCTGTTTTCATTCCAGTAGAAATTCGTCAAGTCAAATATCAATATGATAACGTGGATAGTAATGATAATATAAAACGTCACGTAGCGTTTTCACAATGAGAATAGAACAAGGATTTTAGCAAATGGACATTTTTATACGTTTTGATCTATTGGACTGATTCTAAGAGTCTCGGGTTCAAATCTTGCTTCGTTCATTATTTATTTTATTTTTTTTAAAACAAAAAGGGAAAAATTTTAAAACAAAATATTTATTTGACTCTAAAATCTTTTTATTAAGAAGATATTAAATGATTAAATATATATATATATATATATATATATATATATATATATATATATATATATATTTTAATATTTTAGCATCAAAACGTCACAGGTTCCACCGAGATTTGAACTCGAATCGATGGATTCAAAGTCCAGAGTGCTCACCATTACACCATGGAACCGAGTGTATTGTAGATAAAATATTGCTAATTACATATATAAGTGTTATATAAAAAGGAAACACCTGCGCAAACAAATGTCTTAAATGAAGATAATTGCAGTTGTGTATAAAGCCTTATTTTATCCAGGTTCCATTTTGAATCCAGCGATCCGAGTTCAAATCTCGGTGGAACCTGACTTTTTGATAATTTTTATTAATTCCTAATTTTATACAATCTGTTCTGAGTTTTGGAATTAATGACATAATTATAAAGCGTAAAGCTTATAGAATACGCGTCTCTTAAAGTTATTACTGAGAGTACCTAATACATTTATATTTATAAAATTGTGGATCAGCCGGCATTTTAATTATGACTGATATATTTAATCGTATTGTGCTTAACTGTTACTAGAGTGTTTCCGGTTAACTCGTATAAAATATTTTTCTTCTTACTTTATCTCATTTATTTTTAATAGAGATAGCAGATCTCATTACTATTTGACTTTAATTTTTATAACAAAATAAATAAGTACATTATGAAACTGGTTGCGAGTATTGAGGGCAGTGACATTTATTCATTGCAGTTATAAAAATAACGAACTAGCAATTAGGTACTTACAAGTATTTTAATAAATACTTCAACTGTTAAGTTAACGGAACTATTGTCAAAAAGAATAATCGTACTTTAGGGTATATATATATATATATATATATATATATATATATATATATATATATATATATATGTATTTATATATATATATATATACATATATATATATATATATATATATATATATATATATATATATATATATATATATATATATATATATATACTTTAGGGTTTTGATCCGATTATGCGTTGCAAAATTGATTCTGATATATAAGTTGCAAAAGGCCAACATCACGCGGTGTTCCCAGGCGGTCACCCATCCAAGTACTGACCGCGCCCTACGTTACTTAACTTCGGTGATCGGACGAGAACCGGTGTGTTCAATGTGGTATGGACGTTGGCGACAATAACTTGCAAAAGATCGTTTTTTTTTGTTTCCTTGTTTTATTTAATTATGTAACAATTTATTTATGGAAATTAAACTGAATTTTCTTTATTAATTATCACATATGCCGGTGTTACCTTCGCACACACAGATCTCAGACGTTTTCAAGTCCACCATAATAAATTCTTCATGGTCACGGGCGCACCGTGTTACATGAGTAATGTTAATCTCTACAAAGACATTAAGTTAGTCTCCATCAAAAAGCACTGTCACAAATTTTCTAGTAACAACTTTGAAAGAGATGCTACTCATCCGCTACCGACCTTAAACACATCATACACACACATACAAGCGCACACACTACTCGCGCCGTCCCCGTCAGTGTAGACGTGGTCTTAGTTTCGCAAACACTCGATGCCAATAAACCTTTTCTGGACAAGCAATTCCCCCACTACTAACGGTGTACACGAGTCGAGGTACGTGCATCACAGGAGGCGCCCTTGTTACGGTGTATTCTAATTTGATGGTTTCCTCTCGAGGTCTCCAGGCCAAGGTCAGAGCTATTCTAGCTCAACCTCCACCAAAACTCGGTGAAGCTTCCAAGGCCGGAAGGGCCAACAGTATACTAGACATTCGAAAAAAAATATACACCTAGCATTGTAGCCAGAGATCCTGCTTACTGGTTTCGCCTTGTCAACTGTCATCAATTTCTTCATAAATATTCTCAGAGTGTCATGTAAAGTGTTCTCAAAAACTCAACTATCCCGCCTCTCTCGTCATTCATACTCACATTTTTCTTAAAATTTATCTTATTTTCTGTGTATATTTTCAAAACATCAGTTTCTGTCTAGATTTCAAAGTTAATCGCTGGATTCAGAGTCCATAGCACTCAAGAATTCTTTGCATAAGATTCAGAAATAATTAAAATATTACAGCATGAAATTAAAAATGTGAATATCAAAAAATGCAAAAAGCCACCGACACGCGGTGTTCCCAGGCGGTCACCCATGCAAGTACTGACCGCGCTCTATGTTGCTTAACTTCGGTGATCGGACGAGAACCGATGTGTTCAACATGGTATGGACGTTGGCAATAGAATTAAACAAAAGCTCTTTCTGTTGTTTTCTGACTAAAACTTCTCTAAAAGTTTACGTTTCTTATCAGAGTTAACACATAGAAATATTTAAATATTAATTTTTAGTAAAACTATCACAGTATCTTTCTACATAAGTTTGCTAAACGGAGTACAGAGTGTCTCGACACTAGGTTCTTCCTGTCTACTTTGCCCAGCGGGTTGAGCGTGAATATAAAGAAAGAAACAACTGACTGAAATTGAGCTTCAGCCTGTCGTCAACGACATGCGCTTTATTCATCCAGCAGTTGCTCGCGACCTTGATCAGATCCTCGGGCCACCTGGAGAAAGCCTGATTCTAATTTATAATGACCAAATTAACAAAAATATTCTAAATATAAAAATAAATATATCTTTATAAAAATATATTATTTCTTAAAATGTATCTTACATAGAGTCTACTGAGGATGAAAGCCACTGCGGTAGACGTAATCGATGTGAGGTTGCTAGGTATAAAGTGTGAAACTTAAAACTGTGGTTGATCAATTCATAATTCCAACTGTTTACATAAGAGCTTCTTATCATTTATTTAAGAGAAAGTTGTATGAAAGGTATCTATCTACCATTATTTAGGAACATCCAGTTTTAATTTCCATAAATAAATTGTTACATAATTAAATAAAACAAGGAAACAAAACAAAACGATCTTTTGCAAGTTATTGTCGCCAACGTCCATACCACGTTGAACACACCGGTTCTCGTCCGATCACCGAAGTTAAGCAACGTAGGGCGCGGTCAGTACTTGGATGGGTGACCGCCTGGGAACACCGCGTGCCGTTGGCCTTTTTGCAACTATTATATCAGATTCAATTTTGCAACAGTCAGATGAAAACCCTAAAGTACGATTATTCTTTTTGTCAATAGTTCTGTTAACATTGCAATCGAAGTATTTATTAAAATACTTGTACGTAATAGCTAGTTCGTTATTCCTATATCTGCTATGAATAAATGTCACTCCTTTGAAGTAGCAGCCGGTTTCATAATGTGTTAATTTATTTTGTTATAAAAATTAAAGTCAAATAGTAATGAGATCTGCTCTCTCAATTAAAAAATAAATGAGATAAAGTAAGAAGAAAAATATTTTATTTGAGTTAACCGGAAACACTCTAGTAACAGTTAAGCACAGTATGATTAAATATATCAGCCATAATTAAAATGTCGTCTGATCCACAATTTTACAAATATAAATTTATTTATTTATTTATTTATTTATTTATTTATTTACACTCACTCACATATTACTTATAAGTAAACATTAGAAATTAGCTGAGTTATAACCCAACAATTATGTGAACACAGATTACAGCTTAAATATTTCACTTATAAAATCAAAAATACATCAGCTCTTAAAAATAAATTGTATACATTAGAAACGTTTAAAACAAATAGAAATAATAACTTACACAGAAAAATATGAACAAGTTATAGCAATAAAAAATAAAAGGACATTATAAACTGGTGAAATGAGGAACTATTATAAATAATGGATAAGAAAAATATATTTAATCAGTATTATTAGTTATTATTTGAGGATATTGAAACCAATTGTTTTTTAAATATATTTAGGTTATTGTTGAAAATGTCAATACTATCGTTCGCGTCATTTTCAAAAAAAACCTTATTATATGCGCGACACACACGACCGATAGGATTATGATATGATATGTTGTTATTGTATACGTTCAGGGTAAATATTCTAGGGTGTCGGAATTTAAAGTTAGTGTTTATATTGATGGAACTTAAAAGTAAGGGTGAATCGATAACACCGTGTAATATTTTGTGTAAATATACTAAGCTATTACAGTTACGATGCATTTCTAGTGTTTGTAATTTAAAATGTTTAAGTCTGTCATTGTAGCATTCGAGTTTACGTCCGTACTGATAGCGAGAACTGAGTAATCGTAAAAACCTTTTCTGTACAGCCTCTACCTTTTCACAGTGAGTGGCGTAGTTTGGTGACCATATGACCGAGTTATATTCCAAAATACTGCGAACCATGGCACAGTAAAGATGTATAGTAGTTTTTGGGCTTTTAAAACTTTTAGTGCTCCTGCTTATGAATCCACACAATCTGTTTCCTTTGTTAATAATGTAGTCGTAATGATCTCTAAAAGAGAGTTTTTCGTCAAATATTACGCCTAGGTCTTTTGCGGTGGATTTGCGTGAAAGTATTTTTTTGTTTAATGTGTAATCAAAAAGCATTTTTTTCGATCTTTTCAGTGTAAAGCTTATTACAAAGCACTTTTCTATATTTAAGGTCATATGATTATTAGTGCACCATTTGGAAACAGCATCTAAGTCCTTTTGAAGAGATATAGCATCCTTGATATTGTTAATCGAAGAATACATTTTGAGATCATCAGCGTATAGTAAAAATTGACACGACAAGTTTTTAGCTAGGTCATTAATAAATAATATGAAAAATATAGGTCCAAGGTTCGATCCCTGTGGTACCCCAGATGTAATTGTTGCCGGGGAGGAAGTGTACCCTTTGATTGCAACTAATTGAGTTCTTCTATCTAAGTATGGTTCAACCCATCTTAATAAGGAGCCATGGATTCCGTATGCCTTAAGCTTGCAACAGAGCAAAACGTGATTTACCTTGTCGAACGCTTTTGAAAAGTCAGTATATATCGAGTCCGTTTGTCCACATTTCGCGAAAGTGCTACATATATAGTTTTTATATTTTAATAAATTAGATGTAGTAGTGTAGTTTTTTACAAAGCCATGCTGCCTGTCACGGAGTATCGGATATACATGATGATAAATTTTATCGTATACGATAGATTCCAATATTTTGGAGAAACATGACAAAATACTGATAGGTCGGTAATTTTCACAATGTGAACGATCTCCAGATTTGTAAATAGGAATAATATAGGCTGTTTTCCAGTATTTAGGGAAGATACCATTGTTCAGGGACATGTTGAACAGAATAGACAGTGGAGTACTAAGTTCTTGAGCACATAATTTTATGAAAGAAGGTGGAATCCCGTCAGGGCCTGCACCCTTATTTTGATCTAGATTCCTGATTTTTTGCGTATTTCATTTTTGAAGATAGAGAAGTTACTTAGTGTATCAATTATTGTAATTGCCCGGCTTAACATTGTTTGAGCCTTTTAAGTTGGAAGAACTAAATACTGAACTAAAATAATTTGAAAATAATTCGCAAGCATCCTGGGCGTTTTTAGAAGTTTTGTTTGCATATTGTACTACTTCTGGTATTGAGTTAATTTTGGAACCTTTTTTATCGTTTATGAATCGGTAGAAAATCTTTGAATTAGTGTGTATTGAGTCTTCCACCGAACAAGCGAAATCGTTATAACATTTATCTATAAATGTATTAGGTACTCTCATTAATAACTTTTAGAGACACGTATTCTATGTAAAGCTTCATAAATATATTATTAATTTCACAACTCAGGACAGGTTGTATATAATTAGGAAAATATAAAAATTATCAAAAAGTCAGGTTCCACCGAGATTTGAACTCGGATCGCTGGATTCAAAGTCCAGAGTGCTCACCATTACACCATGGAACCTTGATAAAATAAGGCTTTATACCCAACTGCTATTACCTTCATTTTAGACATTTGTTTGTACAAGTGTTTCTTTTTTATATAACACTTATGGACTTTGAATCCAGCGATCCGAGTTCAAATCTCGATGGAAGCTGTGTCGTTTTGATACTAAAATATTCAACAAAATTACTTTTTGTTTAAAAATCAGAAAGATTTTAAATTTAATTAATTATTTTGTTTTAAAACTTTTTCCTTTTTATTTAAAACAAAAAAATATTTCTTTGTCAGAAGCAAATGTCAGCTTCTAATTTACATAATAAAACAATTTTTAAAACGTGTAATAAATTATGAACGAAGATTTCGCAGGATTCGAAACCGAGCCTCTTAGAAACCGTCCAATAGATCTGAATCTGATCTGATCTTCTATAACATCTTTTACTATTCTCACTGTGAAAACGCTACAAGACGTGTTTATATTGTTATTATTATTCATATTATTGTATTAATATTCGACTTATCAATTTTCTTCTGAAAAAAAAAACTATTTTTTAACAACAACATAACGATAAACTAATAACAATAAATACTTTGATTGATATTAAGTATGATATAAACATGATGTCGAGCTGAAACAATTACAGACCGCGCAAAAAATAAAAATAAATAAAAACAGAAAAAAGGCAAGAATCACCCATGGTTTAATAAAACTCATATTTATTAAAATAAGACGTCCAGTGTCATACCGTGATTTTCTCAAGCTATAAAGATACTACGCAATGTTAATAAAATATATTTCATATGTAATAAGTAAACTCTAATAACTATAAATAAACTGTACATCCATGTACAGTGGGCTTTTTGCAATTAACAATTTAATTATATTCTTACTATGTTAATGAGAACTTATTTTGATATAAAACAAAACAAAACCAATTGTGGAATCATAATTTTTGAAAATAACTTAGCCAACATGACAATAGAATTTATTATTCTATTATTAATTGTAAGTATTTACTGATAGTAATTTGTTATTTTTATTTTTATCAAAAAATGTATTGAGATGAAATGAGAGCCAACTTCAATATTAAGATGCCTATGACTATTTTACGACAATTTCAAATACATTAACTCCGGTGATCGGACGAGAGCCGGTTTTTGAAAGTGGTAAGTAAGTGTCTTGTCAGTAACTGAATTCAGATATGAAAAAAAAACATAGTTTCACTTTAAGTCTACAAAAAAGGCATTATAAAGATAATCAATAGATTATCTTTATAATGCCTTTTTACACACTACTCATGACAAATTAATCATGTAAGGTAATGTAAACGTAATTCTGCTAAAAATGTGAACTTTACATAAGTTATAATAAGAAAACAACAAATTGAGCTTTTGCCCAAAGCTATCGCCAACGTCCATACCACGTTGAACACACCGGTTCTCGTCCGATCACCGAAGTTAAGCAACGTAGGGCGCGGTCAGTACTTGGAAGGGTGACCGCCTGGGAACACCGCGTGATGTTGGCTTTTTGATCTCTTCTTGTTTCAATGTCTATTAATCTTAATTATTCATTTCTATTACCCAATGTATGCAAGACAATCTCACATCGCATGTCTTGCCGTCTAATTTACGTGAACATTTTGACTAGTTCTCATTATTACAATCATTTTGTTAACAATTATTTTGGCAACAAAATAATTTAAATATTACTATTGTCATGCCTCTCTCTGTAATCTTTGTCAGAACGTAAAAATTAATTTGATAGTTTGTTATAAATAATTTATAAAAGAACTTAAAAAAGTTTCTATTTTCAATTAATTTGACATTTGATGCCACCGTTTCTCAATTGTTGCGGATAAAGCCCCGCTTGCCACCACTGGGACGTGGCTATCATGAAATATGCGGAACATTTAAAAGATTTTTTTTTATTTGTATAAGTTTGGGATTTTCCAGTGTTTAACACTGTTAAAGTTATAATAAGAAAACAACAAATTGAGCTTTTGCCCAAAGCTATCGCCAACGTCCATACCACGTTGAACACACCGGTTCTCGTCCGATCACCGAAGTTAAGCAACGTAGGGCGCGGTCAGTACTTGGATGGGTGACCGCCTGGGAACACCGCGTGATGTTGGCTTTTTGATCTCTTCTTGTTTCAATGTCTATTAATCTTAATTATTCATTTCTATTACCCGATGTATGCAAGACAATCTCACATCGCATGTCTTGCCGTCTAATTTACGTGAACATTTTGACTAGTTCTCATTATTACAATCATTTTGTTAACAATTATTTTGGCAACAAAATAATTTAAATATTACTATTGTCATGCCTCTCTCTGTAATCTTTGTCAGAACGTAAAAATTAATTTGATAGTTTGTTATAAATAATTTATAAAAGAACTTAAAAAAGTTTCTATTTTCAATTAATTTGACATTTGATGCCACCGTTTCTCAATTGTTGCGGATAAAGCCCCGCTTGCCACCACTGGGACGTGGCTATCATGAAATATGCGGAACATTTAAAAGATTTTTTTTTATTTGTATAAGTTTGGGATTTTCCAGTGTTTAACACTAATCATACCAACACTTATTAGATACCTAGTTTACCATAGCGGGTCAAATGACCCGAAATTTATGTTTCCTACTTTTATGTATGGAATATGGATTTTGGAAGGGAAATAAAAATATAATGATAATAAAATATGTATTATAATTATATGAAATAGTATTCTTACAATTTCTATTTCAAACGCAAAAAATAAGAATTGTTTTAATACATCACATTTTTTACACATAAGTGTTTCTGTCGCACATTTCCCGCAAACAAATTTTTTACAATTGAAGCAAATTTTATTAGTTTTATTTTCTTTGCAGTATCCTATTTGACACCTCTTACGTTTATTAGAATCTGTAACAGGGTTAGGCAACGATCGTTTAGTATCTGCTTTTTCTTTTGGTAGTTCACGGGCAACTCGAAAATCGTCGGCAAGTTCTACTGCTAGCTTGAGTAAAAAATCTTGTCTCGAGATATTATCTCCTGTCGTTTGCTTGTATAAAATCCAGGCATTTATACCAGCTAAATCAAGGATATTGAAAAAAACTTGGAGTGGCCATCTGCAAGACTTAGACTTTGTAGTAAATTTCCTCGCCATTTGATCGGTCATGTCTACACCAAATTTAGTTTTATTGTAATATGAAATAGTTTCAGGTAAACGCTTGTCATTATTTTCTATTGATACAAATTTATGTTTAGAACTTAGTAAAAGTACCTTTTTATTTGGCTTGCTTTTATAAATTGTAAGAGTACAATTATCAGAAGTAAAAATTTTCGAAGAAAATCTTGCCATGTCATCTTTCTTTTGCTTTGCAATTAGTGGTAGCTCCCTTTTGTTTGAGCGAATGATTCCAACTAGGGTAGTTCTTTTTGCTAGAAGTTGTATGGCTAGGGATTTGCTTGTGAAGAAGTTGTCTGTGGTCACAGTTCTTCCGCAACCAGTAAATGGCTCGATCAGCTTGAGTACAACATATTCAGAGAGTTGTACTGAAGAGGGTCTATTTCATCTTTTCCTAGATATGGAAATGCATTTATGACGTATTTGTTATCGACGTCCGATGCTAACCAAAATTTGATACCAAATTTATCCGGTTTGTTAGGCATGTATTGTGTAAATCTACATCGTACTTTAGTCGGAAATAGCTGTTCATCTATAGTAATATTACCACCCGGTTTGTAACAGTTTTGGCTGTTTTCAATGAAAATATTCCAAATCGTGGATACCATAGCAAATTTATCTGCTTTCAAACGTTCACTCCGCTGACTTTTTTTATCAAAACGAATAAATCTAAGAATTTCTGTAAAATTATTTCTGTTCATAGTTTCAGAAAAAAATTTGGGCCCCCATATATTATTCCACAAAAAAGAAAGTTTCAAATTATTTGCTCCATATGCAGCTTGTGCATATAAAATTGCAATAAATGCAGCAAGTTTTTCTTGAGATAAACTCCAATCGGATCCTAACACTCTGTTTGCTTCTTCTATTGTGCATGTTCTTATATGGTAAAAATGCAGTAATAACTTTACCTTTCATGATATGACGTTTAGCATATCCTGTTGGGTCTACTTCTTGCCTGAAAATGTTATGAAGTGGTGGTCTTCCAGGTGTGCCACCTATTTGTATTTCTTCCCAAACAGATCCATCAATTGCAACATGTTTTTCATTTATTTCTGCTTCATTTTCTTCAGAACTTGAGAGTAATCTTCTTCTTTTTCGTCCACAACCGATATTTACAATATGTTCCACTTCATTGTCAGTATCTGTAGATTCAGACTCATTTTCGGTTGTAACCAATATATCTTCGTTTTCAGAAAATTCATCATCACCGATTTCCGAAAACTCTTCTCCAATATCATTTATATCTTCCAAGAATTTGGACTGTCTCGTTTGTTTCGACATTTTATGGGTAAATAGTTACCTGTATCACCAATAAAACTATCAAAATAAAATAAAAACTATGTACCAAACTTTTCTTATTTTGCTACCTTTTTTACACAAAACTCTAGTTTCAATCTAAAATTTTTATATTTTCTTGAATTATTCTCAGCTATTTTGATTTAACTACTTTACGTAACAGTCTTTGCATACATTTGCAGTTTACTGAATACAATAAGATAAGCAATATGTATTGATAAGCTTATAAAACAAAAAAAATGTTCTCCGGGTCTAATGACCCGATGTGGTAGACAACGGTATACGACAGTTATAACTCAAAAAAAAAACAAAACAAATAATTATAAAAATAGTATAAGAATAGTAGAATTAATTAGCCAGAAAAAGTCAGTAAGTTAAATTTGGAGAAGTAATAAGATAATACGTGCATTATCAATGCAAAAGTTGAAAATGGGTCAATTGACCCAGTATGGTATGATTAGTGTTAAGTATGATAAATAAACATTTGCAATATAATTTTAATATTTATATTTTGTATAACAATAATTTAAGAATAATAACATTTTAACACAAAAAACAATCCGCAGTCGGTAGGATTCGAACCTACGCTCCCAGAGGGAATCTGATTTCTAGTCAGACGCCTTAACCGCTCGGCCACGACTGCTACATACAAAGTTTATAAACACACGTATCTGAATGCAATATTGTATCTGTAACTTTCTAATTATTTCTCAAGTGTAATAATTTCTCTACGTATGAATTCTCCATACAAAAGCTCCTACTAAAGCTTATATACTTTTTTAATATAAGAATAAATTAATAAATTAGGTCATCATGAATTAATGGAACAATGTTAGACTAAGCTCAATGGTTGTGTGTTCAATCTGTATGTAGCAGAAAACAATAAATATTTAAATTATTTTTATCGCCATGCTAACTATACAAGTACGAGTACATCTAAGTTATATATACATGTATTGAATAATCATTTTTTTATTTTTATTTCGACTGTATAATACGCTATAGTCCAGTGGCCTATACAGTGTCACTGAGTTTTGGGGAAAGCAGAGGTAGATGAGCTCTGACCTAAGTTTTTATTTTCCAACATTATAAAACACCATCTCGCCTTGCTTCGTGGACATATTCTTTATAGCGTGAGGTTGAGTCAGGTTCAGTTTGAGTTAGGCTTTCCGGGTATAACAATAGACGTCTTATTTTGTTAAATTTGAATTTTATTAACACCATGCGTGATTTGATTGTTTCAATAAATCGACATCTTTAATTGTTTCAGATCGATACTTTGCGTATTATTTAATATCAATTAAAGTATTTATTGTTATTTGTTTTATCTTTTTATTGATTATAAAAAACTCTGTTTTAATTCCAGTAGAAATTCGCCAAGTCAAATATCAATATAATAACGTGGATAATAATAATATTATAACACGTCACGTAGCGTTTTCACAATGAGAATAGTACAAGGATTTTAGCAAATGGACATTTTTTATACGTTTAGATCTGTTGGACTGATTCTAAGAGTCTCGGGTTCGAATCTTGCTTTGATCATAATTTATTTTATTTTTTTTTAAAACAAAAAGGGAAAAATTTTAAAACAAAATATTTATTTGACTCTAAAATCTTTTTATTAAGAAGATATTGAATGTTTAAATTAAACAAAATATATATATTTTTTAATATTTTAGTATCAAAACGTCACAGGTTCCACCGAGATTTGAACTAGGATCGATGGATTCAAAGTCCAGAGTGCTAACCATTACACCATGGAACCGGGTGTATTGTAGATAAAATATTGCTAATTACATATATAAGTGTTATATAAAAAGGAAACACCTGTGCAAACAAATATCTTAAATGAAGGTAATTGCAGTTGGGTATAAAGCCTTATTTTATCGAGGTTCCATGGTGTAATGGTTAGCACTCTGGACTTTGAATCCAGCGATCCGAGTTCAAATCTCGGTGGAACCTGACTTTTTGATAATTTTTATTAATTCCTAATTTTATGCAACCTGTCCTGAGTTGTGGAATTAATGACATAATTATAAAGCGTAAAGCTTATAGAAAACGCATCTACTAAAGTTATTACTGAGAGTACCTAATATATTTATATTTATAAAATTGTGGATGAGCCGACATTTTAATTATGGCTGATATATTTAATCGTATTGTGCTTAACTGTTACTAGAGTGTTTCTATTAACTCGTATAAAATATTTTTCTTCTTACTTTATCTCATTTATTTTTTAATAGAGACTACAGATCTCATTACTATTTGTCTTTAATTTTTATAACAAAATAAATTAACACATTATGAAACCGGCTGCTAGACTTCAAAGGAGTGACATTTATTCATAGCAGATATAGAAATAACGAAATAGCAATTACTTACAAGTATTTTAATAAATACTTCAACTGTTATGTTAACAGAACTATTGTCAAAAATAATAATCGTACTTTAGGGTTTTTATCTGACTGTTGCTAAATTGAATCTGATATATAAGTTGTAAAAAGGCCAACATCACGCGGTGTTCCCAGGCGGTCACCCATCCAAGTACTGACCGCGCCCTACGTTGCTTAACTTCGGTGATGGGACGAGAACCGGTGTGTTCAACGTGGTATGGACGTTGGCGACAATAACTTGCAAAAGATCGTTTTTTTATTGTTAAATTAAAACTGAATTTTCTTTAATAATAATACATAGAGGCCTTTCATTACAACTGTCTCGTAAATAAATGATAAGAAGTTCTTATGTCAACAGTTGGAAGTATAAATAATCAATCAATCACAGTTTTAAATTTTACGCTTTATACCTAGCAACCCTCATAGATTACGTCTACCGCAAAGTGGCTCTTGTCCTCAGTAGACTCTATCCGTTTATCTGCGCCAAAAGCAAAATATCTCTTAAAAATAAGATCCGCCTGTATCAGGCCAATTATCACATATGCCGGTGTTGTCTTCGCACACACAGATCTCAGACGTTTTCAAGTCCACCATAATAAATTCTTCATGTTCACGGGCGCACCGTGTTACATGAGTAATGTAAATCTTTACAGAGACATTAAATTAGTCTCCATCAAAGAGCACTGTCACGAATGTTCTAGTAACAACTTTGAAAGAGATGCTACTCATCCGTCACCGCTGGTGGTAAGCGCCTGTGATTACGATACCGCCCGACAATTACAAGGACCACGTAGACCCCGACACGTATTATCAGAAAAAGCTTAAGCCATTACGTTCGCTACTGACCTTAAACACATCATACACACACACAAGCGCACACGCTACTCGCGCCGTCCCCGTCAGTGTAGACGTGGTCACTCGATGCCAATAAACCTTCTTTGGACAAGCAATTCCCCCACTACAAACGGTGTACACAAGTCGGGGTACGTGCATCACAGGAGGCGCCCTTATTACGGTGTATTCTAATTTGATGGTTTCCTCTCGAGGTCTCCAAGGTCAGAGCTATTCTAGCTCAACCTCCACCAAAACTCGGTGAAGTTGCCAAGGCCGGAAGGACCAACAACATACTAGACATTCAAAAAAAAATTATACCTAGCATTGTAGCCAGAGATCCTGCTTACTGGTTTCGCCGTGTCAACTGTCATCAATTTCTTCATAAATATTCTCAGAGTATCATGTAAAGTGTTCTCAAAAACTCAACTATCCCGCCTCTCTCGTCATTCATACTCACATTTTTCTTAAAATTTATTTTATTTCCTGTATATATTTTAAAAACATCAGTTTCTGTCTATATTTCAAAGTTAATCGCTGGATTCAGAGTCCAAAGCACTCAAAAATTCTTTGCATAAGAAATCATGAAATTAAAAATGTATATATCAAAAAATGCAAAAAGCCACCGACACGCGGTGTTCCCAGGCGGTCACCCATGCAAGTACTGACCGCGCTCTATGTTGCTTAACTTCGATGATCGGACGAGAACCGGTGTGTTCAACGTGGTATGGACGTTGGCAATGGATTTAAGCAAAAGTTCTTTCTGTTGTTTTCTGACTATAACTTATCTAAAAGTTTACGTTTTGGGTTGGGTTTGGGTTGAGCGTGAATGTAGAGAAAGAAACAACTGACTGAAATTGAGCTTCAGCCTGTCGTCAACGTTTATGACTTTGATCAGATCCTCGGGCCACCTGGAGAAAGCCTGATTCTAATTTATAATGACCAAAATAACTAAAATATTCTAAATATAAAAATAAATATATCTTTATAAAAATATATTATTTCTTAAAATTTATCTTACATAGAGTCTACTGAGGATGAAAGCCACTTTGCGGTAGACGTAATAGATGTGGGGTTTCTAGGTATAAAGTGTGAAACTTAAAACTGTGGTTGATCAATTCATACTTCCAACTGTTTACATAAGAGCTTCTTATCATTTATTTAAGAGAAAGTTGTATGAAAGGTATCTATCTACCATTATTTAGGAACATCCAGTTTTAATTTCCATAAATAAATTGTTACATAATTAAATAAAACAAGGAAACAAAACAAAACGATCTTTTGCAAGTTATTGTCGCCAACGTCCATACCACGTTGAACACACCGGTTCTCGTCCGATCACCGAAGTTAAGCAACGTAGGGCGCGGTCAGTACTTGGATGGATGACCGCCTGGGAACACCACGTGCCGTTGGCCTTTTTGCAACTATTATATCAGATTCAATTTTGCAACAGTCAGATAAAAACCCTAAAGTACGATTATTCTTTTTGGCAATAGTTCTGTTAACATAACAATCGAAGTATTTATTAAAATACTTGTAAGTAAGTACTAGTTCGTTATTCCTATATCTGCTATGAATAAATGTGACTCCTTTGAAGTCTCGCAGCCGGTTTCATAATGTGTTAATTTATTTTGTTATAAAAATTAAAGTCAAATAGTAATGAGATCTGCTCTCTCAATTAAAAAATAAATGAGATAAAGTAAGAAGAAAAATATTTTATTTGAGTTAACCGGAAACACTCTAGTAACAGTTAAGCACAGTATGATTAAATATATCAGCCATAATTAAAATGTCGTCTGATCCACAATTTTACAAATATAAATTTATTTTTTTATTTATTTATTTATTTACGGTTCACAAAACAGATTATAACCAAAGATACACTTAATTGATAGGCAAACATTAGAAATTAGCTGAGTTATAACCCAACAATTATGTGAACACAGATTACAGCTTAAATATTTCACTTATAAAATCAAAAATACATCAGCTCTTAAAAATAAATTGTATACATTAGAAACGTTTAAAACAAATAGAAATAATAACTTACACAGAAAAATATGAACAAGTTATAGCAATAAAGAATAAAAGGAAATTATAAACTGGTGAAATGAGGAACTATTATAAATAATGGCTAAGAAAAATATATTTAATCAGTATTATTAGTTATTATTTGAGGATATTGAAACCAATTGTTTTTTAAATATATTTAGGTTATTGTTGAAAATGTCAATACTATCGTTCACGTCATTTTCAAGAAAAACCTTATTATATGCGCGACACACACGACCGATAGGATTATGATATGATATGTTGTTATTGTATACGTTCAGGGTAAATATTCTAGGGTGTCGGAATTTATGGTTAGTGTTTATATTGATGGAACTTAAAAGTAAGGGTGAATCGATAACACCGTGTAATATTTTGTGTAAATATACTAAGCTATTACAGTTACGATGCATTTCTAGTGTTTGTAATTTAAAATGTTTAAGTCTGTCATTGTAGCATTCGAGTTTACGTCCGTACTGATAGCGAGAACTGAGTAATCGTAAAAACCTTTTCTGTACAGCCTCTACCTTTTCACAGTGAGTGGCGTAGTTTGGTGACCATATGACCGAGTTATATTCCAAAATACTGCGAACCATGGAACAGTAAAGATGTATAGTAGTTTTTGGGCTTTTAAAACTTTTAGTGCTCCTGCTTATGAATCCACACAATCTGTTTCCTTTGTTAATAATGTAGTCGTAATGATCTCTAAAAGAGAGTTTTTCGTCAAATATTACGCCTAGGTCTTTTGCGGTGGATTTGCGTGAAAGTATTTTTTTGTTTAATGTGTAATCAAAAAGTATTTTTTTCGATCTTTTCAGTGTAAAGCTTATTACAAAGCACTTTTCTATATTTAAGGTCATATGATTATTAGTGCACCATTTGAACAGCATCTAAGTCCTTTTGAAGAGATATAGCATCCTTGATATTGTTAATCGAAGAATACATTTTGAGATCATCAGCGTATAGTAAAAATTGACACGACAAGTTTTTAGCTAGGTCATTAATAAATAATATGAAAAATAAAGGTCCAAGGTTCGATCCCTGTGGTACCCCAGATGTAATTGTTGCCGGGGAGGAAGTGTACCCTTTGATTGCAACTAATTGAGTTCTTCTATCTAATTATGATTCAACCCATCTTAATAAGGAGCCATGGATTCCGTATTCCTTAAGCTTGCAACAGAGCAAAACGTGATTTACCTTGTCGAACGCTTTTGAAAGATCAGTATATATCGAGTCCGTTTGTCCACATTTCGCGAAAGTGCTACATATATAGTTTTTATATTCTAATAAATTATATGTAGTGGAACGGTTTTTTACAAAGCCATGCTATGCTGCCTGTCACAGAGTACCGGATATACATGATGATAAATTTTATCGTATACGATAGATTCCAATATTTTGGAGAAACATGACAAAATACTGATAGGTCGGTAATTTTCACAATGTGAACGATCTCCAGATTTGTAAATAGGAATAATATAGGCTGTTTTCCAGTATTTAGGGAAGATACCATTGTTCAGGGACATGTTGAACAGAATAGACAGTGGAGTACTAAGTTCTTGAGCACATAATTTTATGAAAGAAGGTGGAATCCCGTCAGGGCCTGCACCCTTATTTTGATCTAGATTCCTGATTTTTTGCGTATTTCATTTTTGAAGATAGAGAAGTTACTTAGTGTATCAATTATTGTAATTGCCCGGCTTAACATTGTTTGAGCCTTTTAAGTTGGAAGAACTAAATACTGAACTAAAATAATTTGAAAATAATTCGCAAGCATCCTGGGCGTTTTTAGAAGTTTTGTTTGCATATTGTACTACTTCTGGTATTGAGTTAATTTTGGAACCTTTTTTATCGTTTATGAATCGGTAGAAAATCTTTGAATTAGTGTGTATTGAGTCTTCCACCGAACAAGCGAAATCGTTATAACATTTATCTATAAATGTATTAGGTACTCTCATTAATAACTTTTAGAGACACGTATTCTATGTAAAGCTTCATAAATATATTATTAATTTCACAACTCAGGACAGGTTGTATATAATTAGGAAAATATAAAAATTATCAAAAAGTCAGGTTCCACCGAGATTTGAACTCGGATCGCTGGATTCAAAGTCCAGAGTGCTCACCATTACACCATGGAACCTTGATAAAATAAGGCTTTATACCCAACTGCTATTACCTTCATTTTAGACATTTGTTTGTACAAGTGTTTCTTTTTTATATAACACTTATGGACTTTGAATCCAGCGATCCGAGTTCAAATCTCGATGGAAGCTGTGTCGTTTTGATACTAAAATATTCAACAAAATTACTTTTTGTTTAAAAATCAGAAAGATTTTAAATTTAATTAATTATTTTGTTTTAAAACTTTTTCCTTTTTATTTAAAACAAAAAAATATTTCTTTGTCAGAAGCAAATGTCAGCTTCTAATTTACATAATAAAACAATTTTTAAAACGTGTAATAAATTATGAACGAAGATTTCGCAGGATTCGAAACCGAGCCTCTTAGAAACCGTCCAATAGATCTGAATCTGATCTGATCTTCTATAACATCTTTTACTATTCTCACTGTGAAAACGCTACAAGACGTGTTTATATTGTTATTATTATTCATATTATTGTATTAATATTCGACTTATCAATTCGACTTATCAACAAAAAGATAAACTAATAACAATAAATACTTTGATTGATATTAAGTATGATACAAACATGATGTCGAGCTGAAACAATTACAGACCGCGCAATAAATAAAAAAAATTAAAAATAGAAAAAAGGCAAGAATCACCCATGGTTTAATAAAACTCATATTTACTAAAATAAGACGTCCAGTGTCATACCGTGATTTTCTTAAGCTATAAAGATAGTACGCAATGTTAATAAAATATATTTCATATGTACTCTAATAATTGTAAATAAACTGTACATCCATGTACGGTGGGCTTTCTTGCAATTAACAATTTAATTATATTCTCACTATGTTAATAAGAACTTATTTTCATATAAAACAAAACAATACCAATTGTGGAATCATAATTTTTGAAAATAACTTAGCCAACATGACAATAGAATTTATTATTCTATTATTAATTGTAAGTATTTACTGATAGTAATTTGTTATTTTTATTTTTATCAAAAAATGTATTGAGATGAAATGAGAGCCAACTTCAATATTAAGATGCCTATGACTATTTTACGACAATTTCAAATACATTAACTCCGGTGATCGGACGAGAGCCGGTGTTTTGAAAGTGGTCGGTAAGTGTCATCTCAGTAATAGTGACGTTACACATTCGTAACTGAATTCAGATATGAAAAAAAAACATAGTTTCACTTTAAGTCTACAAAAAAGGCATTATAAAAATAATCTATCAGGTGTTACACACTACTCATGATAAATTAATCATGTAAGGTAATGTAAACGTAATTCTGCTAAAAACGTTAACTTTACATAAGTTATAATAAGAAAACAACAAATTGAGCTTTTGCCCAAAGCTCTCGTCAACGTCCATACCACGTTGAACACACCGGTTCTCGTCCGATCACCGAAGTTAAGCAACGTAGGGCACGGTCAGTACTTGGATGGGTGACCGCCTGGGAACACCGCGTGATGTTGGCTTTTTAATCTCTTCTTGTTTCAATGTCTATTAATCTTAATTATTCATTTCTATTACTCAATGTATGCAAGACAATCTTACATCGCATGTCTTGCAGTCTAATTTACTTGAACATTTTGCACTAGTTCTCATTATTACAATCATTTTGTTAACATTTATTTTGGCAACAAAATAATTTCAATATTACTATTGTCATGCCTCTCTCTGTAATCTTTGTCAGAACGTAAAAAATAATTTAATAGTTTGTAAAAAATCATTTATAAAAGAACTTAAAAACGTTTCTATTTTAAATTAATTTGACATTTGATGCCACCATTTCTCAATTGTTGAGGATACAGCCCCGCTTGCCACCACTGGGACGTGGCTATCATGAAATATGCGGAACATTTAAGAGAAACATATATATTTTTAATTAATATGGGTTTGGGATTTTCAAGTGTTTAAGTATGATAATTAGACATTTTAAATGTTTATTTATCATACTTAAGAATTTGTATGAATTCATTGTAAGTACTTATTATGTTATATTTAGTGTAAAAAATACAGGTTTAATTTAAAGGATAAAATAGTTAGTGAAGTCATTAGGTTTTCGATTCTTGCCCCTCTATAACACAAACAAGTAGTATTGTTATATGCAGCTACAAAAATAATAAATATTGTTTAACAATAATATAAGCTTAATAACATTTTAACATATAAAAACAATCCGCAGTCGGTAGGATTCGAACCTACGCTCCCAGAGGGAATCTGATTTCTAGTCAGACGCCTTAACCGCTCGGCCACGACTGCTACATAGGAAATTTATAAACACACGAATCTGAATGCAATATTGTATCTGTAACATCCTAATTATTTCATAATTACTGTAATTTCTCTACGTTTGAATTCTCGATACAAAAGCTCTTGTTTACTGAAGCTTTTATACTTTCTTAATATAAGAATAAAATAATAAATTAGGTCATCATGAATTAATGGAACAATGTTAGACTAAGCTCAATGGTTGTGGGTTCAATCTGCATGTAGCAGAAAACAATAAATATTTAAATTATTTTTATCGCCATGCTAACTATACAAGTACGAGTACATCTAAGTTATATATACATGTATTGGATAATCATTTTTTTTATTTTTATTTCGACTGTATAATACGCTATTGTCCAGTGGCCTATACAGTGTCACTGAGTTTTGGGGAAAGCAGAGGTAGATGAGCTCTGACCTAAGTTATTAATTTTCAATATTATAAAACAGCATCACGCCTTGCTTCGTAAACATATTCTTTATAGCGTAAGGTTGAGTCAGGTTCAGTTTGAGTTAGGCTTTTCGGGTATAACAATAGACGTCTTATTTTGTTAAATTTGAATTTTATTAACACCATGGGTGATTTGATTGTTTCATTAAATCGACATATTTAATTGTTTTGTAATAAAAAACTCTGTTTTCATTCCAGTGGAAATTCGTCAAGTCAAATATCAATATAATAACGTGGATAATGATAATATTATAATACGTCACGTAGCGTTTTCACAATGAGAATAGTACAAGGATTTTAGCAAATGGACATTTTTTATACGTTTAGATCTATTGGACTGATTCTAAGAGTCTCGGGTTCGAATCTTGCTTCGTTCATAATTTATTTTATTTTTTTTAAAACAAAAAGGGAAAAATTTTAAAACAAAATATTTATTTGACTCTAAAATCTTTTTATTAAGAAGATATTGAATGTTTAATTTAACAAAATATATATATTTTTTAAGATTTTAGTATCAAAATGTCACAGGTTCCACCGAGATTTGAACTGGGATCGCTGGATTCAAAGTCCAGAGTGCTAACCATTACACCATGGAACCGGGTATATTGTAAATAAAATATTGCTAATTACATATATAACTTATTTAAAATGGAAATACCTGTACAAACAAATGTCTTAAATGAAGGTAATTGCAATTGGGTATAAAGCCTTATTTTATCAAGGTTCCATTTTGAATCCAGCGATCCGAGTTCAAGTCTCGATGGAACCTGACTTTTTGATATTTTTTATTAATTCCTAATTTTATACAACCTGTCCTGAGTTGTGGAATTAATGCCATAATTATAAAGCGTAAAGCTTATAGAATACGCGTCTCTTAAAGTTATTATTGAGAGTACCTAATATATTTGTATTTATAAAATTTAATTATGGTTGATATATTTAATCGTATTGTGCTTAACTATTACTAGAGTGTTTCCCGTTAACTCGTATAAAATATTTTTCTTCTTACTTTATCTCATTTATTTTTTAATAGAGAGAGCAGATCTCATTACTATTTGACTTTAATTTTTATAACAAAATAAATTAACACATTATGAAACCGGCTGCTAGACTTCAAAGGAGTGACATTTATTCATAGCAGATATAGGAATAACGAACTAGCAATTACTTACAAGTATTTTAATAAATACTTCAATTGTTATGTTAACAGAACTATTGTCAAAAAGAATAATCGTACTTTAGGGTTTTTATCTGACTGTTGCTAAATTGAATCTGATATATAAGTTGCAAAAAGGCCAACACCACGCGGTGTTCCCAGGCGGTCACCCATCCAAGTACTGACCGCGCCCTACGTTGCTTAACTTCGGTGATCGGACGAGAACCGGTGTGTTCAACGTGGTATGGACGTTGGCGACAATAACTTGCAAAAGATCGTTTTTTTTTGTTAAATTAAAACTGAATTTTCTTTAATAATAATACATAGAGGCCTTTCATTACAATTGTCTCGTAAATAAATGATAAGAAGTTCTTATGTCAACAGTTGGAAGTATAAATAATCAATCAATCACAGTTTTAAATTTTACGCTTTATACCTAGCAACCCCTCATCGATTACGTCTACCGCAAAGTGGCTCTTGTCCTCAGTAGACTCTATCCGTTTATCTGCGCCTAAAGCAAAATATCTCTTAAAAATAAGATCCGCCTGTATCAGGCCAATTATCACATATGCCGGTGTTGTCTTCGCACACACAGATCTCAGACGTTTTCAAGTCCACCATAATAAATTCTTCATGGTCACGGGCGTACCGTGTTACATGTGTAATGTAGATCTCTACAGAAACATTAAATTAGTCTCCATCAAAGAGCACTGTCACGAATATTCTAGTAACAACTTTGAAAGAGATGCTACTCATCCGTCACCGCTGGTGGTAAGCGCCTGTGATTACGATACCGCCCGATAATTACAAGGACCACGTAGACCCCGACACGTATTATCAGAAAAAGCTTAAGCCATTACGTTCGCTACTGACCTTAAACACATCATACACACACACAAGCGCACACGCTACTCGCGCCGTCCCCGTCAGTGTAGACGTGGTCACTCGATGCCAATAAACCTTTTCTGGACAAGCAATTCCCCCACTACTAACGGTGTACACAAGTCGAGGTACGTGCAACACAGGAGGCGCCCTTGTGACAGTGTGTTTTAATTTGATGGTTTCCTCTCGAGGTCTCCACGCCAAGGTCAGAGCTATTCTAGCTCAACCTCCACCGGTGAAGCTGCCAAGGCCGGAAGGGCCAACAGCATACTAGACATTCGAAAAAAAATATATACCATTGTAGCCAGAGATCCTGCTTACTGGTTTCGCCATGTCAACTGTCATCAATTTCTTCATAAATATCCTCAGAGTATCATGTAAATTGTTCTCAAAAACTCAACTAAGCTGTCTCTCTTGTCATTTCCTGTATATATTTTACAAAACATACTGATGTTTTTACAAAACATACAGAAACTGTTCTGTCGAGATTTCAAAGTTAATCGCTGGATTCAGAGTCCAAACTGCTTAAAAATTCTTTGCATAAGAAATTAAAAATGTAAATATCAAAAAATCAAAACGCCAACGACACGCGGTGTTCCCAAACGGCCACCCATCCAAGTACTGACCGTGCCCTACGTTGCTTTACTTCGGTGATCGGACGAGAACCGGTGTGTTCAACGTGGTATGAACGTTGGCAATAGAATTCAGCAAAAGCTCTTTCGATTGTTTTCTGACTATAACATATTTAAAATTTAAGTTTCTTAACAGAATTAACACATGGAAATATTTGAATATTAAATTTTTAATAAAACCTGCCCGCCTCGCCTGGGAACACCGCGTGCCGTTGGCTTTTTGCAACTTATATATCAGATTCAATTTAGCAACAGTCAGATAAAAACCCTAAAGTACGATTATTCTTTTTGACAATAGTTCTGTTAACATAACAGTTGAAGTATTTATTAAAATACTTGTAAGTAATTACTAGTACGTTATTCCTATATCTGCTATGAATAAATGTCACTCCTTTGAAGTCTAGCAGCCGGTTTCATAATGTGTTAATTTATTTTGTTATAAAAATTAAAGTCAAATTGTAATGAGATCTGCTCTCTCTATTAAAAAATAAATGACATAAAGTAAAAAGAAAAATATTTTATACGAGTTAACCGGAAACACTCTAGTAACAGTTAAGCACAGTATGAGTAAATATATCAGCCATAATTAAAATGTCGTCTGATCCACAATTTTACAAATATAAATTTATTTATTTATTTATTTATTTACGGTTCACAAAACAGATTATAACCAAAGATACACTTAATTGATAGGCAAACATTAGAAATTAGCTGAGTTATAACCCAACAATTATGTGAACACAGATTACAGCTTAAATATTTCACTTATAAAATCAAAAATACATCAGCTCTTAAAAATAAATTGTATACATTAGAAACGTTTAAAACAAATAGAAATAATAACTTACACAGAAAAATATGAACAAGTTATAGCAATAAAAAATAAAAGGAAATTATAAACTGGTGAAATGAGGAACTATTATAAATAATGGATAAGAAAAATATATTTAATCAGTATTATTAGTTATTATTTGAGGATATTGAAACCAATTGTTTTTTAAATATATTTAGGTTATTGTTGAAAATGTCAATACTATTGTTCGTTATCATTTTCAAGAAAAACCTTATTATATGCGCGACACATACGACCGATAGGATTATGATATGATATGTTGTTATTGTATACGTTCAAGGTAAATATTCTAGGGTGTCGGAATTTAAAGTTAGTGTTTATATTGATGGAACTTAAAAGTAAGGGTGAATCGATAACACCGTGTAATATTTTGTGTAAATATACTAAGCTATTACAGTTACGATGCATTTCTAGTGTTTGTAATTTAAAATGTTTAAGTCTGTCATTGTAGCATTCGAGTTTACGTCCGTACTGATAGCGAGAACTGAGTAATCGTAAAAACCTTTTCTGTACAGCCTCTACCTTTTCACAGTGAGTGGCGTAGTTTGGTGACCATATGACCGAGTTATATTCCAAAATACTGCGAACCATGGAACAGTAAAGATGTATAGTAGTTTTTGGGCTTTTAAAATTTTTAGTGCTCCTGCTTATGAATCCACACAATCTGTTTCCTTTGTTAATAATGTAGTCGTAATGATCTCTAAAAGAGAGTTTTTCGTCAAATATTACGCCTAGGTCTTTTGCGGTGGATTTGCGTGAAAGTATTTTTTTGTTTAATGTGTAATCAAAAAGTATTTTTTTCGATCTTTTCAGTGTAAAGCTTATTACAAAGCACTTTTCTATATTTAAGGTCATATGATTATTAGTGCACCATTTGAACAGCATCTAAGTCCTTTTGAAGAGATATAGCATCCTTGATATTGTTAATCGAAGAATACATTTTGAGATCATCAGCGTATAGTAAAAATTGACACGACAAGTTTTTAGCTAGGTCATTAATAAATAATGTGAAAAATAAAGGTCCAAGGTTCGATCCCTGTGGTACCCCAGATGTAATTGTTGCCGGGGAGGAAGTGTACCCTTTGATTGCAACTAATTGAGTTCTTCTATCTAAGTATGATTCAACCCATCTTAATATGGAGCCATGGATTCCGTATGCCTTAAGCTTGCAACAGAGCAAAACGTGATTTACCTTGTCGAACGCTTTTGAAAAGTCAGTATATATCGAGTCCGTTTGTCCACATTTCGCGAAAGTGCTACATATATAGTTTTTATATTCTAATAAATTAGATGTAGTGGAACGGTTTTTTACAAAGCCATGCTGCCTGTCACAGAGTACCGGATATACATGATGATAAATTTTATCGTATACGATAGATTCCAATATTTTGGAGAAACATGACAAAATACTGATAGGTCGGTAATTTTCACAATGTGAACGATCTCCAGATTTGTAAATAGGAATAATATAGGCTGTTTTCCAGTATTTAGGGAAGATACCATTGTTCAGGGACATGTTGAACAGAATAGACAGTGGAGTACTAAGTTCTTGAGCACATAATTTTATGAAAGAAGGTGGAATCCCGTCAGGGCCTGCACCCTTATTTTGATCTAGATTCCTGATTTTTTTTGCATATTTCATTTTTGAAGATAGAGAAGTTACTTAGTGTATCAATTATTGTAATTGCCCGGCTTAACATTGTTTGAGCCTTTTAAGTTGGAAGAACTAAATACTGAACCAAAATAATTTTAGAATAATTCGCAAGCATCCTGGGCGTTTTTAGAAGTTTTGTTTGCATATTGTACTACTTCTGGTATTGAGTTAATTTTGGAACCTTTTTTATCGTTTATGAATCGGTAGAAAATCTTTGAATTAGTGTGTATTGAGTCTTCCACCGAACAAGCGAAATCGTTATAACATTTATCTATAAATGTATTAGGTACTCTCATTAATAACTTTAGGAGACACGTATTCTATGTAAAGCTTCATAAAAATATTATTAATTTCACAACTCAGGACAGGTTGTATATAATTAGGAAAATATAAAAATTATCAAAAAGTCAGGTTCCACCGAGATTTGAACTCGGATCGCTGGATTCAAAGTCCAGAGTGCTCACCATTACACCATGGAACCTTGATAAAATAAGGCTTTATACCCAACTGCAATTACCTTCATTTTAGAAATTTGTTTGTACAAGTGTTTCTTTTTTATATAACACTTATGGACTTTGAATCCAGCGATCCGAGTTCAAATCTCGATGGAACCTGTGTCGTTTTGATACTAAAATATTCAACAAAATTACTTTTTGTTTAAAAATCAGAAAGATTTTAAATTTAATTAATTATTTTGTTTTAAAACTTTTTCCTTTTTATTTTAAACAAAAAATATTTCTTTGTCAGAAGCAAAGGTAAGCTTCTAATTTATGTAATAAAACAATTTTTAAAACGTGTAATAAATTATAAACGAAGATTTCGCAGGATTCGAAACCGAGCCTCTTAGAAACCGTCCAATAGATCTGAATCTGATCTGATCTTCTAATATCTAACATCTTTTACTATTCTCACTGTGAAAACGCTACAAGACGTGTTTATATTGTTATTATTATTCATATTATTGTATTAATATTCGACTTATCAATTTTCTTCTGAAAAAAAAAACTATTTTTTAACAACAACATAACGATAAACTAATAACAATAAATACTTTGATTGATATTAAGTATGATATAAACATGATGTCGAGCTGAAACAATTACAGACCGCGCAAAAAATAAAAATAAATAAAAACAGAAAAAAGGCAAGAATCACCCATGGTTTAATAAAACTCATATTTACTAAAATAAGACGTCCAGTGTCATACCGTGATTTTCTCAAGCTATAAAGATACTACGCAATGTTAATAAAATATATTTCATATGTAATAAGTAAACTCTAATAACTATAAATAAACTGTACATCCATGTACAGTGGGCTTTTTGCAATTAACAATTTAATTATATTCTTACTATGTTAATGAGAACTTATTTTGATATAAAACAAAACAAAACCAATTGTGGAATCATAATTTTTGAAAATAACTTAGCCAACATGACAATAGAATTTATTATTCTATTATTACTTGTAAGTATTTACTGATAGTAATTTGTTATTTTTATTTTTATCAAAAAATGTATTGAGATGAAATGAGAGCCAACTTCAATATTAAGATGCCTATGACTATTTTACGACAATTTCAAATACATTAACTCCGGTGATCGGACGAGAGCCGGTGTTTTGAAAGTGGTCGGTAAGTGTCATCTCAGTAATAGTGACGTTACACATTCGTAACTGAATTCAGATATGAAAAAAAAACATAGTTTCACTTTAAGTCTACAACAAAAGGCATTATAAAGATAATCAATAGATTATCTTTATAATGCCTTTTTACACACTACTCATGACAAATTAATCATGTAAGGTAATGTAAGGTAATGTAAACGTAATTCTGCTAAAAACGTTAACTTTACATAAGTTATAATAAGAAAACAACAAATTGAGCTTTTGCCCAAAGCTATCGCCAACGTCCATACCACGTTGAACACACCGGTTCTCGTCTGAACACCGAAGTCAAGCAACGTAGGGCGCGGTCAGTACTTGGATGGGTGACCGCCTGGGAACACCGCGTGCCGTTGGCTTTTTGATCTCTTCTTGTTTCAATGTCTATTAATCTTAATTATTCATTTGTATTACCCAATGTATGTAAGACAATCTCACATCGCATGTCTTGCCGTCTAATTTACGTGAACATTTAGCACTACTTCTCATTATTACAATAATTTTATTAACAATTATTTTGGCAACAAAATAATTTCAATATTACTATTGTCATGCCTCTCTCTGTAATCTTTATCAGAACGTAAAGATTAATTTAATAGTTTGTAAAAAATCATTTATAAAAGAACTTAAAAACGTTTCTATTTTAAATTAATTTGATGTTTGATGCCACCGTTTCTCAATTGTTGAGGATACAGCCCCGCTTGCCACCACTAGAACGTGGCTATCACTAAACATGCGGAACATTTAAGAGAAATATATATATTTTTTAATTTATATAGGTTTGGGATTTTCAAGTGTTTAAGTATGATAATTAGACATTTTAAATGTTTATTTATCATAATTAAAAATTTGTATGAATTCATTGTAAGTACTTAATATGTTACATTTAGTGTAAAATAATCAGTGAAATCATTAGGTTTTCGATTCTTGCCCCTCTATAACACAAACAAGTAGTATTGTTATATGCAGCTACAAAAATAATAAATATTTTTTAACAATAATATAAGCTTAATAACATTTTAACATATAAAAATAATCCGCAGTCGGTAGGATTCGAACCTACGCTCCCAGAGGGAATCTGATTTCTAGTCAGACGCCTTAACCGCTCGGCCACGACTGCTACATACGATATTTGTAAACACACGAATCTGAATGCAATATTGTATCTGTAACTTTCTAATTATTTCTTAAGTGTAATAATTTCTCTACGTATGAATTCTCCATACAAAAGCTTCTACTAAAGCTTATATACTTTTTAATATAAGAATAAAATTAATAAATTAGGTCATCATAAATTAATGGAACAATGTTAGACTAAGCTCAATGGTTGTGGGTTCAATCTACGTATAGCAGAAAATATTACATATTTAAATTATTTTATTGCCGTGCTATCTATATAAGTACAAGTTAATCTAAATTATATATATATATATATATATATATATATATATATATATATATATATATATATGACCTATGCAGTGTCACTGAGTTTTGGGGAAAGCAGAGCTACATGAGCTCTGACCTAAGTTATTAATTTTCAATATTACAAAACAGCATCACGCCTTGCGTCGTGGACTTATTCTTTTTAGCGTGAGATAGTCAGGTTCAGTCTTATTCTGTTAAATTTGAATTTTATTAACACCATGCGTGATTTGATTGTTTCAATAAATCGACATCTTTAATTGTTTCAGATCGATACTTTGCGTATTATTTAATATCAATTAAAGTATTTATTGTTATTTGTTTTATCTTTTTATTGGTAATAAAAAACTCTGTTTTCATTCCAGGAGAAATTCGTCAAGTTAAATATCAATATAACAACGTGGATAATAATGATAATATTTCACAATGAGAATAGTACAAGGTTTTTAGCAAATGGACATTTTTCATACGTTCAGATCTATTGGACGGTTTCTAAGAGTCTCGGGTTCGAATCTTGCTTCGTTCATAATTTCTTATACGTTTTATAAAATTGTTTTCTTATGTAAAGCTTAACTTTGCTCCTAACAATGAAATATTTTTTTGTTTAAAACAAAAGGAAAAAGTTTTAAAACAAAAGGAAAAAGTTTTAAAACAAAATAATTATTTGACTCTTAAATGTTACTGATTTTATTTTTAATAAGAAGACATTGAATATTTAAATTAAACAAAAAGTAATTTTGTTTAATATTTTAGTATCAAAAAGTCACAGGTTCCACCGAGATTTGAACTCGGATCGCTGGATTCAAAGTCCAGAGTGCTCACCATTACACCATGGAACCTCGATAAAATAAGGCTTTATACCTAACTGCAATTACCTTCATTTAAGAGATTTGTTTGTACAGGTGTTTCTTTTTTATATAACACATATATATGTAATTAGCAATATTTTCTGTACAATACACCCGGTTCCATGGTGTAATGGTGAGCACTCTGGACTTTGAATCCAGCGATCCGAGTTCAAATCTCGGTGGAACCTGACTTTTTGATAATTTTATTTTTTCCTTATTATATACAACCTGTCCTGTGTTGTGAAATTAATGACATATTTATAAAGCTTTACATAGAATACGCGTCTCCTAAAGTTATTACTGAGAGTACCTAATATAATTATATTAGTACAATTGTAGATCAGACGACATTGTGTTTAACTGTTACTAGTGTTTCCGGTTTACTCGTTTAAAATATTATGAAGTTATTTCATTTGTTTTTATAGAGAGAGCGGATTTCATTCCTATTTGACTCTAATTTTTATAACAAAATAAATAAACACATTATGAAACTGGCTGCCAGGTTTTAAAGGAGTGACATTTATTCATAGCAGATATAAGAATAACGAACTAGCAATTACAAGTATTTTAATAAATACTTCGATTGTTATGTTAACAGAACTATCGTCAAAAAAAAATAATCGAACTTTGGGGTTTTTATTTGATTAAATGTAGCAAAATATTCTGATATATAAGTTATTATGATATAGAAGTATGTAAAAATAAACAGTAAATTGCAAAAAAGCCAACGGCACGCGGTGTTCCCAGGCGGTCACCCATTCAAGTACTGACCGCGCCCTACGTTGCTTAACTTCGGTGATCGGACGAGAACCGGTGTGTTCAACGTGGTATGGACGTTAGTGATGTTAGCGACTAAAATGTCATTTACTTTTTTTATCTCAATAACAGTAACTTAACCCTTTAACCGATTGAATTTAGATATGGAAATACAACTAGAATAGTTTAATTTTACATTTATAATAGAAGACATTATGAAACTGTTGTGATACAATGGAACATTTCATGGGACTAAATGCGATAGCGATAGGTTTAATATCCACAATGGGGCTATACTTAAATTATTGTCATTTACTTGCTCTGATAAGACAAAAAGTAATATTATTTTTTTGAATACATGACGCAAATACCTATTCAGTTAAAAGCGTGAATCAACTAAAAAAATAAAAATATTTTTTTATTTTATTTAGAATTGATTGATTGTAGTGCAAACATTGAAGAAGCTTTGTATGAAAAAAAAAACAAAACTTTACGAAAATACTGTAATTTTTTCTTCAACAATTGTAGTTTTATATAAATTGTATAATATAAAATAAAGATTAATATAGAATATTAACAAATTTGTTTAATTAATTAAATAAATAAAAAATAAATCTAAGGAACGAGCTGTGAATTATTTTCCCGCTATTCTGGCAATAGGTTATGAAAATATTGTCAGTACACGATTGCAACAACATGTGAGTTTTCAAACAAATGGGATGAAATCTACCGAGTCAAAAAAGAATTTCAAGATTTTCTAATATTACTTAATTAATTAATATGTTAGATTGATTTATGTGAATTAAAAAAAATGTTAGTAAGAGTTGACTTATATTTTTTTAAAAGCGATGACCTCAAAATACGAGTAATATACATTTATGAACTCAATAATGCACTAATAATATTAATCAAAAATAAATAACTATAGAGATAATTGTCTCAGCGTTTAAGTTCCAAACAAAAACATTATACATAAATTACAATGTTTTATTTAACGTATAAAAATTTGAACGCAGCGGAATTCAAACCCGCGCCTCTTGGAAACCGTCCAAGCGCTCTGATTCCTAAGCCACGCGTTCTATTACTGGCTATGTTTGTTTTTAATAATGTTTTCTTATCCTAGCGTGGAATAACACTTGAAAAATAGTAAACTATTAAAATACAATAGCAATCTCGCTTGTTAAACGATTGTTTCTTAATAATAATCTTTAAGTAGCAGAAATTTGTAAAAATTTTTCTACAGAGATGTTAACAACATAAGTTATAACAAACATATAAGAATTTCGACGCAGCTGATAATAGAACGCATGGCTTAGCGGTCAGAGCTCTTAGACGGTTTCCAAGAGGCGTAAGTTCGAGTCCCGCTGCGTTCAAATTTTTGTACGTTATTTCTATAACGATTTCTAATCCTTAGTGTGGAATAACACTTTAAAAATAGTAAACTATATTTCAATACTAGCACAATCGCATCGGAGTCATTTAAGGTATCTGTTATGTCTCTTCATCCCCAGAAAAAACTGAATCTCTTATGTACTCTGTACCTACCTAATCTTTTCACATCCTTGTACAAGATTTTTTAGCTACTTTTTTACAAGTTCATCTTTGTGTAAGTTTTTTAAGTTGACATTATTGAAATCAGATCGTTTTCTTTGACGCTGAAAAATGCTTTTTATCACAACATACCACCCATGCACAAAGATGAGCCTTAATGGTGACTGATCACTAGCGTATGCCACTCTGGATATTCTTATAGAGCACCTGCAGCCTCAATCGAGGATAATCATGAGCCTTTCCTGTAAGATAGGGGGAGTTGGAAATGCGCATACCTCTTTTACCCCGTACGACGGTGGAGCGTTTCTGCCAACATATTACCTCAGATATAATAACTTAAGTTAATAACTTAAGTTTTAACTTAACCACCTGTAACTTTATCCTTTGCTAGCTATCAAAAAATAATAAGACTTCCTGAATTGATTCTGCTGGTCTGGTCGAATTAATAAAGGTTTCTAAAGTCAATAAAGGTTTATGTTTCTGTGAGAGTATCTAGTAAATTACAGAAATTATACTCAAATCAAAATATTACATAAATACTCGTTATCTAACATAAAAAAATGATTTTATTGTATTATTATAACGTTTACAATCAGATATCAACCGGTACGCTGGAACACAACCCATAACTTCATAAAAATAAATTATTTACACATTAGAAGCTATAAAAGCAGATACCGTACAAAAAGAATATAAAAAAATCCTAGCAAATGTGACCTAATTAGGTATATAACCTTTTTTACAGCCCTAGAACACGAAATTCCCAAGAGGAAAAGACTTGTAACTTCCAAGCATGTTAAAACTACCTGTTGTATAATACTTACTTGTATAACATTCAGGTACTCAACCGCGCCTCAACGAATTAACTGATTAGTTTAATTAAAAATTCTAACTCTTGCACTACTGACAGTGCCTAGGGACAGATGGCGTGTTGGTCAAAATCTATGTTATGGGTACCACTGTGTAAGTTGTAGTTTAACTTATAGTTAACATCATTTTACTGCACTTTTCTGGCCAAAGAAATTAATAAAATGTAATTAATAAATCATAAAAGCTATTTATTGATAATATACTGCTTTAAGCAATATATATATAGTAATTCTAAATAAAATATATTCGTAACAGTATTTTCTTGGATACCGTCCAAGCGCGAATAACGTAACTGTAAGGTAATCGTTTAATGCAAATAGCAATAAAAACTAAATAAAATTATTATATTGTTTTTAAAAAACATTTGAAACCAAGTAAAATATCGCCTTATGAATTTATATAAGCAATTATTTCTTGTCTCCAAATTTATTTGAGATGAAAACCATCGTCGTATTCTATCATACGACATCCATGATTATAGTTAAAATTATTCTCCTTTCTCCACTTCTGTTAAGACGAAGACGACGAACGACGTTGAGTTCCGCCACTTAAGACGATTCAACAAAGAGAGCATAGTGATAAATAATTCTGTTCGATATCGTCTCAGTTAGATCAGTGTAATGAAATTATTTAATAAATATCAATCCAAAACAGTTTGAAGGAGTAATGTTTGTGGCATAATGTGCAAAGGAAACAATCATATATTTTACGTACAAAAATATTCTTGGACGCTATTCTATAAGCTTTTCTGTTTACATCACTAGACTTAGGAACATTCAAATCCATTCAACGTGACGTTATGAATTTGGCACCGACACAACATATCAACATATGACAATTTGTAAAAACCCAACTTTCCTGAACAGATTATGGATTTACGGTAAGAGATAAATTTAGTACATAAAATAGAAATTCCTTGAATATAATACGACGACGCTTTTACAAAATTTTCATAAATAGCAATAAGTTAATAAATTTTCTACAAAAATGCTGAAATAAATGGTAGAAACGTATAAGAACTCGCTTCTTTATATGTTTTTCAAAGTGTTTTCTTATTTATAATAGTAAAATATTTAATAAATAGCACTCTTGTTTGTCATACGATTGTTTCTGAAAAATAGTTTTTGTATAGAATAGATAAAATAGATATTCTTGAAAGTCACATTTTCAGTGAAGCTGTTTTGATTTAAACTGTTTGGATTTATGTTTACAATTAGTATAAATAATGTTTTCTATATGAAAATACTTGTACTTAATTACTGGTTACCTTCAAATATTTTTTATATCTGCCCTGTATTTCTTTAGTTAGCAGTGTAGTATGGGACGTTATAGAAAACAGAATTATAAAGTAAAAAAGTAAACAAATATATTTATTCTGAGTCTCACGCATAAGTTATAAGAAAATCTAATATGGACCACAAGATACGGTTACTCGCCTTTCGTACCAAGAAGACTTTTTTAAATTATTATATAAATATTATCATCAGAAATACCTTTTAATTAAGCCAACAAAAATAAAACATTTAGTTAAGTTAATAAAAATAACTAAAATTTTTGAATAATCAATTTCAAAACTGTAAAAGAAAAAACTAAAAATTAAATAACAAAATTGAAAATATGTGCCACCGGACACAACCCTTCCAACAACAAGCTCTACTTATCGTTGTTCACATCGCGTCGCCGACATTACCCGTGAATTATTATTTCTGATTAATAAATTGTGACTCCCACAAGGCCGGGGCGGGGTGAGCTCTAGTCAATTATGATATTTGATGCTTTTTCATTAAAACCTACGGTGCCCAAGAGAGAGGCACGGCCTTAGTGGGTTAACGGGACTTTTGACGTGAAGGTCTCTTTTGACAGGTTGGAAGGGTGTGGTCGATGAAATCTTTTTAACAAGCTTTAATTATCGTCATTTGTATTGTCTACTTTCTATTGAATGTTAGGAAATCTTGCAACGCTATTTTTAAGCGCTTTTTGCTTACGTGTTCAGATTCGATAATAATACAATGAGTTTCTTTTAGATGTAAATTCAAGGATGTATGGTTATTGCGCCAAAATTAGATGAACCATCATATAAAATTAGGTGGAAAAAAAGTAACTTGTTATAAATATGTAAGTCGTCCAAGCTTTTTGCTTGAATAGCAAAAATAAGCAAAAAGCCAACGGCACGCAGTGTTCCCAGGCGGTCACCCATCCAAGTACTGACTGCGCCCTACGTTGCTTAACTTCGGTGATCGGACGGGATCGGACCGGTGTGTTCAACGTGGTATGGACGTTGGCGTTTGGGATTGAATAAAAGTTTGTTTTGTCGTTCTTTACTATAAATGATCTAATTAAAATTAAATAAATTTACGTGTAATGACAATAACTTATATATGGCAACTAAATGCAACTTTATATATTTGAATGATGAAGTTAAGAAATTAATAAAAAAATAAATATTTTTTATTTCTTTACAAATAATTAAAATGGACTTTTAAAAGCGATTAAACGATCGGACGATATCTAATGTTTATTATTGGGTGAATTACACAAAGCTCGAAGATTGTAGAGCAAAATGTTATATGAGAACATCATAAATAAAAAAACACATAATACATAATTAATATCATGTTATATTATAAAAACAAAACGTCAGGTTCCACCGAGATTTGAACTCGGATCGCTGGATTCAAAGTCCAGAGTGCTCACCATTACACCATGGAACCGTATATTATAATCATATTAGATTATGCTCTAGAGTTTAATAATTAATAAAATTAAAACACTTGTTTAAATAAGATATTGTTTAGTCTTTAATTTAACATATAAAGGAAATATTTATTTATTTATTTATTTATTTAATAGGAAGCCAACGTGATACACAAAAACTTATAATCACATTATTATTACTGTTTACAGTTGCGTATCATCACTTACAGGCTAACTCAACATGGGTTACATAATGTTTACATCTTATTCTAAAACTCAATAGATACAATTAAAACAAAATTGTTAAAAAAATATGTATATAACAACAAAAAGGAATAAAAAATAATAATAATAATCTAACAACAGCTATATAAAAAGAAACATAATTACCAAAAAAAAAAAGTTGTGACATGACATATTATTGAGAAAGGAAATGTTCTTTAATTTTATTTTTATACAAATTCAAATTATCATTAAAAATGTCTAGGTTTGCTTTACGCTCAATATCATTATAACATTTAATCATTCTACTTATTGGCGCAGCTTGGCCTAAATTGGTCCTAGAAAATCAACATTTAAAAGTGTAGTATGTTGTATGTCTGGCATTTTGTCTCGGAACTACAACATTAATTCTATTTAATAGATCAGGACAGTCGATAGCATTGGATATAATTCTATGAAAGAAACAACATAAAACAACAACTAAAAAAGAAATATGAATAATCATATTTGAATAAAATGACATAATGGGTTTATTTAAAAATGACCAAGTTATAGCGCATGTTTTGGCACTGTATCTGGTGGCGGGAGATACTTTGACAATACTGTGAGATACCGAACGCAGTCAGCTCAATCGTGTCGAAGTAGCGAGCTTGAACAAGTTATCTGCCTCCAAGAGCCTACTCAAAATATTCCAAGACATAGACCAAAAGGACCAGCTAAAGAAAAGAAGAGGCTTAAGATAAACGTAAAATATTTAATTATGTCTCGAATGACAGTCTAAGAAAAATAATAACAAATTTGTATTTGAAAAAAGGCTGAAAATAGCCAGGCAACGTAAATCTACTAATATCGGTGACACTTTAAGTGTAGGAGACTACATCGCATGTCAAAAGGTTGCCTGTATTTATTGCAATGAATGCAATCATTTGGGCGTTACAAGTAAAATGACGGCTTCCGATGTGTGATTTGTTATTTTTGGTCCATGATCAATATTCTGATAACACAAAAGGAAATCACACGATTTATTTGTGAGTTACGTTCTGTTACAATTTTTCTTTTCTTTCTTTTTAATGTATTTTTATATAAGATATATAAGACTGATTATATTTAAGATAAATAAATAAATTTGATTAAAAAACAAAACACGATGTAATTTGCCCTATATCTTACATACACATGCCCCTATGGCTTACATACACATATTAACATATACAACTCTAGAGCAATTCAAATTAAGAAAATATGGGAAAACATAACCAGAATTAAATACATGACGGAAACATTGGAATATGTACAGGTGCCCATTATATTTAAAAAAAAATACATTAAACTAAGATGGGCAAAGAACATATAATATCTATTTCATATAATTTTTAAACAGTTTCATTGTTGGAAAAATAAAAGAATTGAATAAAAGTGTTATAAAAAAAACCAACGGCACGCGGTGTTCCCAGGCGGTCACCCATCCAAGTACTGACCGCGCCCTACGATGCTTAACTTCGGTGATCGGACGAGAACCGGTGTGTTCAACGTGGTATGGACGTTGGCGAGACATTTCGGCAAAATATTTAATACTAATTGACTGAATTCTATTTAACTAATTAATAAAACTTAAATTATTATAGTATTAAAATTAAAATGCTAAATACGTTCTACTTTAGTTGAAAAACACAGATTTAAAATATTTAAAATGATAGGATATATGAAAAAAAAATTAAAAAAATAAAAACACAGTGCCTGTATATTTAAAAATATCAAAATATAAAATATTTAAATACAATTAACTCTAATTAAATAAAAATATGTTTTTCATAATTCTATTTATTATTATATTCTAAATACTTCATGAAACTCTTTTGTTACTTTGTTAATAACTGTAATTAACTAAGAAACTAACAACTAAAAAAGTTTTAAAAATATGAACAGATAAAAAATAATTTACCTGTAATTCTTAGTTCTCAAAAAGTCAGGTTCCACCGAGATTTGAACTCGGATCGCTGGATTCAAAGTCCAGAGTGCTAACCATTACACCATGGAACCGTAACAACTATGACGGAGATTGCGAATTCGTATATTATGATCTTATTATAATAAAAAAAAAAGATTTTTTTATTAATATCAAGTTCTTATCATTTAATGATGTGATTTATTAACTAGCTAATTTAAAAAGATAAAATTTTACGATATTGTACTAACATTTATTTTGTTAATTTTTTATACCGTAACGTCTTAATCCCGCATAGCAGTACACAAATTACTTAGTGTCAAGACACTCTGTACTCTGCTTTTCGCTGAATTCAAGATATTACGTGTTGAGTGGTAGAACTTAACGCTGCGCTTTGTTTTACAAGGGCGAAGAAATGAAAATAATTTAAATATAATCATACTCCCAACGAATACACAACCGATCGCGTTTACAGTCAGATGCTATCTGAATATGTAAAAGGCAATGCTTAATTATTTTTTAATTTTATTAAACAAAAACAATTATAATTACTACCAACTTAATATTTTTATATATTAAGTAATATTATACATTTTAATACATTTCATTTTCCTAGTAACTTAATAACCAGTTTTTTGTTATACAAAAATAGTCAGTGATATTTCTAGAGCCATGTAACTTCATATAAATAAATTGTAAATTTTAATATATTTTAAATTCTAAAATACCTTTTTGAGAACCCGAAAGCTATGAAAATCAGTTCACCTGTGACTACGTACTTCTGTAAAGTGCTCGAAACGTCGGGCTTACTAAAACATATTGTCTACTACCAAAATATACGCAATTAATCCTTTTAAAATAGTTTCATTTTAAATATGTTAAAATGGAAAAAATCAATAATCTTATTGAATGCTAAATTATTAAAAAGTAATAATATAAAATCATTTCAAGAATAAAAGCGTAGTTGATTGTAGCTTTCAATTCTTATATAAGATAAGTTGTAACCATATATATGTTGATATATATTTCCAATTTTTAGTCAGTCAAAAATGATTAATAATTGGAACGAAGATTTTCTAATACTTTCTTAAATAAATACTACCCTCTTACTATGCTCTATTATTATCAAGTAATTTATAATATATATATATATATATATATATATATATATATATATATATATATATATATATATACAAGCTTAAAACATTTGTCGTGAGATCAAAAAGTTTATTTTCTTCCAAAATCTTCCCACAGCAAATTTGTAACATACACATAGTTTATATGTTTATATTTCTAATCCTAAGTGTGGAATAACACTTTAAAAATAGTAAATATTAAAAATAGTAAATATTATATTAACATAGTTTATGTGACACACTAGCAGTATGGGCTATCTCCGCAGAGTACCATTTACTATCAATAGACCATGAAATTGGACAATGGACAGGAGTGCATTTAGGTTGAAAATACTTATTTTTTTGACCATAAATAATATTTTGCACCTGGTTATATCCGTATTTACTGCTTAAACTATTTTTTTTTCTCAACTTAGCCTCTAGCTTTGGGTGTTTAATTATTATTTACTCAGAAATAAATTACTATAATAATAATATAGATTGAAAATGGGAGAGCTCATCGTTGCGCAATTTGACAGCGTCTGACTGTAAATGCAATGATTGGGTTGGGTTCGAATCCTTAAAGTTGTGAAGTTTATTAATAATGCGGTTAAAATACACACAATGGTTATATTCGACTTTCATTTGAAAAAGTGTATGATTGAGCACAGCGTTTAGTTACGCCATCATATACTCAATTTGACTAAAATATATGTGAACAAGTCGGAATGTTTTAATACCAGGTGCTATTTTTCCGTATAATGCGGGGAATAAAAAAATATTGTTTATTTTAGTTTTATAAGGAAAAATCTCAGCAATATATAATACCTATAGAACATACTCGTACACTACGTAAGTATTTTTACAAAGTAAGTATTATTACTTTTATACCGCATAGCTGGGTAGATCAGAAGTACCTAGTGTCAAGATAATCGGCTTTCCATTGAATTCAAGACATTGCGTGCTAAGTGGCGTAACTTAATGCTGCGCTATATCCTAGCCTTCGAGCAAGCCTTCTAAAACTGACCATAAACCATAATTCAGTGGATAATGATGAACAGCCTCCAGCTCCGGAAACGTTCGAAACGTTCGTTTTGTAATATCGCTAGGTATTGTATATGTTTGTATCTTATTAAAATAATTAATATCTTTTAACTTCACGCTTTTATCCCGCGTAGCAGGGTAAACAGAAAGTACCTAGTGTCAAGACACTCCGTACTTCGCTTTCCATCGAATTCGAGACATTGCGTGGTGGAACTCAACACTTTGTCTTACCAGAGCGAGGAAGTGACAATAATTTAAATATAATCACTCCCCCGAGTGGGAATCGAATCCACAATCGATCGCTTTACAGTCAGGCGCTGTCCCACTGCGCCACGACCGGAAAACGTAAAATTAAAAAAAAACGTATAAAAACTTTGAAAGCAGCGGGATTTGAACCCGCGCCTCTTGGAAACTGCTGCGTTCAGTATTTTTTATACGTTTTTTAAAAATAGTAAAATATTTAACAGTATATTGACGCGAAAATAAAGAAATAAAATAAACTATCGTATAAAATGACTAATTTCAAATTGAAAAGTATTATTTTGTTTAACTTTAATTGTAACAATATTATTGGCCAGACTAAGTACATCTATAATGTTTCATATTTAGTTCAATAATAGAACCGATATATAAACATCACTTGACCTACAAATTTAGGTTATTACCGCGAAAGTATTTCCTCGGTGACAATAATGTCTGTAAATTTTAAATTAATGCATTTTTTTGCATAAAAAGAATACATTGAATTAAGATAATTTAACAAATTAGCTTTTTATTATATAATTATTTGAACAAAGAATTATATTTATAGTTAATATAAAAGTGTTAAGCGAGATTTAAACCCAAATAACTCTAAGAAGGTTACAGGTACACGTTTATATCCGCCAGGGTCTATAGAAGGATAGGAATGTACCAGTGTGAACTGCTAGTGGCGGTGGGAAAGGAGCACCATGAGATTTTATTAGGTACTTACGTACCTTGACCCGAGTCCAATATCTGCGTTTAGTGAATTAAATAATTATATATTAAAAAAACATAATTAAGATGATGATACTAGTATATTATTAAAAAAATGAAAATGAGCTTTAATACATAGTATCGGTTTAATTGAGAAGCCTCAACGTATCCGTTCTTAAAGCAAATCTGCTTGTGCACGGATGTTCTATGTAAATTATATTTCCTAGTTATAAAATGAAAAAAAATAATAATTCCAGGGACTAAGGCAAGATACCTAAATGTACCACACTATTTATTCAATTATATTAGACAAAACTGCATATATAATTTCAATGTGCTTCAAATATATATTATGATGCAAGTAAGAAGAAAAAAGCACATATGACCACTGTGGCGAAGTGGGACAGCGTTTGCCGTGAATGCTGTGATTGCTGGTTCGATTCCTAATCTGAGGAATGATGTTTAAGTTATATTTTACGCTTCGTCTTACCGAGATTCTTTGTCTTACATTGATTGGCGTACAAGTGTTTTGATTTGAAGCGAAAAGCGGAGAAAGAAATATTATGAATCTACATTTACTATTTTATCTACGTAGATAAAGATAACGTGAAGTTGAAAATAATTATACTTAAAAATTGTATGTAGAGACACTCTACACCCGAGGGTAAGAACCTGAAATAAATCCATATAAATATGATTCACTGATGTCCTCTTAATGACTATTTAAGTACAATAATAGATATAAACGGAAACTATTCAGTAATATTGTTTTGTATGAAAAAGTCCCCATTAGATTTCTACCTATTAGGAACGTAGATTGATATCTCAATAACAGAAATTATAAATGATGTAATAATTGTTTATAAATTATTTATATATTTCTCTGTATTCTTTACTTATTTTAAAGGTGTTTACTTATTTAAGGTTTAAGTATGTTTTTTATATATAATAATTAAACGAATAGCTACTTTGTTGACTGACACTACTGAGGGTCTTGATTTTTGGGCAAAAAGCAGTAATTGGATTGCCTGACTACCCTGCAATGCAGGATAAAGAGTGACGCTGTTTTTTTATTACTTAACCAATTTATGTAAACGTTACATTTGAGTAACAAGGAAAAAGAACCAATATGTATTTTAAATGAACTAAACTATTATAAGCGGATTAATCGTGTATATTTTGGTATTCAAATATATATTTTTGGAAATTTCAAGTTTCGAACACGTCACAGGTAGACTACCTGGGAAAAAGGACTACTGTATATTTATAATAGTTTCATTTTAAATGTATAAAAATGTGGAAAATCAAAGATCTTATTACCCAATATATAACTACGCAAAAAAAATTATACACATGTATTACATATTCAAATTATTTAATTTGATTTCATCAATTTCCAGTACAATAAAACTTAGTGACTTCTAACCTTTTGTTTAATATCAATATAACGATAACAAAGTCCAATTTGTATACGATATATTTAAACGTATTATGTTTCACTTGAAAACCAATGGTTAGCTATTAATTTGCTAGTACATATATTGTTTCACAGATTATGTAATGCTCCTAATTGCTACTTGGAGAAATTTTTTAAATTTATATAATAGTTTCACGCAGTTTCACACATAGGAGTAGAAGTCAGAATGAATCTAGTGTTAAGACACTCCGTTCCCTTCTTCATTTTCTTGAATGGCTCTCGACTAGCGTCACAACCAGCGTGTAATTGTAAACGCGCGTTTACAGTCGTTTATAGTATATATATATATATATATATATATATATATATATATATATATATATATATATATATATATTAGATTCATGCTTTTATCCCGCTTAGCAGGGTAGACAGGAAGTCTCAGCTATCCGCTGGATTCGAGACGTTGCGTGTTACGTAGCGAAACCCAACGTCGCGTTTTATCTTTCCGTAGCGAGGAAATGGAAATAATTAAAATATAATCATTCCCCCAAATGAGAATCGAATCAACAATCGCTCGCGTTTAACGCTGTCTCACTACACCTCGGTTATTTGTTTGTGTTTGTGGATCAATAAACAGAATATATATATTTATATGAAAATATAAATATGCGTAATGCTTTTGGTTAGTTTTTTCTAACCAAATTGATATTATATTCATGTCATCTTTACTGTTGGAGTATGAACAAAAACTTCTATTCAGTATGAGAGATAATTAGCTACACTGTCGACTCGTGGCATGGTTTGTTAGGTCATACAATTGGGCTGTAGGCAGCCAAGCATGTCGCAGGTACAGTCCCGGTTATATAAGAGTTTACTTATTATTGTCTGTTTGTTTGCTGATATTATCAATCTATAGAGCCAAGTGGAACATCTTTTGATTATGGGTGGGTAGCGTGGTTATATTTAAATTAATGTCATATCCTCGCCCTGGTAAATTATTAATATTTTTAATAAATTAATAATCTTTTACATTTTCTAATACGATACGTATTCGAAAATTTACGTTTTATCTATCTGAGTTGTTAGCTTAGTAAGGAAATTAACTGTTAGTAAACAAAACATTATTATTATTATTTATCCCGCATAGAGGAGTAGATGTGCTTTGCTTTCCGCTGAACTCGAGATATTGCGTGTTAAGTGGCTGAACTCAACGCCGCCCAATAAACATTAATACGTGCAAATATTATAGCCACTCAACCGCCACTCAACACGCAATTTGCATATCGGGCGGAAATTAGTCAAAGCTCCGCTGAGAAAAGCCTGACAATCAATATTCATGAAATTATTAATGCGTTCAAATATTATAAACTGTTTTAAAAATATTTTACTTTATTAAATTTTTATATACAAGAAAGTAAATAAGCTACGCACGTGATAATTGTTCGGGCAGCTGAATATACAAATACGCACTTAACGAAATGACGTCACAATATTAAAATTTTCTATTGTACTTAATTAAATTGAATTCTAGTTAATTAGTCAATGCTACTATAACAATAATGTTTATAACTTCAGCAGCCCCATGCTTTATCCCACACAGCAGGGTAGTCAGAAAAAACCTCATTTTAAGACACTTTTCGCCAGATTTTTGGGCATTGCAACATATTGGCATATTAAGTATTTATTAATGTTATTTTTGATTTTTAAAGGAAATTGTTAATATGGAGTTAAAAATATTGATTAATTTATAATTTAAATAGTAGCCAAATAAAGCATGGCAGAAATAAATTGAGGGTAAGGTAAGAAATTTAGAAAAAGAAAGGGTTGTCAAGGGGAATATGGAAGTTTTTGGGAATGAAAGGGTGTTTTGAGTAATAAATTGGAATTATTAGATTTGTATGAAGTGTTTAATTTACGGAGTACGGTAAATTCTAATAAACATTACAACCCACAACCAATCTCGTTTTCAGTCAGACACTGGCCTACTACTGGCGTAGTTTCGATGATTTTATACTAAAATTATTTAAAAGCAACTGATAAAATGAATAATTAAGGTAGTTTGGATTTATTTCATACATAATGATCTCGTACAGATAGATATAGAATAGAATAATATTTTTTTTGACTGATCTATATGTTTATAGTTGGTATGTTGCTAAAATGTATTTAAGGTAACTCTTACTTTCGAGTTAACAGATCAGCTATCCATGCTCTATATTAATCAATATTAATATTAAAAATGCGACTATAACTGTTTGTCTGTATGTCTGTCGGTAACGATATCACGGCTAAACTGCTGAATCTATTATTATGAAAATCCAAATAGATATAGTTAGAGGTCTTAGGATAAACAAGCCTACCATTTTTAGTCTTTTCTAGTTTATCATGCTTTTAATTCTTTTACTAAGTTTGCCAAAAAAGATACTTCCTGTGTGTATATATATATATATATATATATATATATATATATATATATATTTATATATATATATATATATATATATATATATATATATATATATATATATATATATATATAATTGATGTAATCTCGTCGAGACATGACGCTTATCATTGGTCACATGTTATATTTTATCTTAACTTCTATTAAAAAGATAAGAATAGCATTGTTATACATGGAATATTTTAAACAAAAAATGTTTTTTTGGAAGCAAAAAGCCAACGGCACGTGGTGTTCCCAGGCGGTCACCCATCCAAGTACTGACCGCACCCTACGTTGCTTAACTTCGGTGATCAGACGAGAACCGGTGTGTTCAACGTGGTATGGACGTTGGCGATCAATGGTGCCAAATTATTCATTAGAAAAAAATCATATATCACGTTATTCATATTATAAATAATATATATAAAAAAGGAGCTTCACACTTTATCCTACTTTGCAGAGCGATCTAAGAAAGCCCAGTGTCCATAGTCACCGTTCTCTGCTTTCTGTCAAATGTCGAGACATTGCATGTTGAGTGGTAGAACTCAACACCGTATGTGTTGTCTTTTAGACAAAATAAATATTTTAGCGCAATTTTAATAAAGTAAAATTAATAACATAATTTCTTTAGATTTCAAATTAAATTAAAAGAAAAAGTATTATTTATACAGGTAATATTTGATGTGTTATACTAAAGTATATTTATATTCGAGTATTTTATAATGAACTGTTTTAAATCTTTATCGATTCCCACTGAAACTCTGAAACACTGAAACTCCTCTGAATCTCCACTTTTCATTTCTATACTCTGGTAAGACAGTGCGCGGCGTTGAATTCCGCCAATTACCACGCAATGTTTCGAATGTAACGGAAAGCGGAGTAATTTGACACTGGGTAATTCCTATCTTCCTTAATATACGGGATAAAAGCGTAAAGCTAAAAATAAATATTATACATATAAATAAAAAGAAGGAAGGAAAGGAATATAAGGAATAGTTGAATGACTCATGCTTTAAATATTACGGAGTCAATCAAAAGAAATCACGTTTATAAAAATGGCGTGTGATACACATAATATGGCCACTTCAACGTCTACGTCAGCTCATTCACATTAGTTTTTAAATACGCCTTTAATAGCCTCGTCTGTAATCTATTTATCAATCAATGCAATATATTCTTGCAAAGCTGTCGACTCACTTCTTGCTGTCGGATTTCCTTGAAAATATGCCCATGTGTCCGAATATAACATTCATACTATGAAAATTATAAGTAAATGTCATTTGCTGAGATGACGTAGACAAAAAATGTTCCTTTTAGTTAGTTATTGTTGGGATTGCATTAAAATTTTACTGCATTTAAATAATTATTTATGCAGTCAGTAAGTCGTTAAAGAACTAATGAAAAAAAAAATATTTTATGTTAAGAAATCTTAACATCAAGTTTCAATTATTTTATAAACAAAGTTATTAAACTATATTGTATAAAGTAGGTTCCTATTATTGGTTTGGAACGATTAAAAATGTAAATACGTTTACAGAATTTTATCTAGATAATTCGATTTTTTAACATTCCTATCTGCAGTAGTTTATTGAGCATTATTTTTAACCTGTTAAAAAATGTTGTACATTTGAGTGTCAGTTTATAAAGTAAGTGTAATTTTAAAATTTAATAAAACTTTAGTCAATTAATTTAAAATTTTACTGTATGTTGAATAAAATGTTATACCAACAAGAATTAGAAAAAGTAAAGTTTTCTTAAATACGAGAATATTTATCATAAGCATCTATGAAAGCAGCATCACAGAATCTCTGGTGTATTTATATATATACGCCGCTTCACTTTATACGCCGCATAGGAGGGTAGTCAGAGATAACCTAGAATCATCAGTTTCTGCTGACAGTAGCCAACGGAGTGTCTATCCTGTTGACTGCCGTATTGAGTAATACACTTAAAGCCGCCCTTACCAAAGCGGAGAATTTGAAATAAATTTTGAATATAATCATTCCTCTGAGTACTAATCGAACCCACAACCACTCACGTGTACAGTTGGACACGTATGCGGCCAAAGATATAAATGGTCCTCATTTAGAAATCACCCTTTTTATACCGCATAGCAGGGAAGACAGAGTCCTATAGAGCTATAGAGTGTGATGGCACTCCATACTCTGCTTTCTGGTGAATTCGAGACATTGCGTATTGAATGGAGAAAATGAAAATAATTTAAATATAATCATTCCCTCGAGTTGAGATCGAATCCACAACCGATCGCGTTTACATTCAGACGCTGTCCCACTGCGCCATATCGGTCATGGTGCAGTAGGACAGCCTCATACAACTGGCAAAACGCAGATCAATCGGCCTCTAAAGACCATAGCTTTTTAAAATTAAATTATAATTTTAATCAGACCATTATGATGTATAATCTGTTTGTTGGTTTGTTTGTAGGTTCGATTCTCATTCAGAGAATGAATAAAATCAGTATTGGTCAATACTGATAATTCTTTCACGGCACAAAGCACGGATATAAATTGGCAGCACTTAACGGACAATGGAACACGTAGTGTCTAGACACTAGGTTCTCCTTGACTACCCTATTGTATGGCAAAATGTCTGAATATGTCTATCTGTAACTAAAACCACTATATAAAACACATACAGAAAGAAATTATGTAAAGATCTTAAAAATATACACAGATGTCTATTATTTTAATTATCACTTGAATAATAAGTGTAAACAATTTTGTATTCGAAGGTAATCGATCTTGCGACCTTCGTACTGTTACTGGAGTTACATAATTATTATAAATCAAGATGACAGATGGTTTACAGAAACACCTTTGGGCCTCTAACAAAACAAGTACCACGAACTAAGTCGTTATATGTATGTATAAATATATATCTGCATTATAGTTTGTGCGTTATCTTCACGCTTTATCCCACTTAGCAGAGTAGTCAAAAACAACTTAGTGTCAAGACAATACATTGACCGCTTTCTGGACAAAATCGAGACTGCGTGCCTTTGTCCTAAAAGAATGGAGAAATGAATATATATATTTTAAATATAATCATTCTCCGAGAAGGAAACGAAGTCAAATCCAGTGGCGTTAAACTAAATTATTTCAAAAGGAATTATTATCAAACACGGTTATTGTTATCTAAGTTTTAGTTTTGATAATATACTATTGTCAACACGTCCGGACACGTACGCTAGTTGTCATACAACAATAAGAAGGTCAAAGGGCTTGACCCTTGCAAAATTTTATAATATCGATAATAATTCTTTTATTAGCGATATAAGATTTTTTTACGTGTGGAAAGTATATTTTCTTTCTAAATTCCTAATTTTTTATATTTCGAAATAAATCAATTTTTTTAGGAGAAAGCCAATATCAACCTAAGTATAATATTAATTACCCTCATCAAAATTGAATACCAAACCGTAGTGTTCTAATAAGCCGATCTACTATACAATTATGGCGTCATAGCAATTTGTTATTGAAGTCGTCAATCGTCATTGATAAAAAGAAGATAACAATGTGCCTTGTAACGACATACGTTTATAAGAGATAAAAGAAAATTTCAAATAATATGGCTATACATCGGTCCGTTGATTCGGTCTACCTGTGGCCAGGAACTACTGTAATGTGTTTGAAAAGTCGGGTTTTGAAAATATATTTACGAATACCAAAATATACGAGATTGATCCGTTTAAAATAGTTTCATTTAAAATGTATAAAAATTGCGAAGATCAACGTTCTTATTATAAAAGAAAATATTATATTTAGAGAATTTTAGTATTGGTTATTTTAAACTTTTTACTATACAAGTTAAATAAATGATGTTACATATTAAAATAAAGAATAATTTCCTTATTTTAAATTTTGATATAAGCTAAAAAATAAAGAAAAAAAACATACAAAATTTTTAAGCATTACTTTATTGTACAACCATAATTGATCATTACGGACGTATAGGGGAAATAACATTTTATACACTCGAGTTAAAAAATATAGTTATATAATATAATTAATAAAAGTTTCCTATACACAAATATATATCTACATCGTCCTTCTCACTTCCTTGTTTCCACTCAAAACACTTGAAAGCTTCAAAACGGTTTTTCACAATCGAAAAGCACATTTTCTTCAAAAAGCTTTTCCTAAAAGCACTGAGCGAAAAAGTTCTATTGAAAGCCACACAATTTAAAACCTATTTTTTCATAATATTCTTCATCGCATCACGAAGGAGAAGATGGATTCGATGACGTCATCCAGGTCCTTGCTGAATGGAGATAGCTGAGCCTCAAATGATGGTGCAGTCTTATCCTTGCCTTCTACCATCAGATGGCAGTTCGGTCCCAGTAGCGACACCTTGTCTCCTTTCCACCTCTTGGTTATTGTGACCACACCTCCACTGCCCACTAAGTTCACTGTACCGTAATTGTCAATCACTTCTACGCGGCAATCGTTACCGATGACTTCGATTTCACCAGTATTTGACGTCACTCTTATGACACAGTTATTACCGACAACTTTTAAAGTTGTAGGATTCATTTCCATTGTAACCTTCTTTTTGTTGCCGAGAATCGAGTACTTTTTCATTTTGTTTTTATTCTTTTTTAAATTTCTAAAATATTAGAGACGACTTGCTTCTGCTGATTTAAGTGTGCGAATGATTTGAATTTGGAACGCGCTCCGTTTATAAGCGGCGCGAGCAACTCATGCGATAAGGGAGTCCCCTGCGTATGCGTCACATACCTGATACTTGTGAACGACCGCGCGGATCAATTGTGATTTTATACAAATAAAACTGAATATTTAAAATTAGTTATTCCCCAATATTAAAATTAGGTCATTTACTTCATACACAATTTAATATATTATGTTTAATTATATGTGAGCATCTATTAATAAATTTATTACGAACTCTAGTTTAGATATATATAGAACGGCATGTTTTTTCCTGAAATTCGTTCATTTTGAAGCGTAATTAACATTAAGAAACAGCTGTGACATGCTTTCTCTCTTCGTATTAATGCAAAATAGCCGTATTCCGAATATTTTGCGGTGCGGTGAATGTTCTTAGAAATCTTTAAAAAATACACTTTAACACGGAGAATGAAAATAAATTGAAATATAAAAAGTCGTTGAATTTATTATTATAATTATTAATTAAAAGGCAAAGTTTGAGAAAGTAAAAGTAAGATATTAAATATTCATATTTTTCTCATTGTATTCTTCATAACGTGCCTGTAAAATAGCATGTTCAGCGGCGGAATTCATTCTGCAATTAGTCTCACTAGAACATTTATTAAATAAGTATAATCATTATCGAGGCCGGTCGTTGCGCAGTGGGACAGAGTCTGGCTGTAAACGCGATCGGTGTTGGGTTCGATCCCCAGCCAGAGAAGTGATTATATTTAAGTTATTTTCACTTTCTCGCTCTGTTAAAGACAAAGGGTGGCGTTGAGTTCTACTATTCAACACGCAACGTCTCATCATTCGGTTTAAAGCGAACTAAAGAGTATCTTGACACTCTACTTAGGTACTTCCTGACTACCCTGCTATGCGAGATAAAGACGTGAAGCTAAAAAAAATATTCCGGGTACGAGAACCCACAACTAATTACGCTTACAGTCAGATGTTGCGCTGCGCAATGATTATCAGTATTTTTACTAATATCAGAAGCATTACTACGTCATTATAATTAAATGATGGTATTTAATATACGAATAACATCTTGTAGATAAAATATAAAGCACTTGTTAGGGACAATACCTTGCCAGTAAATAATAATAATTTATCGTTTGAAATAATCTATTTCAATAAACGTTTGTTTTTTACATATCTCTTATCTGTTTTAAACAAAAACGTTAGATTAAGTAGCTACATTATTGTCATTTGTTTAAAGTAATTATATGTAATAATACATATTTGTATTTTATTGTTCTTAATATCTTATTCGACACTTAAGCTAACATATTAATTTTATGAAACATATATAAACTTTAACGCAGACAAGTTCGTACCCGCACCTTTAGGAAAAAGTCCAAGGGTTTTGACCGCTAAGCCGTGCGTTCATGTCATTGAATCCCGGTGCGTTAAAATTATATACAGTTTTTGTGAGATTTTTGAATAAAATATATTTATAGTCTAGTTTGGGGTCTAGCTCTAGTTAAAGTTTAACCAAATCGTATTAAAATTTCGTCAAGGTCCAAATGTCACATATTACTTTAATATACATTTTTTTATATATAGAATCGAATTCCCTTTCACTGTGTCAAAACGGAATTAAGTAACTACTTCGCTCGCAAAGCTCACTTGCGCAAATCCAACACGGATCTAGGGTTTTTTTTATTTTATTACTTATTCGGCCTCAAAATACGCAATTTTTCACTGTATTTGCTTGCTCTCAGGGCAGCAGGATGCGCCTTGAAATAATAGTGTCAAGATTATACACGTACAAGTGTCTTATAAGTTCAAAAGATTGTATGTAAATAAAGATGGATATGTTTAAAATCTATAAAATATTAGAAATTACTTTATTCTATAGAAATTATTTTATACTCGAAATTAATTTATTCGAGCTATGTATAGTGAAATAGAATTATATTTGCACATATTTAATATTATAATTTATGTAAAAAAAACTATATTCCGACTTTGAAAATTATCTGAGTAATACATTCAAATTCTTGTATGTGGTTGATATTCCGTTCTTAATATCTCACCTAATTTTTTTTAGCTTTACGCTTTTATCCCGCATAGGAGGGTAGACAGAAGGTACCTAGTGTCAAGACTTGTCGTACTTCGCCTTACGACAAATTCGAGACATTGCGTGTTGAATGGCGGAACTCAACGCCGCACTTTGTCTAACCAGAGCGAGAAAGTCAAATTAATTTATGGGAATCAAATAATATGTGGGAATCAAACCCACAACCGATGGCATTAACAGTCAGACGCTGTCCCACTGCGCCACGACAAGCCTCAATAATATTTACATATATATAAAAATATGTAAAAAATATACAACACTGCGTTCTTAAGAAAGATTCGTCTTCGCGCATACGTCTCTGTCACTAACTGTTTTTGCTCCAATTACCGGATTCTGGTCTATTTTAGATATATAGAAAGCTAAATACACGTATAAAAATATCCAAAAGTAATTATTGTTAACAGACATATTATACGGAATCAATAATTCTGGAAATTGCTTCGCACTTCATTAGTTTTGTTCAAGCCTACAGAGCTAACATTCTAAACGGATATAAATTAATAATAAGGTCACGAAATGGCCTTAGTACCGTGATTTCCCTGCATCCTCGTGTTTCTCTAGAATAATGCTTGTGTACTGGTACAGGTATGTATTACGTAAGGTAAGTGATTAGGAAAACATAATAGAACAGTAATACGCTTAATCAAATGTTTAAATATAATAATACAGAAAAATAAATTGTTGTATACTACAAATAACAATTTATTTTTCTGCCTTGAGAATAATATGGACAAAATTAAAATTGGTTGAGGCTGGTCGTGGCGTTATGGGACAGCGTCTGACTGTAACGCGATCGTATCGTAACCTAACCCCGCGCATTGTTCAAATAACTATATCGGAAATGTTAAAACAAAGTACGTTTAAATTCCCCTAGTAGGGATCAAACTTACAAGTATCGTGAGTATAGTCAGACACCTTAGTTGCGCCACAACACTATCAAAACAATGGTATATCCATTAACCCTAATTTATATTCGAACCTGCTACCCAAAACCTAGTAAGATTTTCTGATGTGTTTATATTATAAATTTTAGGAAGTATAATAATGTAGAATAATCACAAGATGTTTGTACATTATATAAGAAGCACGAGGTCAAGTTTGTTTTAATTTTAACGTAACGTATGAATCATTTAGTGTTACTTTTAAATAATTTGTTGCGTTATTGGAAAGAGGAGAAAAAATTTAAAAAGGGAAATCTCTCTTCATATATAACAAAGTGTAACGTAATGTTACCTAGTGGTAAAACACTCCGTTCCCTACTTTTCACTCAATATTACGTGTTTAGTGGCGGAAATCAACGTCACACTTTTTTTTATTAGCTTAAGGAAATTAAAAATATTTAAATACAAATAACCTGCAATTTTCACATTATATTAACAGCTAGGTATACAGACGGTATTGTTTTTGTACAATGATTATAAAACGTATGCAATTTAATAAAGGCTAATAATGTACGAGTCAATTATGGATTTTATAATTAAATATCTTATACTTTATTACCGAGTCTGACTGTAAACACGATCAGTTGTGGGTTCGATTTCCACTCGGCGGAATTTATATATTTAAATTATTGTCATTTCCTCGATCTGGTCACACTATTCTGTTATATGGGATAACAGCGTGAAGCTGAAAAGAATATACATATTTCATATAAAAATAGTTAATTTAGTATGTATTTATATGAGTTTGTTCCTGTCATCTTGCAGTGTCTCTAAAATCTATATAGGCGAAAAATAAGTCACAAATTCAGACAGAAAAATGTTTTTTTTTAAAAACAAGATACCTACGTAAAGTAAACAAAATATATTCTATATAAAAATGACATAGAATAACAAACACATATTTAAAATCAACTATTGCAACTTCGTTGATCTATTTATCCTTGAGGAGCTATTAAAACTATTATTAGATATCCAGCTGACGCGTAAACAACGCATTACCTTAGCAACGTGTATGTCAAACACATGACAGTCTGTGTAAAATTTATTTTATTGATTTAATGTATTAAAAAATCAAATATTAGCTAAGCGGAAAAAGGTATAAAGTTTTTGAAACGTATTAAAATATATTAGATGTCCTGTTAACGCGTTGACGCGTCGTTGTATGTCACTTTATATAAATATATGTATTTGTTTTACTAATTCAATATATTACATATATTTTATTAAATTAATATACTACGTTTATTTTATTAATTTAAAATATTTTCATGCATTACTCTTAAAATATATTAGCATTATGCACTCCTCTATATAAACTATAACTATAACAAATTTCATGCTACTCTGTTCGTTTAATATTCGTAAAAAGATGTACAAATACTTTGCTTCATATATTTATTTATCTAATTTTTAAAAAATAAACATAAAAAATAAAAACATTAAATTTATAATTGTATAGATTATTTATGACATCATTTCCTACTTCCTTCCTTATTTCAAACATAATTTTATAAGAATCGTAATCGTACGAGTAAGAAATGTTATCGCAATATGCGTAATATTTGCTTAGGGTTTCCCTTATTGATAAAGTATGTCATACATTTGATCGTGACGCAGTGGATCAGTGATTGTAAATGCTATGGGTTCAATGCTCATTAAAAAGTAGTTTAAGACGGTGACTTCTGAATAGCAGTACACAACGCGGTGCTTTGCCTACTACAACGAAGAAAAGATAATTATTCAAATATAATTCGCCGAGTGTTGATCGAACCTAACACCCTCGCATTAACATTGACAGATATCCACTGTGCCACAATGACCCAAATTAATTTACATTATTAAACAACTTCACGTTTCACGCATAGCAGGATAGTCAGAGACAGTAATAAGATCTTTGATTTTCGCGATGTTTATACATTTTAAATGAAACTATTTTAAGCAAAACTATTTTTTAAATGAAACTATTTTAACTAATTAAAAAATGATGTTTCGAACATTTTACAGTAGTCCGTGTTCACAGGTAGACAGGTAGGTCCAGATACTCCCTTGCCTGCTTTCCGTCCTAATTCAACATCTCATAGCATATGTGAGTTATTCGAACCCAGAATAATCATATTTACATTCAAACGCATACCCACTACCACTACAATATTAAATATATACACAAACAATAGCCAATATTTTTATATTATTATTCATAATTATTCACTTCCTTACTTCCGTTGCTATATTTATTATAAGAACAATATATTACAATTTGTTATCAATATATGCGTAATATCAAATTTTCCTCAAGATTACGTTGCAATGAATCACCCACGTCGCCGAATTAATGTGAGATGCAACCTGTACAGAAATGCGTGAGTCATAAGGCCCAGACGCCCGTACAGACGTGGGAATCGGTCAAAGACCAAAGATCAAAGCCTTAAGAAATATAGAAATACATTTTAATATATCGCGTTTAATTAAAAAATATAATATAAATATAATTTTAATTGTTTTGTTATTAATTAAAATATCAAACCTTACTAGATTGAGGTACTTAGTCACGTTGGGATCACGCCATGTAATCTAGACCGTATATTATACAATAGTTCTCATATACACTACGATAATTCCTGTTATTTTAATTATTTTTTGTAGTACCAAAAAGAGGCCGGTTGTGTCGCAGTGCGACAGCGTCTGATTGTAAAGCGATCAGTTGTGGGTTCGATTCCCCAAAAGTGCAGCGTTGAGTTCCAACACTCAACATACAATGTCTACAATTCAACGGAAAGTGAAGTATGAAGTGTCTTGACACTAGGTACTTTCTGTTTACCCTGCTATGCGTGAAAAAAAGGGAATATTTAAATATTATTATTTACAATATGTTACAAAATTTAGTTTGAAAGTTAAAAAACAAAGCAAGTAATATCTATTTTACTCTACAATATCTATATTGATATTCTATGCTAGTAATACGATGACCGGCACGCGTCCATTCAAGAAATGTATAAGTCATGCGCAAACGCATGCCCGGAGAGATTACAAACTTGTACGCTACTAGCAAAAACCAAGGAAAAATGTTTACACTGAAATAAAATTGTGTCTCATACATAACAATGATTAATATATTTTTTTTGGTTTCAACAATTTTCTTTTCTTTGAATCTAAATTGCATTCTCAAAAGTATTGTTTACTTTAAACACTATTTTTATGTATTTTCTTAGAAAAAACAGATTATGAATTTTGAAGAAGTCTTCTAATTTCGTAGAAACGACATATATATTTTGAAATATCTATAAAAGTTAATAATAATAATAAAAATATAAAAAACCTAAATTTAAAAAAATGCCGATCTTTCAAATACATCTACATATATTTATAATACATTTACAACATTAAATGCTTAAATAATAACGCAAAATGTATAATATAATAAACGAATGAAGATAGTAAATAAAACACAGATACATTCATATTTGATCTATGAATTTTTATATAATCGGTTTTAAATATCAAGCTGATAAAAGAAGAGATGACACTAAGCAAATATACTTATACATAGTAAAATATTCGTGAGAGTAACATTAATAGGCGTACTCTACTATAGAAGCGCTAATAAGAACGTACCTATGCTTAATTCATTATTAAAATATATAGGACCGACCGAATACATTTACAACATTAAATGCTAAAATAATAACGCAAAATATATAATATAATAAACGAATGATGATACTAAATAAAACACAGATACATTCATATTTGATCTATGAATTTTTATATAATCGGTTTTAAATATCAAGCTGATAAAAGAAGAGATGACACTAAGCAAATATACTTATACATAGTAAAATATTCGTGAGAGTAACATTAATAGGCGTACTCTACTAAGGAAGCGCTAATGAGAACGTACCTACGCTTAATTCGTTATTAAAATATATAGGACACACAGTGACAGCGTCTGACTGTAATCGCGACCTGTTGTGGGTTCGATCCCCATTCGGGGAAGTGATTATATTTAAAATTAGTATTTTCATTTCCTCGCTCTGGTAAGACAAAGTCCGGCATTGAATTCCACCAGTCAACACGGAAAGTCTCGAATTCGGTAGAAGTAGTGAAGTAAGGACTGTCTTGACACTGGACACTCTCTGCTATGCGGGATAAAAAGCTTGAAAGTGTTATACTATTACAATATTGAAAAAAAATATTATTTATAGAGATGTAAAAAACGTATTAGTCATATATATATATATATTTTTTTTTGACATGTCAAAATTATCTAATCTGAAAAGGAATGTTTGTTTGATGTAATATTTCAAGAAACTCGGCTTGATTCATGTTCTTATCTACGCGTTACGTCTTGCATATTTTACTGATTACATGAAAGCAAAATATTTTGTAATATTTAAAAATAATTGGGCATGTACTTTGTGTCGTCATGTTTTAGGATTCTTCAAGTGTACATTTTTAACCAAATAATTGTTCTTAGATTTGAAATAATTTAGTTTGTACTATGACCATATTTAAACATTTTAGATTATAATTTTAAGCATTATCAGTGTCAGAATTATTCTTTACAGTGAAATCTGTATAAAAAATAAAATTGGAGTGTTTGTTTATAATGTTAGAGCAACTGCTTTTATCTAAGTGTATATGCAAGTGTGCAAGCCTATATAATATACAAAAATGACATTTTTGTTGATTTTTGACAATCTGCTTGTTACGGCTAGTCCCTATAACGGCCGGACTAATATTGACGGGACTTTCACTAGAAGATAGTCGATGAAATAAGAAGTAGGTTATGCTACCTTTATTTTAGATATATAAAATAATGATCCAAAGATGTTAAAATTCACGACGAAGAAGTAGTGGGCACAGTGTTTAACAAATAATTTGTTTTGCCCAAAAACCAAAAAGTTTTTCATATTTTCAAAACTTTCCTTATTACATTTTTTTTTATATTTTTGTATTATAATAAATGTTCATGTTTTGTTTACGTACTGAGAATAAGAATTATAATTCTACAAAACGAATAAAAATTTACCCGTGCTTTTTATTTTGGACACTGTCCAAAAGTCGCTGGTTCTAAGAATATTTTCCTTAATACTAATTTAGTAGTATATAATAAGTAACGTATACATCATATACTTAATAATTTTTTTAGCTTCATGCTTTTATCTCGCATAGCAGGGTAGCAAAAAGTACCTAGTGTCAAGACACTCCATACTTCGTCTTCCACCCAATTTGAGACATTGCGTGTTGAGTGATGGAACTCAACGCCGCACTTTTTCTTTTACCAGAGCGAGGAAATGAAAATAATTTAAATATAATCACTCCCCCGAGTGGGATCGAATCGACAGCCGATCGCGTTTACAGTCAGACTGCGCCTACTGCGCCACGACCGGCCTCATATAATTAATATTGACAGTAAATCAACTTAATATAGTTAATTATTTGTATCATTGACGTTATAGTATCGATTGCAAAACGAATAATCTATGATTCTCTCGATCATCCGTTAATTTTGTAAATTAAACTCTAGATAGACACCTGCCTACTTCCATTTTTTTATGGCCAGAAATTGTGTTAGTTTAAGGTAAATTAAAAATTTTAATTAAGAATTTATTATATTTAAATTTTTTATCTGTTTGTTTGTCTATTGACACATAAAACCAAAAACCCGTAATGTTTTATGAAGTTAATAAAAGATGTTTAGCGTTCCCTTGACGTATGAAAACTGGCAGTTTTAAGAAAGTATAAGCATTGGCAGTTTTTTTAATCTTTATTTTGCATGGGAGTTTTAATCATTAAGATATTAATTTAGTTATTGCTAGCGATGCGCTAGACAATGGTTCTGCAAGAATACTGTTACACATACCCAATTTATAGGTCTTTGGCAAAGGTGATCGTCGCGCTTCGTTCCGCGCACATTCGTTCAACAAGTGATCAATGTCTTCAATTTTATTACACAGTGAGCATTCTCCGCATTTAACAGTCCCAACAAGAATTTTAAATTATTTGATAAAATGTGTCCAGAGCGAAGTCTTAACAGTGATACTATGTATTTCCTTTTCATCTTACATTTATGAAACCATGGGTGACGAGGATGTCAACGTTTTATACCATATACCCTTATCGTGACCCGTGACCGTTTATCAAAATATTCCTGCCAATTACTTTTGCACATTTCTTTTAATTTTATTAAGATATCAGAATATAGAGGCACACAAACATAAGGAATTCCATCATCGATAGCTGGCTTGGCAGCTCTGTCAGCTTCCTCGTTAACCTCAATACCAATATGTGAAGGAATCCATTGAATATATACAGTTTTGTTTTAGACTTCAATTTCATATATACGTTTTAGTATGTCATATATATATATATATATATATATATATATATATATATATATATATATGAGCAAAGGTAACTTTTTACGACGCCAATACTGATTGTTACAAATATCATTTGTAGTTACTATGTTATTTCCACTAAAGGATAAAGATTTCAATAAAAACTTTCCACTTAAGTATTTCCTTCTAATATGTAACAGAGGAAGGCAAAGTACACTTTGCATTACATGGATTGGAGTAATTCTAATAAAGCTACCGATGACTCTCATACATTGGTTTTATATCATTTCTAATTTGTTCGAACGGATATTAATGCTATTATCGTATAAAAACTTCCACAGTCTAATCTACTTCGTATAATTGCTATATATAATTGTTTTGAGTGTTTCAGATGAACTCCCCATTTACCCCCAGATAAAATATTAAGATTTTACCCGTCATTTTATTAATATGCTTATACCATTTTAAATTAATAGTATAACATATATACTATCTAACCATATACCTAAATATTTAACACTATTAACTTGTTTTATAGGACTATAAACATTAATAATATAATTATTGCGTCTTGGTTTACGTCTAAGAATATATATATTTTACTTTTACTAACATATAAGAAATATTGAAGCCAAGTTCTTCTATTAATTTAGCAAATAAATTTAAAGCTTGTTGAATACCATTATACGCTATGTCTATATTTGTATTGGAAGTATATAGAACGAAATCTTCTGCATACTGAGATATATATATACGTGCTTAATATTTTTTACAAATTTTTCTAGTAGCGATGTTAAATAATAAAGGGGGCAAAGGATATCTTTGTGCCAAACCCATTCTGGTAACACGCGACAAATCTTCACGGTCATTAATTTGGATATATAAATTCCTATACTTCAGAAACTGCCACAGATAATGGCATAAAGTTGATCCTGCATCATCTAAAATTAACATAAGACCAGAAATATCAACATTATTACAGGCATTTTTAGATTTTGTCTTTAGGTTTTATTTTTGGTTGTGGCCACCATTGCAAGACCTTGACGATATAGGTTCTTCATTAACCACTTTGACTTGCACAGGGCTATTCACAGATGCTTACTGGTTATTATCAAAGGTTAGAAAAGATTTCTTTGGAATAATAGACCTTGGTGTAGCGCATGGAGGAACATATATAGTTAAAGCTTTTTTATAAGTACGGCTAAATTCTGCCATCAGCTCCCGAATACGTTTTTCTTTAATTTTAGGACAAGTTCTTGCAATGGTCATGCGATTTCCTGCGCAATTGTTACAGTAAAAGGATATTCGCTTACAATTTTCATGGTTCTCACCACCTTTTGGATAAAATTTGTTTATATGACCAAACCTCCAACATCGGGAACACTGTGTAACAGGATACACGTACGTGGTGTCACTTTTACTAAAGTATCACTCACTTGTTTTCCATCTTCCATCATAACTATTTCTGCGTTTGAGTCTTTTGATTCCTAAAATTTTTTTAGTACTGTATAAACTTTCTAAAATCTCCTCCTCTGTACGATCCAAATCTATATCCTTAATAACACCATATACACGACTATCTTCCATAGTTTTATAACATTTGAAATCCGATTCATTAAAAAATTTACAATTCATTAACTCCTCAGCACTCTCTTCTTTGTCAAACTGAATCAATACTTTATGTGTTGAGGTATTTGACACGTACAACATTCTGCTTATTTTCTGTTTTTAATAATGTGACAATTTAAATTGTTTAGGTATTTAATCCTTACACTCTAGTCTATATTGTATAGACTTCAATTTTTTGTCCTACTGGCCCCTGATTTGAACTTGAGTTCCCTGCTAAAGCGTAGCGTTTGCCTTTTCTTTGCACGGTTGTCCAAACCTCTTCTACATCGATTTCCTTATTCCTTTTACTTGCCCTATTACAATTACTATTCATACTAATATATTCGTTTTCTTTTTCTTCTAAACAATCGTCTTCACTCAATATATTCGCCCGTTTATAAAATTCTAACTGTCTTGCATCAATTTTTATATTTAACCTCAGTCAACATAGTAAACCACGTTATAATGCATTAACCGATACAGCGACTAGCAGAAACCGGTTTATGCGTTACAACAAAAAACGCGCCCACCCGTAATCAGTGTCTGCGCAGACCTCTGGCAGTTTTAAAAAAGTATAAAAATTGGCAGTAGTAGAAATAATAGCAGTTTTAAGATTGATTTAAAAAAAACATTCGGGAATATCTTAATATACTTATTTCCTAAACGTATGGCATTCTTCTTAAATTCACAGCGAATATTGAATTCGTAATTAATTTTATACTACAAATTTACATATTACTATGATTAGGAGCATTAAAAATATATACTTCAAAAACCTGTCTAAACTTTACAACGTAGACAGGTTTTGCAATAATGAAGCATACGTAACGGAACTTTTGATGTAATGGCAATGATCTTATAAATATCTACCGTAACGTATTTTTAAGGTCAAGTCGCCTATTAAGGCTCGGGTTCTTAGAAATCCTTATTAAAAATTTTTGGAAGTGTGTTGTGTGACAAATTTATCAATATCAATGTCCTATGCAGTTTAATGCTTTTTATCATTATGGCCTTATTTTGAGGATAAATTTTGATCTACGAAATACTAAAAATGGCCTGCACCAAATGGATGAATGTTATTATTGCAATCTCCGACTTACTTACCTTATTATTTATAACCAAGGAGCATTATTTATTTAATCATCGCAGGTATAGACAGAGAAGAGCAAGCAACAAGTAATTGTTTATTGGTTTCTTAATTTATGGATGTAAGGCGTGCATATAGAGCACAATTAACCTAGCTAATATCACGTAGAATGGAAGAGACACAAAGGAGAACGGTAAGTTATATATCGAGCAAATAATAGTTAAAAGACTGAATTAACACTAAATCTTGAGTCAAGTTGGAAAAATGTTCTAGGGTACCACTTATAATAGAATCCTTAGCGCACAACTCTGCGGTTTCATTTCCTGTGATACCTGTACGACTAGGAATCAAACAACCGCCTTGATGGCACGAAAACAAAACTTCGCAAATTTTCAAAATAATAGAATGCTGCGAAAAGGATTCTCTTTAATGGCCATTAAACAACTGAGGGTTACAGTGAAAGACAGTTAATTTTCTGTTTTCCTGATTCATGACATTGCGAGTTGAGTAGCCAATCCAAATCCATGCTTAGTCTTACCAAAAAGGAACCTAGAACCTAACTGGGAATCGAATTCATAACCATGAAGTTTTTAAACGCTGTGCATTACGCTATAAATTGTTATTTCATAAATATTAGTATTGTTAGATAAATGCTAACATAAAATAATTTATTCTTTTATATATATTTTCAGCAAGTTTAATAAATTTATGTAAATCTTTCAAATATTTAACATACCTGAAAATAGTGTACTCTGTTGATAAAATATTACGAAATCAAAATTTTCTTTACAGTAAAAAAAATGTGATTCCCACACAATCAGGCGCGTCAGTTGTAATCTTGCTGAAGATTATTGATTAAAACAACTTGATATAATTAGTACAATTTATACCTACTTACTGTTAGTAGCTTTTAGTTTTCTTTAACTTCACGCTTTATTTTACATTGCACGCTAAACAGAAAGAAGTCTAGTCGCCACATGGCTATAGAGTTTGAGACATTGCGTGTTACGTACAGAGCTAAACGCCGCGTTTTATATAACTAGAGCGGAGGAATGAAATTAATTTAATTATAATCGTTTCTTCTAGTGGGACTTGAACACATAAACAATCGCGTTTACTGTCAATCGCTGTCACACTACCTCCCGATTGTCCTTTATTGGCAATTATTTTTAGCTTTACGCTTTTATCCCGCATAACAGTATAGACAGGAAGTACTAGGTACACACACTCTGTACTCAACTTTACGCCGAATTCGAGACATTGCATGTTACCACAGCTGAGAAATCAAATTAATTTAAATATAAACATTCCCCCAAGTGAGAATCGAACCCACAACCGATTGCGTTTACAGTCAAACACTGTTGCAATGCGTTACGATGGCGTTTTCATTGGTAAATATGTTCTTGTTAGCTATATTATATAGTATAATATATTGGTAAAGTACCCACCATACCCTTACTTCAAGTGGAACCACTTCACCAATCGATATCCATAATGATATTAAAATCTGATACTATATTGATTATATGGGATTTCCACTTATCTTGCAAAGTCGATAGCACTTGTAAAAGAATTATAAAAAAAAAAACATAATAAACTTAATCATTAATTACTTTTTATTATATGATTTACTTATATCGTGAATGATATTTATATATTAATTAAAAAGTGAAGCAAAATCTTTGTACTTCTTTTTTACGAAAATTACTCGAACTTAGGTGTATGACATTTCGAAGTTATAATATATATAGTGAAGGAGGTAGACAGCTAGTATTTTTATTTTTAGCTTTAAGCTTTTATCTCGCTTAATAGGGTAGATAGAAAGAACCTAGAGTCAAGACACTCCATACTTCGCTTTTGGCCGAATTTGAGACGGCGTGTTGAGTAGGTGGAACTTAACGCCGCACATTGTTTTACCAGAGCGAGTAAGTGAAAATAATTTTAATATAATCACTTGCCCGAGTGGGACTCGAACCTACAACCTGCTACACAGCGCTACAACAGGCCTCAATGTTTTTTAAATATAATGCAGAAAAACAATATTAAATTCATAAAATAAATATAACGCACACTTCCACGTGTTTGGCATACACGTTTATATAAAGTGACATAGACGTTGCTAAGGCAACGCGTCAACAGCACATCTAGTATATATAAAAACATACAATCGATACAACATGGCAGAAACTGTAGTTAGATATAATAATATACGTTGTTTGAGGAATATATGGGAGAATAATAAGTATGGTAATGGGAAAAGAGAAATTTACGTTTACAGTCCACGTAGGCAAATTTGTGATCTAGAAGTAGTTATAATAAAGTACCTGGATTATTCCCACATTTCTAGAATCAGTTTGTTTAAAAAATGATAAAATTTTTAACATTAATTTTAATCAATCAATTAAATCAATTCATTTAAATAATTTTATTTAAAAGTTTATTAATATTTTATAAAAAGTTTTTTTTAATATACTTAGATGCGAATTCTTTTGTGTTTTTAAAACAGTTTGTTTTAAAAACACAAAAGAAAAAATTGAACTAAGTAAATAAAAATTAAAAAAAAAACAAAATTAAAAGCAAAAAAATTGTATTCTAATGGATATTTTAGTAGTTTTTCACTCCCTCGAAGTTCTTGGACGGTTTCCAAGAAGCGTTGGTTCGAATTCCGCTGCGTGCAAATACTATAGGTTTTTATTCAAGATAAAAACTGAACTTTATAAAAAATCGTTGCAGCCGTTTTCTAGAATTTCTATTTTAAATATATAGATATACTTAAATATAAAAAACAAGAAAATTTGTTCATAGATAAAAATAAAAAAGATATAAAAAAAATAAAAAAAAACTTTATTTCAATTAAAATCACAATAGAAAATTCATAATCGCAATTTAAAGTGCTACCTAATAAAACTACGGAGGTGTGTAAATTTGTCTACTTAGTCGTATTTGCAAAAATTACAAAAAATCATACATATGTACTACCAACATAAGAAATTAATAATATTTTTTCATATACTTATTGTGAAAAGTATCGTTTAGTTTTTTTCATAAAGGTTGGTTATATTAAATAAAATAAATCACTTTGTTCTCTACTTTCTTCTCAATTGAGTTCATAATTGCATCATCTAAATAAAAGTGACCTATCACCAGCAGTTCTAAAAAACCTACTGAAAATCTTGGGATGGGAGTGTTACAGAAATGTATGAAATTCTATTTAGTTCCTTTTTAATTAATAAATTCGCGTTCGTCTATCCTTTAAATATGTAGTTAAAAATTTAAACATGTCAATCTACAACACTCGCATGCTAAGATAAAAGATTTAGTTATGACCTTTCAACCTTTGGTCAGATAAGTATAAATTACATTGTAAATGTCACATTATGTCATCACGCGAATACCAACCACGTTGTAGAGAAAACTGGAGCGCGGAGTTCTGGGACTTAAGGGTATACTGGTGTTGCAAACACTACTGTACCCTGAAGTCCCCCTCACCGACCGAGCTTCTCTAGAAATGTAAGCTTCATAATTGAAATTTTTGTACATACAATGATGTATTAAATTATTCTATTCTATTTTAATTCAATTATACATATTGTATGTGAATATATAATGTTTAAGTATTACGTAAGAATTATGAGGGGGGAGGGGTGTAGGCGCCTTTGATTTTTGACAGCGAAGGGGGGGAATAGTAGGAGATTACGTCACCATTACTTTTCTTACACTTAATATGGCGGCCCACAAATTGTCTATAACTAAAAATGGAACGTACTTTAGGGGATTCCCACACATAGATTATATATTTATATAAAAATGTTTTCGTAAGCAATTGCGGTAAAAGCAATGCTTATTTTTGCTGAAGAGTTAATAACTGTAATAAATCTACTTGCGTAGTACCTGAATGGCCTCTTGTAAAATATGAAAGTCATTTTTGATTAACTGCAAGTGATGTTTATGAGATTTTCTTGACGTGAGGTAAGATCAGATTCAGTTCATTGATTATATTTAAATATTATTATAAATGCGTCATGGCTTTAGAAAATCATACATATTAATATAAACTTATTTCTCACTACAATGTTATCACAAGTATTTGTGATATTACATATAAAAAATCAAATATATATATATATATATATATATATATATATATATATATATATATATATATATATATATCCTCGTATACATTATGCTCATTTTACAGAAGAATTATCTTTGGAAATTATTTATATTAAATTTTCTTTAATCAAATGAAGCGTTTACGATATCATTAATTTATCATTACATTAGTGAATGCCCGCAACTTCGTTTACTTGGAGTTGATTCTTGATATCATTTTGTCGAGCAAAATATTGTTAATTGTTAATTGATATTTTTTATTTATAAACCTATTGACAAGAAATAAAATACTACAGGTTAAACAAAATAAAATATGAATGTGAAACTGCATATAAATTGGTTTAGCCATTTTCGAGATTAGCATGAACAGACAAACAGATATAAAGACGATCGGGTAAAAATCCAAAATTCATTATTTTGGGTTTTACTTTATTAATAAATGTGTATAAATTATAAGTGTATATAAACTTAAACGACACTGAAAATCATACTAAAACCAATATAATAATATTAAAAACTGTTAGACAATATCAATTATATCCATACAAAAGTTAATTTATTTATATGAGACAAAATCGATTTAATTTACACACAAACAAACTAATTCATTTACATATTTCATTAATAATTTATATATACTTTACAGCAAAACAAGGTTTTCAATGCAAAACAGTAGGTGTTTATTCATTTGCTTGTCACAAAGTGGCATTTGTATGCATTATGAGGCCGGTCGTGGCGCAGTTGGACAGCGTCTGACTGTAACGCGATCGGTTGCGGGTTCGATCCCCACTCAGGGGAGTGATTATATTTAAATTATTTTCACTTCTTCGCTCTGGTAAGACAAAGTGCGGCGTTGAGTTCCACCACTCAACACGCAATATCTTGAATTCGGTGGAAAGCGAAGTACGGAGTGTCTTGACACTAGGTACTTTCTGCCTACCCTGCTACGCGGGATAAAAGCGTGAAGCTACAAAAAAAATAAATAAATAAAAATGTCTGTTTGTAGTATTAAAATAACCATAAATCAAAATACTCGGTTTTACAATTTTCATCTGTCTGTGTGTTTGTTCGTCACTTAATCTCTGGCACGCCTTTACTGATTTTGACGACTCTAATTGGCAGATAGGTGATGTAATAACGAATAACCTAGGCTATTATAATTATGAAATGAAAATTTAGAAAGTCACGCGGACGAAATTGCGAGCACAACTAGTATTTATAAAAAAAAACATATATATATATAAAGAGGAAATTTTAAAATTATTTGCTTTATAAACATAGTATAGATACCGTAATATAAATAAATACATCATATTTCTAAACTACTTGTTACAACCACAATTTGACACAAAGTTATATAAATATCTAGTCATAATTACATCTAAGTTACTATTTTAGCTTTATTTTTTCGAGTCAAAAATAATAAAAAAAAATTTAAGCATTATCACTTTTCATATTATTCTTAAGCTGATAAAATACTTTACATTAAAATACATAATGATTTAACATAAATATTTTTTAGAACATTACTTAAGGTTACCATCGGATTAAATCACAGGAACGTATAAACTAAACCACTACGACTTTGTCCTTTATCGTTTCAGTTAACATAATTTAATCTAATATATTAAATTTATGAATTTTTCTTAAGGGCCATTCATATATCACGTCACCTTAAATTTCATAATTATTTATCTTCCCCCGCCCTCTTAACGTGTGACGTAATTTATGGATAGCCCGTTATTAGAAAATATACATTTAAGGAGTATACATTGTCATACGAACAGGTTAGAAGATATTATTGAAAAACATTCTATGAACATATGAAATAAAAAAAAATCCGAAATACAATATGTCAGTTTCAAATAATATAAATATAAATGTACAATAATATTAAATATTAAACGAATATTATCAACATTTTCATATATATAATCAAATTATTAAAATAATTACAATAAATAAATACCAAAACAGCCAAAATGTAAAAATATATTTTAAAACAATGTTTGGAGCCATCTTGGATTTTTAATTAAGCATTCCACTCATTATTTTACATATGTAATCTGCCATTTTGAATTACCAACTCAACAATTTACATACCTTGCATTATCAATATAACTAAAAGCGTATAAAAGTTGCAACTTAATTTTTTTTAATATTTTTAATAATATTTTGATTAATTATTACATTATAAAATTTTGTACAATAATAAACTGTAATCAATCTAAATAGGGTAATAAATAATCGTCAACAATGCTCACATTCATATGCCAGTTGAAATGATTGATACCGGGCACGGTCACTATGTGGAGGCGTTTTGTTTTGTCTAACGTCTTCAAACCTATTCTGTCAGATACATATATATCTTGGTCACGCATTTCGACTACTGTCCCGTTCTCGTTGTAGTAGCCGAATTGGCTGAAAATTAAAAAAAAAGTTTTTAATATACATAATCAATATATAATAAGATTTTTGATTTTCTCAATGTTTTCACGTTTTAAATGAAACTATTTGAAACGTATTAATTGCGTATATTTTTTTGTTTAGCTTCACGCTTGAGTTGAATTGAGTTCCATTACTCAATACGCAATATCTCGAATTCGGTGGAAAGCGAAGTACGGAGTGTCTTGACACTAAGTACTTTCTGTCTACCTTGCTATGCGGGATAAAAAGCGTAAAATATAAAGTATATTCTGGTATATTTGATATAATTAGTTTTTATATCAACCGACAGACAAATACCACCTCAATCTACCTGTGACCACGGACTACTGTAAAGTGTTCGAGGCGTTGGGTTATCAAAAGTATTTATATATTCGAATAACAAAATATACGTAATTAGCTTTATATAAAAATATAAAAAAAAACAATATAATTTATTATTTTATTAGTAATGTGCTTGTAATTGGCAATGAAAAATATAATCAGTTAATAATATCACTCAAATAAAAAAAATGTATTACACAATACCTGCTCTGCCAAGGCGTTATAACCTGATCATCCGGACCTCCGATAAGCACGAACCTCTTCAATCGAAGTAAATTATTCTTAAAATCATCTGAATTACCAGTCCTAAAAAAATATTAAAAAATTACATCAATTTAAGCGTCATCGTGGCACTGTAGGACATCTTAGGATTCGCTTTCCAATGGGTAAGTAATTATATTTAAATTATTTTCATTTCTTTGCTCTGGTAAGACAAAACGCGGCGTTGTTTCACCATTCAACAGGCAACGTCTTGAATTCAAGCGCAAGGCAGAGAACGGAGTGTCCAGACACTAGCTTGTCTCTGCCTACCCCGCTATGTGGGATAAAGCGTGAAACTAAAAAAAATAACTTTTTTTAAAGACGTACATGCCATTTTGTAAGAAAGTGTATAATTAATAATTTATAATTGAAGCAATATGCATTAAAATTGAATGGATAATGCATCAACGAAAACACAAACATTGTAAGTCACTTAAATCAAAGCCTGTAATTGTTCGCAATAACAATTTAATTATTTTTAACTTAAAAAATCTTTTACTAATTTATGTCTCTTTTCTAAGATTTTTTTATAACATCTACTTTTAAACAATCAGGTTCGAACCCACTACAATTGAGTTCGTTATACAGACAAGTTACAATAAACATATATTTACATTTTTATAGGTATAAAATTATACATATGTACGTATAAAGATGTCATTTTTTTCTTCATATTATTAAGATGGCAGTTGTGTCGATTTAACAAAAACAATAATATTTAATTAATAAATATAATAATGACGTCCGATAAGGTCAGTGATTTAGCTTATCTCACGTTGACCCTTCGTGAAGGCCTAAAGCATAAAAAACAGTACGTAAAACTCGTGACGCGTTTGACATATACCGTCACACAAGAAGAAAATATATTTAAAAATATATATATATACTAAATAATAAAAAAATAAAAAAAAATAATTTTATTTATACAATTAAAAATATATTAAAATAAAAAAAAGAAACAAAAAAGCCAGGTTCCACCGAGATTTGAACTCGGATCGCTGGATTCAGAGTCCAGAGTGCTAACCATTACACCATGGAACCGGTTGTGATGGTATCCGAAATTTTCGTATAGATACTTCAAAATAAACAAATTAATTGTAATGTAAAAAAAGAAATAACTTTGAATAAACATTTATAATTAAAACACAATTAGCAATATAACAGCCATTACTCAGCAAGAATGAAAACAAAGAAATATGTTAATTCAGCTCTGTTTCTATTAAATAAGTGTTGAATTTTAGATACTAAACGACAGAAACAAAAGAGTGGTAATATTTATTGTTATATATATATATATATATATATATATATATATATATATATATATATATATATATATATATATATATATACACACACACACAAATATATATATATATATTTTTAATTTACTAAATGTAAGTAATATTTTAAAAAAAATGTGACAAAACAAGTAGCAATTGTTTAGTCATGGACACAAAACCCCAATTTTCTTTTACTCTTAGTACAAATAATTTTGAATGTGCAAATAATTTCAATTATTTAATTAAAGTAACAAAATCACATACTATAATATTAAATACTAATTTAAAAACTTACAGTATATGATTATTGATATAGGGCAGATATGCACTGTATGACTCATACAATGATTGGTGGTATGGATCCTTCCAGTAATTGCCAACCGATGTATGTTGTCCAACTCTCGAGTAGAACAGTTCGTAGGCTGTTTCTTTAACTAGCCCTGGGAAAACTATATGTAGGAAACCCGCTGAAAAATTAAATTATTATATTTCAAAAAGAATACCAACAACATGCTAACATAGTATACTGTTTAAACAGAGAAAAAAAAATTTTTATGATTACTACTTATTACAAGTAATATATACTAAGCATAACTTTGACATTTATAAAAATAATAAAATATAAATATTTAATATCAAAAAAAATATTTAACAAAAAAAATAGTTTGAAATTTTGAAGAGAACAAAATATTAAATTAATCATTTTTTTAATTGTTACATTGAAATTCTTTTTTATCAAAAAATTTTATTTGCTTCACTTACCTCCATATTGTCCAGCTTGAGGAGAGCTTAGTGATATAAAAGTGCTAACAGATACATTAGGATAAGTTTGCACAATACCTCTTGCCAATAAACCACCTTGAGAATATCCTGAAATAGAAAGAAATAAAAAGAAAAAGAGATATTATTCCAACATTTATTTATTTCAAAACTTTAACTTTTAACTATACAATTTAAACAATGACTATAATTTAAAATATAACTAAAACTCAAATATGATAAATAATTATTAGTTATTATTTAAATAAATTAAATATATATTGTTTTAATAACAATGAATTTATACCATATCATAAATATTTATTAAAATAAATTATACATTTTTTTTAGATTTTATTACAAATAAAATATATTGGGTGTGACTTTGGTATTCATAAAAATAATATATATATATATATATATATATATATATATATATATATATGTGTGTGTGTGTGTGTGTGTGTGTGTGTGTGTGTGTGTGTGTGTGTGTGTGTGTGTGTGTGTGTGTATGTGTGTGTGTGTGTATATTATTTAAAAAAATATATATATATTAATACTCGGATAATATGTAGTACTAGAATAATTATTTTTTAATATATAATAATAACTTACCAATAAGATTTATTCCATCTGGATATTTACTGGAAATGTTAGCAACATCCAAGCCAATTTCCATTACTTGATGCCACATGGTCTCTAAGCTGGACCAGCCTTCAAATCTGTTCACATTGTAAACTTTTGTTCCTGGATGTTTCTGCAGTTATAAATATATAAATAATAATAATAATAATAATGCAGTTATATCATATTTATTATATAGTTTAATATGAATAACAATATTATCCTCAAGTTACGTACAATTTTATATTACTAAATTATTCTTATAAATACATTTCAATGTACATGTAATTACCTCTTGAATTCTGTGACTTATCATTTCCATACTCCCGCTTCCGGTCATTATGCCATGAATTAAAACCACTGGCTTGTAACTTAGACATAAGTTGATAAATATGAATAGTGTGAAAATTATCAAGTTCGATGCCATACTGGCTTCAAGGGTTTTGACTTTGAGAACAAAGAAATTTACTTATTGTATACTTTGTATTAAAATTAAGATGAAATAATATGACTAAGAGAGATCAGAGTAAATTAATTGAAACATTTCATTTAATAACACGAAATTTGCGCATTATTTTAAATTTAGTTGACGTAAACAACATATGATTTTACAAAATATACAAACGTACGACCGAATGTAATGTCATAAATATACTGAATGACAAATTGACGATTGAAGAATGACTTATAATAATTATAATCATTCAATGTGAATTATGGAACATAAATAGGATATGAATTTGTATTGCCAGTTTCTGGTTCATTCCATTTTTTTTAAATATTATTTTATAATATTTATCCAATTTTGTACTTTTTTTTAAATATAATAACTAAAAATAAATAAAAAGATTTTTTGATAATCTGAATGTTAAACTATTTTTATTAGAAGGGAAAAAATTATCTAACAAAGTTTGTATACGCACACACACAAACACAAACACGGACGCAATTTATATTTAAAATTATTACCCAGTAATAATATATTAAAATTCTTGGATTGTAGTAAGGTTTCTTAAAAAATACAAAACATCACTTTATTTAAAAAAATATGCTATTCTTATGTATGTAATTATATTATAAGTTGTTATTGCACAAAGTATATTTTGTTAGTATTGAAGTTACCTTTAATATACAAATCTGTAAGACACAAACATATAAATAATTTTATAGAGCTGAGACATACGCCATCGGAGAAACTTATGTCCAAAGCAGTTGACAAGGAAAAACCTGATGATGACTACATTTACTTCATAAATTTGTCAAGAAAGAACTTATTAGCATGTGCAATGGATTTTTTAAAAATAATTTGTCCAAAATCAATCAATCAATCAATCAAATCAATCAAATCTATCAAATAATTCAAATAAATCAAATGAATCAAATCAATCAATGAGGACATTTTAGTTCAGTTCTTTAGTAATGGTTTTCGAACGTTTTAGATAATTTTAGTTATTTAATATCAAAATCTGACAACTGACAAAAACAAGTGTCAATAACACGTGTTTTACGGTTATAGCTGCCGCTTATTATTTTCAATTACTAAAAAGTATTTTTATTAGTGAATGTGATAATCTACTATCATAATATGTTTTTTAAACTGTACATTGAGTGATTTTATTGTGTTAAAACTTTACTAGTTATTTCATAGGCTACAATAAATCGAGTTTACCAAAAATAATGGCAACAACATCCTTAGCAGAACAACTGCAAAAGTTGTCAGTACCACAATCTGCTGTTTATAAAGATGACAAGAAAAAGGCATCTCTACTTTTTGACCCAAAAGAAGCCGCGTTAAAGGATCGAGATACATTTTACGAAATTGGTCTTAGTGGGTTAAAAGAGTTAATTGCTCTATATGAAGGATTCCGAGTGTACGAAGACTCTTTATATAGTACCTCGTCAAAAGATTTCGAACGTGCTGTTCAGAGTAAAGAAGTAAATAAGAATTTAGATCAAACAATCGAAAGATTTCTTATTCAATTATCACCTTATTTTTTACTTCAATCATCTCATAAAGCTTTGGAATGGCTAGTGAATAGATACAGCATCCATCAATATAATCAAGATGCGATAATGGTATTGATACTGCCATATCATGAGACAAAGATATTTGTACGCTTCATTCAACTATTTCAATTATCATCAACTTCAAATAGATGGAACTGGCTTGAATCAGTCCAGAAACGCGGAATTTCTCTGACAAAGCAGGTCCTTCATAACCAATGTGTATCAAATACATCAACATTGCAATTTATTGCTAAAACTGTATTGAAATATGTGACAGAATTTGGGGAAAGGGCAACACAGTTGAATACTGTTTATGCATTTTTTTGCTCAACAGCAATTGGTACTATGAATACAAGTAAATATGTTAATGAAGCTATCATAAATGCTTTACTGCCAACCTTGATAGAAGGACTCGAGTCACCTATTGTTGATTTTAGGTCATCATCACATGTTGTCTTAGGATATCTTTCCACTAAAGCAACATTTAAGAAGAGAACAATAAATGATTTAATTATTAGGCTTTTTACTACTGAATTTGATTTAACATATGATGTTGTGCTGTTAATAAATTTAATTTACACAAACCAAAAGCATTTGACTAAAATGCCATTGGATATATTGGGTAACATTACCCTTGATGTCATGAATACAATGTGTACTAATTTAAAGAAACTAGTTGAGCTAGGTATTAGTATTCAGACTTTCAGTTTAGTGTTTTTGTCGAGTATACTGCCAATAGTGCAAAGGAATGCTGAAGATTTTAGAAGGTTCTGTCAACTGCCTGAGTTGTTTATTGATGATGTAGACTTAAAACATCAACAGCCAGAGAAAATTGTTAAGTAAGTTTTTTAACTTGAAATATTTTTATTCTGTACATATAATACAATTGAATATTTAATTTGGATTAAAAATGATTGACAAGTAATTTTATATAATTAATTTTAGATTTTGGTTAGAAAACAGTCAATGAAGTGTCTCATCTCGACAATTTGCATATAAAAAAATATTAAAGTGGTCCTTATTATATTTTATTTATTTAATAATATATTTGTATACAATTACTTATTGACTTTTTTCTTAAATTTTTTTAGTTGCATCCTAAATGCAGTAAAATCTACAAAAGATGATAAAGACAATGACGAAAGTGACATAGAAATTATTGATGATGACGATGGTTTCTCTAATAAAATATTAAGTTGGTATTCACAATTTCTTAAAAATATTGAAAATAAATACCCAGATGTGTTTGATAAAGTCATTAAGAAACAAATGGGTTCAGATAGCAATCTGTCGGCAAAGAAAAAAGCCCAGCTGTCAAAAGTGTTGGGCTTTAAACCTGCAGTTGCTCATAAAGTTGGAGGAAAATACTTATTTGAAAATCTGAACCATGTTAATCCAAATTTACGTTTAGAAGCTGTGAATTATATAGCAAAAGAGTTTCAATCACTTAAAATTGAAAATGTTGAGTTTCTTAAGGACTCTATAATTAATAGACTAAAGGATGACAATGAGGATGTAGTGTTAGCAGCTCTAGAAATCCCAAATAAGAATCTGCAAGATGTTTTAAGTGGAGATGATCTGACTGATGTTCTTTTTCATATTGCTAATAAGCATTCCAAGAAATGGGCAATAGTTAGGCATAATGCTGTGAAGAAATTCTGCTCCTTACAGACCTTGCCCATTAACCATGAAACAGTTCTAACTATTATCCCATATATGTTCCCTAAAAATGAAGATTTAGCTGAACTAACATATCATATAGTAAAATCACCGTGGGGCGACAAATTTGGGTTTAAAAAGCTATCAAATTTCAATGATTCTATTAAAAGTAATTATGAAGTTATAAATGAAAATGTTTTTAAAATACTATTTACTGACGTGAAGATTAATTTTAATGAAATACTTGATATTAACCTTTTAAATAAAGAAAGGACACTTGACATATGTTTTTACGTACTTCTTAAATCGTGTTCGTTGAAAAAAGGTTCTATACAAGATACTACAGATATATTAAACTTAGTTTTGGAATCGGTTGAAAGTAGGGTAATAGTGCCGAGTACAGAGAGTACTAGTTTCTCGCCGGAAGTTATTTTAGAATTTATAAAACTTGCAAGAAAAGATCAGATTTTGTTTGAAATGCTTGAATTTGTTTTCTCGAAAATAACAGATCAAGTTGAATCTAACGCCATTACAAAACCATGGTGTAATCTATTAAAAGATTCCAAAACAATCCTTATTAGACGATTATACGAAATTTTCATAACTGGCTGCGGAATTGATTCTTACGCGGATAATTATGCTAAATTACTTCAAAAGCTTTTGCTTAAATTACTCAAGAGCCCTAAGGAAAAATTTGAATTCTTAGCTAATATTGCTACTGGCCATATTCTTTATGCGAGTGATCCAAAAGATGTATTTACACCAGAACTTCAATTACGAAGCTTGAAGTTAATGATAAATTTTCTGTCCATTCAATCATTTGATTGGATATACGATTCGGATGTACTAATATTAACGGTGCTCTTTAATCTGAACAATCCATTGACTCCAATACGTAAGTGTGTAATAGGTCTTATTAAAAACATTTTGCGTGACGATTCAAAGAAAAACTTGATTTATGTTCAATTATTAAAGGAACTTATATCTCATGAAGAAGAATTGATTTTAGATCACGAGCAATTACCAATAGTTTTAAAGACGATTTTGACGCAGCAATCTGTTGGTACCAAGATTTTCAGAAAGAACTGCTTATTGAAGCTGACTTCAATCCTCATTGGTGATACTCCGTCTCATATAAAATCAGCGTTAGTGAAAATTCTATCAAACATAAATAACGTGAATACATTCTGCCATATTGTACCATCATTGAATGGTTTAGAAAAGATTATAAAGCAAAATGAATTGGATAAAAAGTTCACTTTCGATATTTACGAATCTAACTTAATAAGAACTGTGTATGAACAAATAAATGAAACTACAATAACAACGCTTAATAAGGAACAAGTATGGAATTCAATTGAGATAGGATTAAGAGAATATAGGGAGTGCATTATGAATGAGGAGCAAAAGTATGTTAGTCCCAGTGTACTAATAATGAAACAGATCAACGAAGATGTTTTTGCTAAAGTTCCTGATGAAAAATCCAAGGACCTTATATATCTCATAACATTTGCTGGTACGTTCGGTAATAATCCTACAATATCGAGTGCTGCGTCAAAAACTATGAAAAAAGTACATATAAAATTCGAGCATTTCAAACCTATACTTGATGGTATGCTAAACGTGGTTGATCCCACAGTTAATATATCGAAAAAGAAAAAAGCTACAGTATCGATGCTTTCATATCAAATGGCTGAAACCGATGAGTGGCGACTTGGAGTCACTCTACTCGAGTACGTTCAGAGTAAAAAGAAAATGTCTGTAGATAATACTTTTGTGACAATTTTATTCCAATTGCTCAATAAATGTTTAAGATTCGAAGAGCAATCTTATGTAGAATATACTAAACAATTGATTTTGTCTTCTCTCTGGTTCTTCTGTAAAAAGTTCGTGAATGATAAGGACAAAGAACAGTTGAGATTAATTAAAAGTATATTCGATGTAGAGACTATCGTGCAATGTATAAGAGGAACGCAAAATCCACAAACACAACATCACGCCTTGATCCTTCTTTCTCATGCTGCGTATATGTTGCCAGAACAAGTTCTCCATCACACCATGGAAATATTTACATTCATGGGATCGTCTGTACTTAGACATGATGATGCATATAGCTTCCAAATAATAACAAAGATTATCGAAACTCTAGTGCCTATTTTGGTAAAGTTAGATAGAAATGTCGAAAGTTTGACACATAAAGAACTTCATCTATTACAAAAACGTGTGGTTCCCGTTTTGCGTATATTTGCCGATGTTGTTCTTCACGTTCCGGAACATAGAAGATTGCCGCTTTACAGGAAATTAATTGAAACTTTAGGTCCGAGTCAGTTCCTTTGGGTTTTCCTTGCTTTATTGCTTGAAACTCATATTGCACATAGCAACGAAAATAAGAAAAAAGACAAACGTCCTCCGAGAACGTTAGCCGAGCAAGAATCACCTATAAACAGATTAGACTTCGGACAAAGTATTTTGCTTGAGTTTCCGCCTGAAATATGTTTAGAGAATCTTATCAAACTGACAATTTATATGAAGTCTCTGCCACTACAAAAAGATGAGAGCTCGATGGATACAGATGTCGACCCCAGTGATATATTTAGCATCAATGGCCACACACCAATACAGCTCCGACATTATAAATATGTCATCGTTACTTTTATGAACACTTGTTTGTCATCTTCGAGGTTCATTCAGCACAACAGCCAAGCTTTGGACGTAAAATGCATGGAGACTCATTACAAGCAATACATAGTAAATATTCTGACTTTCATTCAGAGTATATCTAAAGTTGGAGATGAAAAAACTGCGAAATACTGGCGTGTGATGTTACACCACAGTTACGACTTATTGGACCACACGAATAACTTGCTGTCTGCACCAATGTTTTTGTCAGTCGTTCGCGGTTTATTGAAACATACATTACAAACTGTAAGGAGAAAGTCCATGGAATTACTCAACTCGAAAATACAATTCAGTCCTGAAATGTTCGCTGAAGTGGACAAAAATTTGCTATACTCATTGCTCCCAGCGTTATTGGAAATTGTCAAAACAATTGAGAATCCACCTGAAAATCAGGATGAAAATACAGCGTTGGAGCTGGAGCTCAACCAACAAACAGCTCTCCTATCTCTAAAACTATTGACACGAATGTTGGCTGCAGAAAATCCTGACCCATTTAAACCAGTTTTGGAGGCTGTTACAGATTATACATGCAATTCGAATATACCTGGTAATGTAATGGCGTCTATTGTTCTATGTTTGGCTGAACTTTGTGGAAACCTAAAAGCGCATGCCCTGGGCAGTTTGAGGAAGTTTATGCCAGCATTGATAAAAGTTTTGAAGAAGCAGCGTAAATCTGAAACACCTGAGCTGGTATTGCTTAGTACTGTCACCGCTATATCCAAGATTGTTGAGAGTTTACCACTATTTTTGAGTCCGTATTTACAAAAAATACTATACGAATACGCAATTTTATTAGGCAAATGGCAAGCCGGTGACCAAGAATGTAGTAAAGTTTCAGCGATCGTATCAAAATTAGTGAACATAAAGAAAAAAATAGCTAGTTCGATTCCTCCAAGAGTGTTGATACCAGTGGCGAATGAAACACATCAATTGATTTTAGAGAAAGAAAACTTCGACGCAGTTGGCCCTGTGATGTCAGTTTTGGCGGACAGCTTCGCTAACGTAACAACAGCTGACTTTACAGCATTACAGCAAGATTTGACATCGTTCTTCCTATCGGCCCTCCAGTTGCGTGGTGAAGCGTTTGATAAGAATATAAGCGAACATGTAATTGACTCGGCTGAAGAAGAAGTTGTCAAGGCGTTAGTGAGTCTTGTGCTCAAACTATCCGAGACTAACTTTAGGCCATTCTATTTCAAGATATACGACTGGGCGATTAGGACCAATATTGAGGGGCGTAAAGATAGAACAATTACTTTCTATAGGTAGGTACTGATAATTATTCATTACCACATTTTTTTTGCTTCACGCTTTTACCCTGCATAGCAGGGTAGACAGAAAGTACCTATGTGGGTTCGATCCCGACTCGGACTTTACTCTGGTAAAAGACAAAGTGCGGCGTTGAGTTCCACCACTCATTACACGCTGTCTCGAATTCGGTGGAAAGCAAAGTCCGGAGTGTCTTAACACTAGGTACTTTCTGTCTACCACATTTATAATTATATTAAATACAAAATCTTAATTAAAACTAATAAATAAAACGTCTGAAATTAGATTTTGATTAGACCATGCAAGAGCGATTGATCAAAATTAAAGATACAAATAAGTGTGTTAAAATCATGAAATATGTATATTATAGAAAATACAGTCTTGTAAAATGTTCTTAGTACTCACAGAATCATAGGAATTAGCGTTATGATGTACATTATTTACTAGCGACCCGCTCACATCTTCGCCGCCACGCGCTTCGAACTACGCTACTATTTCGTGCTTTCGCTCACCCGCTTTCTTTAAATCGTATTAAGCTTTAATCAAATTTATAACTATTCATCCTTTAATAGATTAATTGAAATATTTCACGTGTAAAATCTTGTTTTCCCTATATGAAGTCCCTCTTCACATGTAATCCATATATGAACTCGTCTGTCCACATGTGATTTCATGTGTCCACATATGACACCATATGTGGACATGTCTCACCTGTCCATACACGATTTCATCGGAAAACAATAAAGACACTGCACCATTGCGCCACGACCGGCCTCTTGATTTTTTCTTTTGATTAATTTCAGGCTAAGCAGCGCGATTGCCGAAAAACTAAAGGGCTTATTCGTGTTATTTGCTGGTCATTTCATCAAGAATGCCTCAGAACTACTCGACGCTTGCAACAATAGCAAAACCGAGGAGCTCTTCCTTGAAACCGACGACAAAAACATTTTGCTTATCAATTATATAATTAAAACGTTACACATTGTCTTTATGTACGATAGTCAGAGTTTTATCAATAAAGATAGATTTGAAACGCTAATGCAGCCAGTTGTAGATCAGCTAGAGAATACCGTGGGAGGGATTTCCAGTCTTAAAGCTAGATCATCAGAGTTGATAATTCCGTGTATATCACAATTTGCGGTGGCCACGGCGGATGATTCGTTGTGGAAACTTTTGAATTACCAAGTGCTTTTGAAGACAAGGCACAATGATGCGGAAATAAGGTATTTTTTTAAATTTTACTTTGATTTCTACTTAAATTTTTTTAACCTGACTACATATATCTACTATAGCCGTTTTGTTTCAAAGTTATTTGAAGGAGTTTTTTGATCGTTTGGTTTTAGCACCATGCTCACTTTTTCTGTTTATGTCTAAATTGAGTGTAAATCAAGTTTAATTTCATTTGTATTTTATATTTTATTTACAAGACTAGTAAGAAAAGAAAAATATTTTAAAAATGTATAAAAATTGGAAAATAACCCCCTCTTTGAAACAGACAGCGCTCTAAACGATTAAACCATATGGTGGTAAACCATGTTTTATTTGTTCTATTTGTTTAAATTTTTAGCATATAACAACATCAGAAAATTAATATCGTTTAGATTATTCGCATTGTAAGAAGTAAAATATGCATTTATTTTAACTTCACGCTTTATCCCTTGCGGGGTATTCAGAGCGTACGGATATATAATATGCATTTTGTAAAATATCTAATAACATATTAATTAAAATACTTTTTTTTGTTTTAAAATGTTTCTATCAGTGTAATAAAGAAGTAAGTTGGTACGTTCATAGGTAGACTGTCTATCTTTTTATATTCGATTTCCTAAATATAAACCAATAAACCAGTTAAAATAATTTAATGTTAAAGCACGAACTTTTGGTCATAAATCTTGTTAAATATTATCTTTTCATTCCAGACTTGCCGGTCTAGACTGTTTAGTTGCTATGGCTACCCAATTAGGGTTTAACTGGCTGCCATTACTAGCTGAAAGCGTGCCTTTCCTAGCCGAGTTGTTGGAAGATGGCGATCAAAGAATTGAAAATGCTACCAAAAATGCTGTGAGGACCCTCGAGCAAATCCTAGGGGAGCCACTGGAGAAATATTTTTAAACATTGTTAGGAATAAATGTATGAAACATTTTTTTTGTGTCGTTTCATTTGTTTCATATGAATGTATTAATTACGATTTTCTTTTATGTTACATTTGAGTATTTTTTATACGTTGAATGTACTCATGTTCAACATTAAAATTTAATGCCATCTCTTAGTTATAATTGTAACTAGAAGCAATACTTTCTTGTTTACGATGTGGTTTTTAAAATCAAATATAGATGGCGCAGTTCCTAATATTCAATTGTAACGTTACTATACTTTAATATAACGTTACCTGATACATTTTTTTAGTAGTATACAGGAAGTACCTAGTGTTAAGACATGTACTCCGCTTTACGGTGAATTCAAGGCGTATTGATTAACGGAACTCAACGCCGCGCTCTGTCTTACGTTTAACTATTTAGGCTAAGAATACGATTAATATATTGAAATTAATACAGTATGAATAATTAACGTGTTAATAAGTGTTAATAATAACGTGTTAATATTTTGCTAATATATAATATTTCTGTTTTTATGTTTACAAAGATTTATACAATTAAATAATGTCTCTACTAAAACGATTTTATAACTGAAGTGTCAGAATATCGGGCACACGTATGCTCACTGTTTCTTTACGTATTGTTTGGCGCAACGCCACTATCTGCTCTACAAGTTTATCAATAACCGAGTTACGGGCTTTACAGTCAATGGCGGTATTCCACTACGCCTTAATAAGTCGCAGTTACTTAGTATGGTAGTCCTATTTACAAACGTAAAGAGCAAAATAGTCTCGAGCGCCAGTTTCGAAAAAAACAAATAGGTAATTACGACGAATACTGAAACAGGTCATTCGAGTTGTGAAACAGTTGGACGATAATATTTTTTTCATATAGTAAAAAACTTTTCTTTTAGAATAGAATAGAAATGAATTTTATTTTAGTAATCCTTTAGAGAATGAGATTAAAGAGGCAGGTAAAGAAATTGTAACAATATTATTTAATTTTTGCATTCTTTACGGTAAAGCTCGTGTGGTCAGCAAACAAATAGGAAATGAGCCTGATCCTGCATAGTAGAGTAGACAGAAAGTGCCTAGTGCCAAGACACTCCATACTTCGCTTTTCACCGAATTCGAGACATTGCGGTGAAACTCAGCACCGCACTTTATCCTACCAGAGTGAAGAAGTGAAAATAATATAAATATTATCACTCCCCCGAGTGGGAATCGAACCCACAGTCAATTGTGTTTACAGTCAGACGATGTCCTACTGCGCCACGATTGGCCTTAATATTATGATACATGCCTATAATTTTTTTAAAACAATTATAATCTACTTATAACCAAGGATTACACCCTTAGGTCGAATTGGCTAGTTTTTAAAGGGTTTTTTTAAGTTCAATCAATATTTCATTTTAAGAATCAAGGTATTTTTTTTCATCAACCTATAGCTGTTCACTGGTAAATATAAGGTGTGATGCACCTCATATAGACGAGAAAACAGATATGTTTATAAGCATAACTCTGCTAGAATGTGCCACGTTGCTTTCTTCATCCAGTGTCTACCGTCGATCCTACGAATGTACGGACCAAGTCGGAGGTAGGACCAGGGGCTAATCAAAGTTTATTAAGACTAAAATCTTGACTCGCCAACTTTCATAATATTGAACTTCACATTTACGTTCTTGACACTTTACCCTTGTTACAATAAAATATTATTATTTTCTTTAGCTTTACGCAAAGCAGAGTAGACAAGAAAGTACCTATTTACATGACAATCCGCACTCCGCTTTCCGCCGAATTAACCGTTTGTCAGTCTTAGTATATGAGCATCCAGCCAGAAATTTGGCATGTTTAAGTGAAATAGTTTTCTTAGTTGTGAGGTAGTCAAAAGTGGCTTTAAATAGTTCATGTAATATTACAAACGGTGATGCATGACAGTTCTGTTCGATTAAACTAGTTACTACCTTGTGTGTAGTTATCATCTATGGTGGCCTGTTTGTTAATCCACGCCTTCTAACTGGGATTGCTTGAAAAATTTCATACTTGCCCAATGACATTTCAATATACTAATATAACGAGCCTTTATACTATACGGACCGATTGGGATACAGTGGGACAACTTCTGACACTAAACACGATTGGTTATGATTTCGATTTCCACTCGGAATAAGAATATTTTCATTTCCTCGTACGTAGCACGGAGTACAGTTCCGCCACTTATCACGCGATGTTTTATATTCAGCGGTAAGTGGAGTACGGAGTGTCTTGATACTAGGCACTCCCTGTCTACCCTGCTATAGGAGATACAACCGGGAAACCAACAAAAAACTTGCCAGATCCACCAGAATAATATGACAATCAAGTTATCTCTAGCTTTAATGGTATTTGGGAAAAGCGTAAAACGGAAAAATAAAAATAAATCCTAATTTAAATTAACACTTGTTAATTAAATCCCACATTAATACAAAACATACGTCAAAAACATATATCATTCATAATAAATCAAAGTAGCAATTCGTAGCCCTAGTGACTAGTTGTGCCTACATCTGTCATGTGTGGATTAAACAGTGCGCCCGTCACTTGTCAACCTACGTTATCATAGTTTACAATGTTAATAAGACCTTTAGATATAAAGGACTGCGGTACGATATATATTTATATAATTATTGTTAATTAAAGCTCACAAATTGAAAGGATATAAAAAAAATATTTCACTATTTCGCGGTTTTTTTCTTAAGTAGATCTTAAAGGCCGGTTGTAGCACAATTGGCTAGCGTCTGACTGTAAATACGGTAAATACGATTGGTTATGGGTTCGGTACCTATTAGGGGAAATTATTATATTTAAATCAATGTTGAGTTCTGCCACTCAACACACGATGTTTCGAATTCGGAAGAAAGCGGAGTACGGAGTGTCTTGATACTAGGCACTTCCTGTCTACCTTATTACCCTCCAGGAAAAGGTAAAACGTGAATATAAAAAAATGAGGATTTCTCTGTATTTCTGTTTTTTTACACTTATTAAATAATAAGAGAAATATACACTGATAGATCAATACCTATCTATTAAAGCTGAAACTACTGAATGTAGAGAGTAGAAATCTAACAATCTAATCTATCTAATGGACATTAATGGCACTAAGAATTTCCTGAAATTGCTAATAGCTATCTGAGCGAACAAAGCGACAGGCGACTACTAGTTATTTTCAAAATTGTACCATTCGGACAATTATATACCTATTGTAATATCTAATTCAGATCAATAAAATGCCTAAGCTCGATTTTCTCGTATTTCAGCAGGAATTTATGAAAATCAAAGTACAAAATGACTAAATACTAAATTCTCTGCCCATTTAAAAAGACGTGATTTTAACATTTCTAATATACACGATTTGTTTTTTACTTAATTGAGTAGGTAGGTACTTAATTATTACCAATAGGAAGACCTTCACTGCTGGATGTATGCAGACATTTCTTATAGCACGCCAGTTGGAACGGCTGTATGCCTTATGCCTCCCACATTCAACTGTCACCCGCAAAAGGTATCAATGTTATATATCAATCGCTTCAAAAATTTATGAATTTTACGAATTTATATATATATATATATATATATATATATATATATATATATATATATATATATAACAATTGCAAGGAATTTTTACAAGAAAAGAGGTTAAATATAAATCTAATTATTGTGAATACTATATCGTCTTGTCTAATAGAATGTTCGCGAAGTCAATAGTGTCACAGACGGTAATCCAATTTAAGTGATACGTGCAACGTTTACGACCCATAAAGATATTCCACCAATGTATTTGTACTTAAATTTACATAATCTTAGTGCCAAGACACTCTGTTGATTGCTGTCCGCTCGAAATCGAGACATTGCGTGTTGAGTGGCGACTTCAAAGCCGCGCTTTGTACTACTATAGCGCAGATATGATTTTTTTATTTATATTCATGACTTCGAGTGAGAAGCGAACCCATGACCAATCGCGTTTACAATCGGACTCTTTTTAATTATATTTTAATATAAGTTAGTCATTCATTAATGAAAAATTCATTAAATTCTGCGTTCCTCGTTATAATAAATAAAGAATTATATTTTTACTATTTTATTGAAGAAACTGCATACCAATACATAGTTTAGTAGATATTTTAGTTTTACTAGAGCGTAATAAGTTTTCCTACGAGTTGGGTTCGAATCCAAGACTGAAGAATGTGTTTACAGTTTGCGATACTCGAAAGGCACGTATAGCATCTAAATATTTTAACCTTCTTATATGTTTAATCCGTTCAATTTATTATGATTTAGTCGTTTATATACTTTTTTTAACTTCACGCTTTTATCCCGCATAGCAGGATGGACAGGAAAGTATCTAATGTCAAGACACTCTGTACTCCTCTGTTATAATGTACCACTTATCAATTTATTCACTTGTGGCAGGGAAATCTAGACTAGATTAAAGATTGTCACAGACACTGTACAGCGGGAAATTAAGCATTATATACGTTGAGAGTACATGAATATTCTCCCTAGTGATATAGCGCTAAAGCGTGTGTATGACATTTTAATTTAGCTTTATGTAGCTAGTTTTCAATAACAGTCAAGTTACTTGAGTAATATAAGAAAACAGAATATTCTTAATTAACGAGTTTAACTTCGGTTATTGGAATATATTTTTTATTTCAATACTTATCTCTTGAATTCGACGGACGGAATTCAACGCCGCGCATTGCATTACTTATTGGGGGAATAACTTAGACAACCCGCAGCGTTGAGTTCCAGCACTCAACAGTCAATGCCTCGAATTTAGCCATTTGGTAAGTGGAGTACGGAGTGTATTGACATTAGATACTTCCTGTCCCCCCTAATGCGAAGTGAAAAAAAGCATTTTATAGACAGTCTATATTCCAGTCAATACCTAACGGGAACGGCAACGGCTCTAAGCTAATAAAAATAATTCAAAAATATAAAGAAAAGATCTTTTAACTGAAATTCGAACCCACAACCAATGCTTTACCATCAGTCCTTTAACAAAAAATTAATTATTTTAGTACTAAATAAAGTAACTATCAAATAATATTACAATATATTATATTATAGTAAATCAGAACGCGCACGGCTTATATAATTTTTATTATAAAATATAAATAGAAATAAGGCGAAACGGAAACCCGACCATTTATATCAATTCTAATGATATTCAGAAACAACTCCCCCAATTTCTACACAAAACATCCTGAAACTCGCATAACAATGGCATATGTAGAATGTAGATACAATAGGATTCGTGTAATCTCCTATATGTTGCTTTTAGTTTATTTAATAAAACCATGCGCGTTCCAATTTACTATACTATAATATATAATTATTATTTGATAATTCACAGTGGTTGTGGGTTGGAATCTCGGTCAAAAGATTTTTTTTTATATTTTAATTATTTTTATTAAATTAGACTGTAGGGTTTCGTTTCCTGTTACCCATTGACTAGATAATATAAGACAACAGTCTAGTCGGAGTTGGAGTACGGAGAGTCTTGACATTAGGTCCTTTTTGGTCTATAAAATATCTATATATGCTTTTTTTCACTTCACTTCCGGGTAGACAGGAAATACCTAATGTCAATTTATTCTGGTTATAATCGTGTAATGTCAGATTTTTATAAAAATAAAAACAGTAAAATATTTTTTGATGCATTACTTAATTTATTATAATTAAAAATATCCATATTACCAGCACATACATAAATTTCGCAAATAAAACTACGTTATTTTATATATTGATTTTTTTTTAATTTGCTGCCTTTATTTAAAAAAAAATTAAGAAAATTATGAGAATACAGCAGTATGAAAAAAACACAGTTATAATTTATATGGAGAAAATGTGCAGAAATTGAATATTTTTTATAATAATGTATTATAAATATGTTAAATCAATAAAATAAACACCACGAACACTACTATGCGTTTGAAATTAACATATTAAATAAAAAGTAACATATATATACGTTGCTAAGGTTACGTAGATTTTACTCGTCAACAAGGTCTTTTGTTATTTTTGTGAAAAAGGAGGCAAACGTGCACAAGAGCCACCTTATGGTAAGTGGTCACCTTTACTCATGGACATTCACAATATTAGAATTGTAGATGCGTTGCCGGCCTTGGGATTGAAGTGAAAGGAGATGAGCCAAAGAATGGGTGGGAATAGGGAAAGCTGGCTTACATGACATCGAACATCGAGAACACATCATTAGATATTTGGCGGCTCGTTTTTATCATGATAGTGGGCGCGAGCCAGTCGGAGGACTAACCTCCTATCTAGCAGCGGAGGTGAATTGTATTCCACTCCGTTCCACAGGGAGAAGGCGTCTTTGTAAAGTCATTCCCTTCGCAGATTATATAGACGTGCATGTGTATGCAGTAGACTGTTAATTAACAAACTAATTAAACACGTAAGGCCTCAGCGGACGCAGGTTCAATTCTCACAAAGGCAAGATTAACTGAAAACTTGTTAGTTTGTTGAGGATTGTCATTTGCTTTGTGGTTCCGCATGTAAGACTAACTCGCTAGTAGGGTTTTAGCATGACTTTGAGTTTGTAAATATAAGCTCTATATAAACTACCTATACCTAAGAACTGTACATAAATTTCACCCAATACATGGTTTAATTGAATGTTTATTTCAAATTGTATATAATAAATAGCTGGTCGAGTTGCAGGGGGATAGCGTAAGATTGTAAACAAGATCGGTTGTGAGTTCGATGCCCATTGGGAGGAATGATTATATTTCAATTGTTTTTATTTCTTCGCTCTGGTAAGACGAAGCGCGGTGTTGAGCTCCGCCATTTAACACGCAATCTTTCAAATGCGGTATGCGGTGCTATGTGGGATAAAAAAAAAGTAAGTAAAAATAGGTAAATATAATAATAGGTACTATTTAGTTGACGCGTAAAATGTAGATTACTTTAGCCAAGCGTATGTTATTTTTTTTATTATGTCATACTTACGGCAGTTTGTGTTATATTAGTTGTATTAATTACTATTTTATTGAATTAAGTAAAGAAATATACAAACGTAAAAACGTAATAAAATATAATTTAAGTATTTTTCTTAACTTTCTACTTTGTATCCCGCATAGCAGGGCAGACAGAAAGTGCCTAGTATCAAGATACTCTGTTCTTGGCATTCCCGAATTTGAATGTGGTGCATTTAAGTTTTCTTTTATTATTTAACTATCAGAGTGGTGGAAAATTTGTTTATATATATATATATATATATATATATATATATATATATATATATATATATATATATATATATATATATATATATATATATATATATATATATATATATATAAATATATATATATATATATATATATATATATATATATATATATATATATATATATATATATATATCAAAATCAAAGAAGAAAATTTATAGATTGATTAAATACGGAGGGCTGAGAGAGGCGAACATGTTGGACGCAATGGGTAAACTAAAGAATTTCTCCGTAACTTAAACTCTTTTAGCTTACTTTGCAAGATGCAAGAGATTCTTGTTTATTATATTATTCAGTTTCACTCGTATAGCTTCTGCTTGGCAGACTGTGCTTCGTACGTGCCAGTGGAGCACAAATCATTTTTAATAGTCACATTGTATGGAAAACACATGAAGGAAATTGATGAGTAAAAGAAATTAAGGTTACATTATAATAGAGAGCATGTTAAAGATCCAATTACCATTGCAGCTGTAGTTTATATTAAAATAGTTTGTTATCCATTTTTACAAGTTTTCGTATTGAGTGACGGAATATATCGCTTAGTTCTCAGTTTCATTGTAACCTGTTTGACGTCGTCGATATTTAAAAACGCAATAGCCATAAAAGAAATAAAAATATATGCTCTATATAAAATAAAAATAAAGATGTGAGTATAGATAATAAAACAATGTACCATTATTAACATTGGCCATTAAGCCCTTACTAACCAAGTTATTATATATAAACCGTAACGGTAAGATCCCTAAGATGTATACATTAAGATAAACATCGCGTATAAAGACGGCCATTTACTAATGATAACTTCCTCAGACGGTTGGGGATGCTGCGGCAATCATGATACATTTCTTCTTATGGATCTTATGTAAGCATATTACCTAATTTATTTAAGGTATGGTAGAAATTGATAGTAAACAATTAATATAATGTTAAGATCTGCTATTTAAATATTTTAGAAGTCAATTTTAAAAACATGTGGGTAAGGAAAGTGTATAACATATACACTGGGCTGTACAGTGTACAGTGATAACATAAACATGTGTAAATCTGTCAACGAAGTGTCTGCACACTAGATTGTCTCTGATTACCCTGATATACGGGAAGTACATACATTACTGTTTAAATGTGTGTATTTTAAGCCATTAAAGCACAGTGAGTCACATCTGGCTAGTATCAACAGGTTGTAGATTCGATTCCCATTCAGGATAATGATATGTTTGTTAAATATGAATGGGTTCTTTGCTGTGCTAAAAAAGATTACTTCCGCTGCGCAACACGAAATGTTGTGACATCTGAATAAAAATTGTAGGAACTTTGTGTCTTGACTGAGTTCTCTAACCACACTGTTAAGTAGGTAAAGTCATAAGGAAGCTTAAATTCAGATAACCAAAATTAAGCAACTTCAGGCGCAATAAGTTGATGAGTGAGATGAGATGAGTTGCTTTTTTACTTATCTTTCCAATATAACTAAATAGAGTTATGACTAGTAGCTGAATAGGACGAGTTTCTTATATTATTTGTACGATTTTTATTTAACAATTACGTTAATAAAAAGTATTTTACATGATTTACTCGCTAACGTCCATACTACGTTGAACACGCCGGTTCTCGTCCGATCACCGAAGTTTAACAGCGTCAGGCGCGGTCAGTTCTTGGATGGGTGACCGCCTGGGAACACCTCGTGCCGTTGGCTTTTTGATAACATATTAAAAATTTATTGCACATCATTTTCCTCCTTTTTATTTTCGTCTAAATATGTTTACTGTTATTCTATAATAGACGAATTGAGACATTCGTTCGCTTGTCAGTCGGAACATCAAGAATATTTTTTCAAATTATAACTTAATAATAAGCTTGTATGTGTTTTTATAGCTTTACATTTTGTCCCTGATGGTGTAGTCAAAGAGATAAAATATAAAAACCCTTATATAAATTAACAGATCATTAATCAGATATAACTTAGTATCAAGATACTCTGTTGACTGCTTTCCGCCAGCAATCAAGACAGCGTGCTGAATGGCAAACTCAACGACACGCATTATCGGATATTTACTGTAAAATAAACCGTAGTATTCATAAATCAAAATTGGAGCGACTAAGAAACTAGAAGAGAAACAGTGATAAGAATTCCAATATCAATTTTGATGGCATCGTGTAAAGTGATTGAGAACATATTAATTTCGTTGTTGTAAATTATCTATAGTGTCACAGTGAGACAGTGTCTGACTGTAATCAAGATTGGTTGTGGGGTTCGATTCCTACTTGGGGGAATGATTTTTTTAAATTAATTTTTATCTCGATGCTCTGGTATGATAAAGACGACGTTGAGTTCGCCACTCAGAACTTTTGACACTAGCATATGTCTGACTACCTTTATATGCTAATTTGCTATGTTATTCTTAAATTATTTAAAGTATTTATCTCATTGTCTAATAAGATATTTGCACTAAATTTATGATATTTGCACTAAATTTATGCTTAAAAGTTCTTTTTTTTTTTTAAGTTATCCCGCATAGTAGGATAGATATAAAGTACCTAGTATCAAGACAATCCGTATTTATAAATATTATTTAAAAAAACATCCGTAAATGTCTAGAGATGTCTTCTATTAAATAATGGTATACTTATTTGGTCTAAAACAAAAATGAAATCACGCGGTGTTCCCAGGCAGTCACCCATCCAAGTAAAAACTGAGCTGGACGTCGCTTAACTTTGGTGATCGGACGAGAACCGGTGTGTTCAACTTATGAACGTTGGCGATATCAGTTCTTTAAAGTACTTTATACTAATTGAATTAACAAAATATACAAATAGTATAAGAAAGATTATCATGAAGCCATCATGTCCAGCTACATCTCTCTTTAGTTACTTAGGAAAAGATTAGTAAATAAGCAACGCATCCAACAACCTATTGCGCCTGAAATTGCTTAATTTCGGTGATCTCAATTTAAACAGCTTTACGCTTCTTCTTCAGAGCGAATTTCAACAAGTTCCAGATAATCAGTTTCTACTGCATTTTTCCCGATACCGCGACTTTCCGTTGCGTAACGGAATTCCGAATCAGATCCATACTAGTCTTTCGGTTCCAAAACAAAATCAAGTATCCGAGCGCAGCAATAGACGGGCTAGCTACCTAATGACACCGAAACATAGCACATCTGACGGCAAAACAATAACGGTGAATGGAGCGTGGCTGTATAATAATTTACCCTCGCATATAAAAAATATGAAATCATACATTTAAAAACAATTATCTGGATATTTACTGAACAGTGATTGAATTTAATTCATCATAAATGTTTTGTTCGATGTATGAGGTGGGACAAACTTAAGAAATTAAGTGTACTTATTTGCTTTTTGGATAAATTATAATAATAGCACATAAAATGGCTAACGATTGTTATCACATAAGTGATAATATGTCTTGGTTGATAATAAAGTTCTTTATACCTAACTTCATTGTTTTTACTACAGCGGAGAATTTAACATTACCCCGAGTGGGAATCAAACCCATAACCTTTTGACACGAATCACAATTGAATAATATAAAAAAGCTGACTATCATTTTTATATTATTCAAGCTTTTTTGTTTTTTTTAGCTTTACATTTTTTATCCTGTATTCCTCTCGTATAGCAATTTAAAACTGTACAAGTATTTTAAAACGTAAGTCGCCAACGTCCATACCACGTTGAACACACCGGTTCTCGTCCGATCACCGAAGTTAAGCAACGTAGGGCGCGGTTAGTACTTGGATGGGTGACCGCCTGGGAACACCGCGTGATGTTGTCTTTTTGCTATTTCCAATTTAAGTTTTACAACATTTTATATAAGCGAAGAAGCGAAATAAAGTAGTAAAAGATAGTCAAGTTCTGGCAACAGTATTTGGAGTTGGCTTTATTGATTTTATTAAATTTGTTTAGATATTCTGTTTTCATAGACCCTGCTGGGTAGACAGGAAGTACCTAGTGTCAAGACACTCTACCCTCCGCTTTATGCCGCATTCGAAGCATTACGGTTTGCTCATTACTAGCTCTATTAAGTTCAACTAAGATTTCAGTATATGGATCAAGGTTTATTCGGGCCTAGTTAGATTGTAAGTTTCAATATATTTTATTAAATTATAAGAAGAAACAATATTTGAAATTTTTATAAAATATTCAAAGGCCGGTTTTGGCGCAGTTTGACAGCGTCTGACTGTAAACGCAATCAGTTGTGGGTTCCATTCCCACTCGGGGGAGTGATTATATTTAAATTAATTTTTCTTCCTCTAAACTTTATCACTTTGGTAAGACAAAGTGCAGCGTTGAGTTCCACCACTCGACACGCGATGTCTCGAATTCAATGGAAAGCGAAGTACGAAGTGTCTTGACACGAGGTTTTTTCTGTCTGACTTGCTATGTGGGATAAAAGCGTGGAGATAAAAAAACATATGGTAATATTGAACTTGTCTCACATTTCACCTTTATATTATTGATAGGATCGTTATTTATTTGTAACCTTCTAATTTTGTAAATAATATATTTATATTACACATATTTATAATATTTCCAATATATATCAAGTATTATGCATTTTTAATATACCATTTTTTATTTATGTGTTTTCAAATAACACTCGGAAATATTTTTTATATATATTTTAAATATTTCAAATGAATTTTTTTTAAACGGATTAATTGCATAAATTTTAGTATTAGAAAATATATTTTTGAAAATCCAAAAATGTATTTTCAAAAAATCAAGGTTGGCTTTTTAGATTTTATGAAATTTATTTAGATACTTAGTTTTCATAGAGTATTTACTTATGTAGTTACATTACAATCACTCATTCACAAGGTATTTAATTTATTATATTGCATTAGCTAAGGTCAAGATGATCTATTTCCGCCCGAAATCTCATAATTACGTGTTGAACAACGAAACTTAACGCCGCGCTTTGTCTTACCAGAGCAGGAAAACGAAGGAAATTTATTTGTAATCGTTGTCCCAATAAAAATGGAGGCCATATCCGTTGGGTTTTTCAATGAAGCAAATAACATACACACTACTAATATGTTCTATCATTAATTTATAGTAAGCAGTATACAAGAAAATCGACTTAACCAAATGAAACTTACTACTTCGCTTCTTTTCAATTTTGTTCCATATTATGTTAGTATTTCATAGAATAAAAGCCATAGCAGAGGAACAATGTCTGACTGTGAACGCGATTGGTTTGACTCCTGCTCTGGGAATGAATGTATTTTAAATTTATTTTCATTTCTCCTCTCTGGCCATGTATAGCGCAGCAAAGTCCTTGCTATTCTGCACACAGTCTCGATTTTGGGCGGAAAGCAGTCAACGGAGTGTTTTGACACTAGGTTATCTCTGACTATCCTGCTATGCTGTTTTTTTAATTCGTACAGTTTCATAAATGTACATATATATTTATACACAAGTTGGTATACGTAAACTTTCTATTAGACTTCATGCTTTTTTACCCTAAATAAATTTCAAGTTCAAGTAATCTTATAGTCTTTTTTGTACGTTTTTTTTGATCTTCTGTTATGTTCCTCTTTCGACTTTTTGTACAGTAGTTTTGGTTGTCCCACGTGTAACAAGTAACTAATGAGCTATTGAATTAATTTGGAATATAAATACATTTGGAAATATGTACATAATCAAATTTCAAAAAGTGGTGGAGCTTAACGCCGTGTATTACCAGAAAAGTAAAATGATATCATTTGAAATACACACTACACCACCACCTGCAACCTTCACGTATACCTACAGAGGGGTCACAAGTGGACTTAGAAAATTAAATATCACGTTTTTTTAAATAATACTAAAAAATAATAAGAAAGTAAAAAAAAATGAAAAACAATACATTAATTCCTATGTCTATTAATAACCATTATGACGCAGTTAGTCAGCATCAAGAGGTTATGAGCTTGATTGCCACTCGGGATAATGATTTGTTAAACATAAATTATTATTTTTTTAGCTACATACTTTTTTTAAAGTAAGTACTAGTGTCAAGACACTTCGTACTTCGATTTCCACCGAATTAGAGACTTTGTGTGTTGACTGGTGGAACTCAACACGGCACTTTGTCGTACCAGAGCGAGGAAGTGAAAATAATTTTAAATATAATCATCCCACCGATTGGGAATCGTATCCATAGGCGACAATTCAGTTATTATTATGTACTTTGTAATTTGATATCGCCAACGTTTAAACAACTTTGAACACACCTGTTTTCACTCGATCACCGAAGTTAAGCGACATCGGGCGCGGTCAGTACTTAGATGGGTGACCGCCTGCGAACTATTCATGTAAAGGAAACTTCAAACAAGTGCTTGGCCTACTTTAAAACGTCGAATTCATTTTAAATTTGTGACAATGCGATATAGTGATAAATATATTGTTAAAAAAACATCTTGGCGTTGTAGGACAGTGTCTAACTATAAACATGATCGGAGGTTCGATATATATATATATATATATATATATATATATATATATATATATATATATATATATATTTCTAAAATGTTTAACTATATTCGCTAAAAGTGAATTGAATTTAACTACCTCATGATTATTTAAAGATATGAGTCATGTAAGAAAAATGTCTGAAAGACTGGCTGACTTCATTCAACTAGAAAATACATAAAAACTAAATATTTTCATAAAAATAATCATTTAAATGGAGGATTTCGGCCAGCGCTGTAATAATTGTAATAAGTATACAATGAATTATGCTTATTGTGATTTTTAAGCGAAAATAAACTTTAATATTACAGGTATAAAGTTCTTAATAACTGTTTATATTTTTATTTACAAAAGAAAACATATGATTAATGCTTGGGTGACAGATAAGATCTAGGACTTCCCATCGCTCAAGTGGACGTGTCGCCAGTATAATATATTTTATTGAAAAACATGGTTGACTGTGGGTAGCGTATGTTTGTTGCCAATATAAATGCCTCTTCATTCTGGTAAATAAAAATGTGTTAAAAATTTTAACGGGGCTAGATTTGATTTGGCAGATCTTGGAAACCTTTGTTGAAGCACTGTAAACACTTGTACTATACGTAAAAGGATCTTGGAGTTGTCTATATTTTTTTGTATTGTAAATGAAAGTATTTTAAACGGATTAATAGCGTTTATTTTGGTATACATTTTTTTTAAAGAAATACCTTGTTTTGAACCCTTTACAATAGCCCGAGTTCACAGGTAGTGTTAAAAATATTTTCGAATACCAAAATACACGCGAATAATCCGTCTAAAGTAGTCTTGTTTAAAATTAACTATACCTTCTCATCGATGTATGTCGAAATGCTTAGAAACTTGTCATAGCTTATTTACTATTTTTAAAGTGTTATTCCACACTTAGCATTAGAAAACATTTTTGAAAAAACGTATAAAAATTTAAACGCAGCGGGATTCGAATCCACGCCTCTTGGACAGTATCTAATAGGCGCGCATTTTTTCAAAAACGTTTGTTATAGCTTATTTTTTGTAAGCATCTCTGAATGGAGATTCATATAAATAATTTCAATGGTTTGTATAATATTAAAAATAAAAATATTAAATCATAAATTATAATGTTAGGTTAGGTTAGGTTATTATTGAATATCCCCCGTGACGCAGACGCTCCAACCGGACGTTCTCCGGCTGTCCGGGTGGCTGGGTGGAGTGGAAGGTATCGTGCGGTGTTCCACAGGGATCAGTTCTGGGTCCGATCCTGTGGAACATCGGCTACGACTGGGTGCTGCGGGGCAGCACCCTAAGAGGAGTCAGGGTCTTCTGCTACGCCGATGACACCCTCGTATTGGCACAGCAGAAGACCTTTCGGGAGGCGGCGGTCCTCGCAACGGCCGGAGTGGCCGATGTGGTCGGCCGTATCAGGAAGTTAGGGCTGGAGGTTGCCCTGAACAAGTCCGAGGCGTTATATTTCCACGCTCCGCGCAAGGGCCCACCACCAGATGCCCACATCATCGTCGGTGGCGTCAAGATAGACGTCAAGCGGAGCATGAAATACCTCGGACTTGTTCTAGACGGTCGATGGAACTTCAGGGGCCACTTCACCATCTTGGCCCCGAAGTTGTTGAAGACAGCGGCGGCCTTGGCGCGCCTTTTGCCCAACACCAACGGGCCAAACGCCTCGAGCCGTCGGCTGTTCACCGGAGTGGTCAGGTCGATGGCCCTCTACGGTGCCCCCGTGTGGGCGGACGCCCTGGATCGGCAAAACATCGCCCTGCTGCGGCGCGCGCAGAAGATGATGGCCATCCGGGCGATACGGGGGTACCGGACCATCTCCGGTGAGGTGGCGTGCGCGCTGGCTGGAGTCCTGCCATGGGACCTGGACGCGCAAGCCCTGGCGTCGGTCTATTGCTGGCGTCTTGGCACAACGTCTAGGGAACTGGTAGAGCCAGCGCCACAGGAGGAGGTGCGGGAAGCCGCAGTGCAAGAGTGCGAGTCCCGGCTGGCAACACCATCCGCCGGCCTGAGGACTATCGAGGCAGTTCGTCCGGTGTTCCGCCAGTGGTTGGCGAGACGTCACGGCGTCCTGACCTACCGCATGACGCAGGTCCTCACGGGGCACGGTTGCTTCGGGAGGTACTTGTGCCGTGTGGCGGGAAGGGAGCCCGATGCTCGCTGCCACCACTGCGGCGACTGCCTCGAGGAGACGGCCCAGCACACGTTGGAGGAGTGTGCAGCCTGGGCGTCTCAACGCCGCGCTCTGCGCGGCGTCATAGGGGACGATCTCTCCCTGCCAGCCGTGGTGAAGGCCATGGTGGCTTGCGAGACGTCGTGGGACGCGGTCGGAGCCTTCTGCGAGGCAGTGGTGCTCGCGAAGGAGGCGGCGGAACGGGAGAGGGAGGTCTCTTCCGAACTCTCCATCCGCCGCAAACGATCGGGTCGCCGGAGGGCGGCACACGACCGCCGCCTTCCGCCCTAATCGGCCAGAGGGCGGTCAGCTTGGGGAAGCTGATCGCCTACTCACCTGGCCCGAGTAGGCGCGCGCGGTCGCTCCCGCGCGCTACTCTGAGCAGGCCGTCGAGGGTGGCCCACCGCCCTTGACTCCGCGACGTGCCTAGCCGGCTCCCGCCGCCGGGACTTACGGAAGGATCGGGGTGTGCCCGAGGTCCCGGCAAGTGGCGGTCGAGGAGGAGCACCGTGAGGTTTTAGTGGGTAAACGGGGCGGCCTACATCTGCCAATCCGGAGTCCCACATAACCTGTCCCGAGTCCCCGATCGGGAAGGTATCCGTAACGCGATTTCCTCACGTAAAAAAAAAAAAAAGGTTATTATTGAATATGCAGAAAAGGCCGATTATCTTGAGACCGATTTCAGTGGGACAGCGTCTGATTGTAAACGCGATCGGTTCTGGGTTCGATTCCTACTCCGGGAAATGATTATGTTTAAATCATTTCCTCAATACTTCCTGTCTATCCTGCTGCGCGTTAGATTACTCTTTTCTGTTCAATTTTAAGGACATTGTGTATTTGGAGCTAACCTAAAATCGTTTAATAGTTTTAGTAGTCCGAAACGTTATTTTTTAACATAAGCAATCCCTATATGGGAACCCCACCATGGCATGTAGATAGACATTTCAAACTAACCAACACGATAACGTCTTAAAAGCATTAATATCTATTTATAACATTAGAAGTTTGTAAGTTAAGATTAATCAGATAAAGCTTGCTTCCAGTTCATTAAACACAGATTACATCTGACTAAAATCACGGTATCAGGAACTAATGAACGATACAATACCCGTAAGACGGTGATGGGAGTAAATTTTATTACCAAATACAAAAATAGACAAAAATTATCATATTAAAAAAGATTTTAGTATGATATTATTTTATGTATAAGTAGGATTATAGTTGAGCTTTTGGGTGTCACACAAAAAGCGCTAGCAAAACTTATGGTTTTAGTGAGCTTTGTAAGCTCTAACTCATTTATAATTCCTGCTGTAAATTTTTACATCAAATACGTGAAAATATTAACTTCAAAATTTTAAACTAATTTTTTTGGATATTTCATTAATTTTGAGTGTTTTAATTATTTTATTTGTATTATCTAATTATATATTATTTTATTTTCTTCTTCTTTCTGGCATTTCTTCCAGTTTAGCCAGGGTCTGCCTTCCCACTTAACCTACTCCACTACGCACGGTCTTTGGCATCCTCGGTGGTACGTCCGTTGGCTCTCACTTCCTTGAGCGTCCGAGGGGTCTAACTCCAGGGACAGACATATCAAGGCATATTCGTCCGACAGAGTTCTCAGGCTGGCGCGCAACGTGTCCATGTCCATGGTTCTCAGGCGACGCTCTTGAAGCTTATCATCTACGTCACGGACTCCAAGACTACCTTGGATGAATGAGTCACGTAAGCGGTGAGCCTGCGTTACGCCACACATCCATCTTAACATTTTCATTTCCGTGACGTGAAGTTCCTGAATGTGCCGAGATAGTGCTGGCCAACATTCGCTGCCATACAATAGAACCGGTCGGAATATGCTCTTATATCTGCCGTGCTCGTATATCTGCCCCTTGAGCTTGAATGGTATTCTGTGGTCGCAGACCAAACCTGTGACCTCACGCCATTTGGCCAAAGAATCGCTAATACGGGCATGGATGTCGTGATCAATGCCCCCAGACTCATGCACAATGGATCCAAGGTATCTGAACTTCTCAGACTTAAAGGCTGGTTCAGGACCTATATGAATAGTGCTAGAGTCCGGGCTCCCGCATACCATGTATATAGTCTTCGATACATTTAGGTTAAGCCTGCCGTTCTCAAGCGTACACTTCCAGAGGTTCACTCTTTGTTCCAGCTTAACCTGGCGCTCATCAATGAGTGCTATGTCGTCGGCGTACATCATCAGCCAGGCAGGCTGGTCTGGGATATAAGCCGAGACAGTATTGAATGAGCTAAGAGCCGAGCCTTGGTGAACGCCTACCGTAATTAGGAAGGGTTTCGTATAAAGCTGTACCGCCACTGACGTGGCATCGTTTCGGTATTCAAGATATGGTTAAAATGGTCAGTGAGCACGAGTACGCCAATAGAGCCCAATGATTTCCACGATTCGATCGGAATGTCGTCAGATCTCACCGCTTTCCGATTCTTCATGCGTCGAAGATAATTCTGAGTTTCGTCAGGTGCTATTGGAGTAACAAGTCCGAGATTAGGAGGTGGTTCGGTTGGAAGACTGCACGAATTCTGAGTTTTCAGCAGCTTCTTGAAGTAGCAACTCCATCTCTCGTTCAGACAGTCATGGTTACACAGCACTGTGCCCTGGGAGTCTTTGACGCAGAGACATTTTGCGATGTCCTGCGTCGCTTTATCTCTAGCAAGTGCCAATTTGTAATTGAGCTTCTGCCCCTCCGCAATTTCAAGTTTATCATATAGTGGTGACAACTTTTCATTGCGGACTCTGGCTACAGCTCTTTTACTGACACGTTTGGCTGCAATATAACTTACTCTGTCTTCAGGACAGCCGTTGATCTACCACTCCTTAAAGGCATCCTTCTTTCCACGAATCACCTCCTGCACTTTATCATTACACCACCAAGCCTCCCTATGACTCGTCCTCCCCTATAAAGACCAAAAACTCGTTTACCCGCCGCAATAATTGCTGACTGGGCTCGATACCAAGCTTCCTGGGCAGTTTCGGTTTTGGTCGATAGATTTTGACTCTCAACCTTAGCCAGGAAGTCGGTATGCATCGGTCCATTCAGCAACCACCAATTGATTCTAGGTTGGAGTCACTTAGCTACTTTCTTATTCGGGGTAAAGACATAGTCCATGACAAGGAGACGATGTTGGGCCATCAGGCTTTCACCCGGAATGACTTTACAGTTCGTCACCTTACTTATATGACACGGCCTGGTCAGCAGATAATCTATTTGAGTTCAGTGGGACCCGCTCTTATACGTGATAAGGTGCTGAGGATTTGGACGGTATTTAGTCTTGAGCATACGGGTATGCGACCCCGGACAACGTAGAATATTGGCTCTTTGACCGGACGATGTAGAGAAGTCGGTTCCAGTGTGCTTTCCTACAGGAAACGCGCTGAAGAGGCAACAAGTTTCGAAACATCGGACACGGCTACCAGCTGGGTCGCCTTCAGGCAAGGCTAGTGTAGCGGTAGTGCTTTACCACCCAAGCGGGCTGTAGCGTAGCCGATAGGGAACACTGCCGAAGTAATCATAGTATAGTTGGGTATAAGTAATCATAATTTGTGTTATCTAATTACTTATTATTTTATATATACATATATATTATATATATATATATATATATATATATATATATATATATATATATATATATATATATATATATATATATATATATATATATATATATATATATATATATATCTTTGTATATATTACCACTCGCACTTCCGCAAGGATTTTACAAAATCATGGGCATTGCACAGTATTCTTACAAGAGTATGTACGTTTAACTAAACCGTATAAAAAATATCGATTTAGAAAAATTAATCGGGTGGTATTATAGTAGAGGTCAGGAGGCTCACTAAAACGAAGTTGCGGGCATTTATTCGTATACAATTTTAATTGTGTCATAGAAGCCATTGAAACGGCATATGATTGTAAACGATATGTTAGTTTTTTTTTAGATAAATATCATTTCATTTCACATTTTTACTTTTTTATTCTTAAACAGTAAATATAAATTTACATTAATATATATTTTTGGATTCACGCTTTTATATCCTTACTCCGCTTGCCAACGAGGACATTGCATGTTAAGACATTGGTGGAATTTAACGCAGATTTGTCTTACCAGAGCGAGGGAATAAAAACAATTTTAAATATAAACATTCCCTCGAGTGGGATCGAACCCACAACCGGTCGCGTTTACAGTCAGACGCTGTCCCACTGCGCTATGATCGGCCTTTGTATATTATTTTTTATATTTATCATATATTATTATTATTATTTAATATTATATAATAAGTACGTACATTGGCCAGCTTGGAGCCAGATAAGCCAGTAATACCATCCCTTATACTCCGCCGCATTCATATAAAAGCGTAAACCCTTCCGTTATTCTATTGACTTGTGGCTAAAATCCTATCGGATATTATGCTGCGACTAACTCTAGTTTGCAACTACGTCTATAATAATAAGAAATATTCGAACAAATTTTTTCTATTGCAATTTCATTATTAATAGTACTATTCAATCTATGATTCAAATGTTCGTAATTCGTTCTCTTCGATTTTATTAAAAAAATTGAATTGTGTAACGCAATTCAACGCCGCGCATTGTATTATAAATATCATAACAGGTACTAATTGTGTATGGAACACGTTATGTAATATTGTAAAAAACAACTTTTTACATCATTTTAATAAAGATTATAGTTATGTAAAACACAAAAAAAATTATTACATAACTTGTTCCACACACTTCCACTTGTTCCTTGTATTAATATGTGAAGGAAAAATGTTTGCATCTTGTTTTTTGGAAGAAAATAGCATTTGGTATACAGTTATTAACTACGAAAAGAAGTACAGATAGATAATATGATTGATAAAATAAAAAAAAAATAAGACACTATATGTTTGACATACTAGTTTGTATACTTTGACATTTACGTTACTAAGGTAACGCATATTTTCCACATAAACGGAATGACAACTCTGCTAATCCGCCCAGATTTAATTATATTTTAACGTTAAAAGACGTTTCAGAGTATACCCAATCGCAAATAAAATACGTACATACAAACCAGTATCTTACTATTAACAAGTAACTGTCTATCTGTCTGTTCATATAGCATAAATATTTGGGCGACGGGCGAGGATTTAGGGTAAAATTTCTGCTGCTTGATATGTGGTAATCCTAGTGGCTTGGGGAATCAGTTCGCTTACTCTATAGATAATGTTCAGTAAGGTTTTTTCTAATTTTACACATAGTCCCCGGTTATTTTTCTAAATCTATATATATATATATATATACATATATATATATATATATTTATTAGTGTTTATATTATATACTTCCACAGTTTTCTGCCCAAAACCGAAACGCTTGTGAAGTGACGAAGCTCAACGCCGTATTTTGTCTCACAGCAGAAAAACGAAAATCATTACAGATATTTTTCTAAGAAATAATCGAACATCCAACCCATTGCGCTTACAGCGAGACGTCAGAATTTTATTATTAGTTAATTTTACATATGAATTAATCAAGGCACCTGTTTATTTTTTTTTTATTATAAACAATCCGTGTTGTCTCGAAAAAAAAATAGAGAGACCAAAAATTCATTTTACAGTACAAGTGACATACGTAATTCCTTCTATATATACATATACATATATATATATATATATATATATATATATATATATATATAAAATGAATCATTTTTTTATGAAGGCAAATTATTTTTTAGAGTAATTGAACTCTTAAATTAATAAAGACTTTATTTATAAATTCTTTATTACCGTGTTATCATGATTCTTGAAATAATTAAAAGGGAAAAATGAAACGAATTCGAAGAAATACTTGATTTTTTTTAATTAAATTGAAACTTCCGCTACGTGAGGACCTCTTTCCGATATCTTCGCTTTTTAATTAATAAAATGAGAGAAATATAAATTATATATATATATATATATATATATATATATATATATATATATATATATATATATATATGTGTCTGTGGTCATGTTTGATGTCCAGTCGTTGTTTGCCAGTATACCCAAAAAGTATAAAGGACTGTACCAGGATTGTCAAGCGGAAGCTAAAGGAAAACACGATGGCTATTGAATATCATAATTATATATACATGAAGTTTGGTATTGTTAAAGTACAAATCACCTGTTTGCAACTTCGTGTTTAAGCAAAAAGACATATTTCGTAGAAATTGCCAATATAAAGATACATTATAATTAATAAGTATCTTATATCAATAGACACTTTACTGCCTAAAATTTAGTAAGCTTCTACAATTCTCAAAATTTTCAAATGTCATCTCTGATATATATACATGATGTTTTGCTTTAATATGATAATATTGTTCATATTATCTATACAATTTAATAAATTTAGAGTGTCTGTTTGTAATATTAGAAATAACCCTTTTTTTCTTAATGTCTAGGCATTTTAAACTCGGTACATATACCAAAATAACTTACAAATTTAGCCCTTCTAACTGTATGTTTCAGTTAATCTAATAAACGGCTGCATGACTCTGACAGGACTTTTACAGGTAAGAATGGACAGGCAGCTTAGAATTGTAAAATAAAGATGACGGTAGGTGTTATATACCATGGGAAAAATTCTCGGGTACAGCTAGTATTAAGTAAAGCACATAAATTAATAAAAAACTATGAAAACACCCAAAATAACTACTAAAAATTTCATATACCTTTAAAAATACATAGAGATAATCAACAATAGAAGACTAAAATACGCATGCATACCAGTATATTTTTTGTAGCATAGCAGGGTAGACAGAATAGTCAGAAATTACCTAATGTTAAGACACTCCGTAGTCAGAAAATACCTAATGTTAAGACACTCTGTATTTTGCTACAGAATTCGAAACATTGCCTTTTGAGTGGTGTAACTCAACGCCGCATTTTTGTCTTACCAGAGCAAGGAAGTGAAAATAATTTAAAATATAATCACTCTCTTGAGTGGGAATCGAACCCACCGCCGATTGCGTTTACAGTGTGTCCTCTAATCAGTATATAAACTAAATTAAGCTACCTACAAGAAGTACAGATTCATATAAGTAAGTTTCCTTCTAAATTTTGCAGTTAAATAATTAAAACAGAATAAATTAACCATATCGAATAAAAACAATGTATGTATAGAAAATTGTTTTTTCATAGAATTCCACACGTAACTTTATAATAGCGTTGGATTGACAACGAATTCGTAATTCATTTAACGTCGCTTCCGATTTATTTTGTTATTGCTTTTCCGTTTTATAAAACTAGCAATACATTTTTTTGTATTTTTTTTATTTTTTTTTGAAGATATATTCGTGGGGTTTACGTATAGCATGTATTGGAGTAAGCTGACCTGACTTATACAAGCCGTCAATATAAAAGGGCTATCTTGGCTCGGTCACATACATCGTATGGATAATTAATTTAGTCATCACATTTCTTGTCGTTTTTCGTCTTTAAAAAAAAGACAAAAATGTACCTAGTGTCAAGACTTGCTTGCACGCGCTTACAGACAGACACTGTTACACTGCGCCATGGCCGGACTTACTTATATATATATATATATATATATATATATATATATATATATATATATATATAAGTAAGCCCGGTGTAGTGTTTGTATTAGTTGATAGGTTCCTTAAGTTATATAAGTACTAAAAAAGTAAAGGAACATAGAAAATTTGGAGAATAAAAAGGGGTGGTAATTTATAAATAGATATATTCCTAGAATAATACGCGAGGCTATTGAAACTCAAAAATATCCTAATTACAATCGAGAAGATGGTTGGAAACTCTCTACCGCCTGGGACCCACTTATAAAAGAATTAAAGTCTCAAATCCATCACACGAGAGACAAAGATACATTCAGCTCATTCTGCAAGAACCCAGGATCATATGTGAGGCAATTAAACAGCAGATGGCAGTAGATTGATATGATTAAATTTTGTAATAACCTATAGACAAATATTATTTCAATCTACCTGTGACCACGGACTACTGTAAAGTGTTCGAAACGTCAGGTATTCAAATATATATTTTCGAATAGCGAAATATACAAGATTAATCTGTTTAAAGAGTTTTTTTAAATATTTAAATTTGTCTTTTTTTTGTAAATAATTAAAAATGATCTACATGGCAGTATGTTAAGTAAATAAAGAATCCTTGGTGTGATGCATCCGCTATCAACTCGTACTCATTTAACTAATATCTTTTTATTATCTCAATAGTAATAAAAATATTTATGAAAAAATCGTAATTTTGACACTTATTATTCTTTTTTTTAATATTTATTCTCTATAGCTTGTCTACATTCTTTGAAGTAAGCCGAAAGAATCTATACAAATAAATAAAATGAAGTGTCTGTTTGTAATTAACATTTTTGAAAAAACGTATAAAAATTTAAACAAGTGGGATTGGGAACTCGCGCCTCTTGGATACTGTCCAAGCGCTTGGACGCGCCTCTTGGATACCGTCACTTGTTCAAATTTTTATACGTTTTTTCAAAAAATATTTTCTATTCCTAAGTGTGAAATAACACTTTAAAAATAGTAATAGTACTTTTTACTAAATACATATGTTTTTATATGCAGTCGATATACATAAATGACATGTTGTACCATATTTGTCTGTCTGTTTGTTCTAGGTGAACCAATACATAGGTGGAAAGGGTCGATCAATTTTGAAGGGACTTATATATCGAAAATCGATCTCAGGCAAACCAAATCGATCAAATATTTGCCTATATAATTATATAAAAATAAAAAAAAGTAATGAAAATATTCTTAATAATAATTTAGCTTGTATATCAAATACGATTGATGATACAATTAACGATAATTAATTTATTTCTATATAATTATCTTAAAGGCATTATGTTCAAATTTTATATTGTCAAAAATAGTGTATATATGGTTTAGAAAAACACAAATATCAACTGATTTTGGGTGTCAGTATACGATTACTTAGGCAGTAGGAATTCAAAGTTCTTTCTTGTACCTCATTCAGTTTCTGTATCGACAAATACATTGGCATATGTACCCATAATTTGTATTCGTATTTATATTTCGAATTCGTCATGTTATGCTTTAAAAAATATTTTATTATTGTCATTATATAAATATTAACCATATGAAATCTACCTAGAATTGTAAGAAAAATAAAAATCTGTCATTTTGTTGCGGTGGCCATTTTAGATTATCAACTAAATTAATTATGTAATTAATAAAAGCTTGTAAAAATAACGTTGTAGATTTAAAAAATCCAAAAGAAACGAGAATTTGATATGTAAAATAAACAACAGTGTTGAAAATCTTTAACATAAAAAAAATAAAAAATATCTTGTAGTTAATTACACAAGTATCAACCAAGCATTACGTATACCTAGTATCAAATAATTTTATTCTTATATCCTATATAGGGCAAGAGGTATTTGCGTCTGGACGCCTATACTCCCCCACAAAGGCTTTTGTCACACCTGAGATAACATAAGTCTTTGAAAGGGCTATAAAGATAAGAAAATTATTGGAAAACATTTAGGTGATAACGATATCTTTTCATTTTTTTTCTTGTAGAAATAATAATTAGATTTTTGAAATTTAGATTTAATAGTTTCAAAATGTATTATAAAATATTTGCTATTTACTATTTGTAAAGTGTTATTTTATACTTAGGATTAGAAAATGTTTTTGAAAAAACGTATAAAAATTTGAACGCAGCGGGATTCGAACCCACGCTTCTTGGATACCGTCTAAGCGCTTAGCCATGCGTACCAGCTGCGTCCAGCTGCGTTTTTTCAAAAAAAAAATTTACTATCGTTGTGCCGTGACACAGTCTGATTGTAAACGGGATTGGTTGTGAGTTTAATTTCCATTCGGGGGAATTATATTCGTTATTTATTTTCATTTTTTAATTCTAATACGAAAATCCCGGTCTTGAGCTCTGCCAGTGAACAAGCAGTATTTCGGTTTTAAGCGAAAAATGAGAAACAGAGGGATTTGACGTTAGTTTATATATATATATATTTACATATATATTTTAATTTAAAAATGGATTTTAAAATTTATATTTTGTAGTAGAATTTGATTGAAGGCCACGAAGGCTATGTTAAGTTAAATATACTCCACCTAGAATGATATATCTGTTAATAATATTTTATTCTTAATTAACTGCTGAATAGCTATGTAATTGTTTATAATTTTGTGGCAGTTCTTTCTTTCAATGCGAGGTCAAAAACGATGTATTACATTACTGCCTCTAGCGCTAAGACTCAAGAGACGATCGACCCGAATTTTAAATTGAATGCCAGAACTTAACTCAAGAAAATAGCCGAAGCACAATCATTAACTTCCCATAATTTTTTCAAATATATTATAAAATTTATTAAGAAAATCTACTACAATTTTTACCTATAATATCACATCTAGTTACATATTATGTCAGTAATGTCAGTTTTCACCGAGCTCAGTGCAAATTGAGGTGTCGTTCCATAAAGTACCTGCCAGTTTGTCGCTCGATGGCGTTTTGATTAATCGTCCTTTGTCAATAACACACTTGGTCCATTATCTTGACTGAAGGTAACCAAAGGTTTGGGTTAGATAAAACTTGTGAGTCATGTTGGTAAATTGCGAGACTTATGTGATATATGTACGTCAGATATCTAAGTAATTATATTAATAAGAAAATATATATTTTAAATTTTAGTAACATCTAAATAGATGAGAAAAAGAGGCCGATCGTGGTGCAGTGGGACAGTGTCTGAGTGTAAGCGCTTTGTGGGTTCAATCCCCACTCGAGGAAGTGATTATATTTAAATTACTTTCACTTTCTCGCTCTGGTAAAAGACAAAGTACTGCGTTTAGGTCCACCACACAACATGCAATGTCTCGAATTCGGTGGAAAGCAAACTACGGAGTGTCTTGACACCAGGTACTTTCTGTCTACCCTGCTATGTGGGATAAAAGCGTGAAGCTAAAAAAATAAATAAATAAACAGTCACAAAAAATATTCAAATATTAGATTTTCCTTCAGGCTTAAGTGTTCTCGTTCTGCGTCATTGAAAATATGCATGTGTCGAAATACGATTGTAAGACAATATTTTCAAAGCGTGAATGACCAATTGGTCATTACCACGAGACAATACCATACATTGGACAATACCACGAGGACTGAAAAAATTATGTTTTGAAATAAAACAATAAAAGTTTATTTTAATATACATAATGTTTTTATATAATTAAAGACAATTTTATTTCTATTTTTTTTATATATATTGTTAAGCCATACTTTAAAAAAATATAAACATTCATGAATCTACTTCCCTATACAACCTATAACTGTGCCAAATTTCATACTCCTCTCTTCACGTAAGTTTAGTAAAAAGAAGTACAAAGATTTTCCTTCACGTATTAACAAATAGATGGCACAATATAATATTTTTTCTTATTTAGAATCATGATTGTTTTGTTATATTTGATTGACGTTTCTTTGTAAGTACTTATCAATTTTATATTTGTTTTTTTTTGACATCAACGCACCTTTACTTTAATTATATCCGGATGTAAATAATTTTAATTTTATTTGATTTTCGCAATTTTTACAAATTTTAAATAAAATTATTTTAAACGGATTAATTGCCTATATATTTTTTAGCTTCACGCTTTTTATCCTGCATAGCAGGGTAGACAGAAAATACCTAGTTTCCGTACTTCGCTTTGAATTCGAGATTCGAATATACATTTTTCGAAACCTGCCGTTTCGAACACTTATATAGTAATCCGTGATCACAGGTAGACGGAGGTGGCATTTGTCTGTCAGTTTATACAAAAAATATTTTTTTCAATCTACCGCCATCTGTTTCTTAGATCCCTCGAGTACTACCCTGGATTTTTGCAGAATGAGCTGACTATATCTTTGTCTCTGGTGTGATGGATTTGAGACTTTATTTTTTTTATAAGAGGATCCCGAGAGAAAATCGTAGAGAGTTTCAAACCATCTTCTCTATAGAATTTAAGATATTTTTGAATTTTAATAGCCTAGTGGATCATTTTAGCAATATATCTACTTTCCCTAGCGAGGATATGTGGTTTATCAAACCTGATGTAGTGGTTGGACTTATTCATTGTATGTTTACATACAGCTCATTGCAATACACTCCTATTCTTGACATCGGAGATGTGTTCCTTCACCCTAATTTCGATGCTCCTCTTTGTTTGACCAATGTACGATAAGCCAAAATCACAATCTAGCTTATATACTCTTGCACACTACTAAGGAATATTACTTTTCACGGGTTTCAAGCATTGGTTCTATTCTTCAATTTACTAGTGAGAAAGTAGGATACTCAGATGTTGATAATATATGACGGTGGTCAATGATCAAAACATACCAGTATATTTCCAATAATGCTTTAAAATATTATAAATATATGAGGTAAATAAAAAGCTTATTTTAATTGAAAATGATAGAAACTGATAGATTAGAATTAATGATTAATTTTTTAGTTTTATTATGTGTGAGTTTTGACAAAATAATAATTAATGCGTGGCGTAGGGGAACAGCGTCTGACTGTAAACGCGATCGGTTGTGGGTTCGATTCCCACTCGGGGGAGTGATTATATTTAAACTATTTTCACTTCCTTACTCTGGTAAAAAAGACAAAGTGCGACGTTGAGTTCCACCACTCAACACGCAATGTCTCGAATTCGGTGGAAAGCGAAGTACGGAGTGTCTTGACACCAGATACTTTCTGTCAACCCTGCTATGCGGGATCGAAGCGTGAAACTAAAAAAAGTTGAGAAACTAGGTTGCAGATTTTTGTCGTTGCCGTCAAAGCAATTCAATTCAGAGTATACTATATATGAAAAACGAAGACATCTTTGTTAGAGTTGTTACTGAGCCTTATTTAATACCGTTTTTTATAGTCTTCATTGCTGAGAAGCAGTATAAAAAATATAATAGTGTATTAGAAACCTAACAAAATGTATACTACTACCAAAACAATAACAGCTTTAGGCTGTATCCTGCACAGCAGGATAGTTAAAAAACAACCATTCTTTCAAGTGGGAATCGAACTCACAACCTACCACGTACAGTCAGACGCTGTCCCACTGCGCCACGATGGCCTGAAATTACAACTATGCGTTTGAAACTAACGTATATGGTAAAAGTGTACAAACACGTGTCAACAGCGCCTCTAGTCTTTGGCTCATCCACAATGAAAATGTAGAGTGATCTCTCACTCCCTGTTACATGAATTTGTTGAATTGAAACCTCATATTAAAAATATATAGGTATATAAAAAATATCGACTTACACCTAAAAGTGGGAATTGTTGACAGCATTTTACCAAGTACTTATCTATCGTCTACAGCTATGTATATGAATAATCGCCTTTTGTTCCTTACACGTCGCGCCCATTATCTCCCCAATGAAAGGGACGTAATAAAAAAATTTAGAGCATCTTGATAACTCTTTTAATGAGTTTTTTATTTTTGTCTTATAAAAAATAAGTAAGATTTTCAGATGAATTTTAGGTAAGAATGGTTTTGTAAGCTAGAGTTGTTTTTAATATATATTTTTAATATATCAATATAATAGAAATGTAACTGTTAAGAATCTTTGCCAAAAATATAGTCCAGTACGTAAAGGTGGACAATATTGGATGTATTATAAGCAAAGATCTTGAATAATTCATACAAAGAACTCTAGTATGTCAATTAAAAGTAGTAAGAGCTGAAATTTGTTCAATTATAAATATACCTCTCTGCATAATTATATGCGGCGTTGAATTTACACTTAGTGTCTCAATTTTGGGCCACTTTACACCTAGTGTCTCAATTTTGGGCCACTTTACACCTAGTGTCTCAATTTTGGGCATTAAAAACTGTAGTTTATAGACACTCATATTTGGACTCTACCATGCCAAGTCGGAAAATTTGAGAGCCTATAAAAGAAATCAACTTTTTTATGTCAAATTGAAAAATACATCCTTTAGTTCCCTACACAAAGGTTCGTGTGAAATTCAGGGTGATTTGAAAGATAGTTGGCGATATTCGGAACACTATGTAACGGAAATTGGTATAACGAAGGCAGCAGGACGTCGAATAAAACCTGGCAGATGCCTTTATATTTCACCTATACGAGTAGAGTCAAACAAAGTAGGAAATATAGTCAAACTATATACCTTCTATAATTTTTAGGCATATTTTGAAAAATTACACTTTTTTTTATTATATTTAAATTTGCTATACACAATAGAAATTTATATAGAAGGAATGTTTTGGTTTTTAAACTTATGTAGATTGTAAATCGTATGTATTGTACTAGCGAGCGACGTCTAAAGTCTCTAGTTCTTGATACAATATTTCGTTATGTTTTGATTTTATTATGTATTAATTTCTATTATAAGTTTTTTTAGTGAAAAAGTAAATGTTATTATTTATTTTTTTTTATAATTTAAATCATATAAAGGTTTGCTTTAAAAGAATAAAGTTCGAAATTTGTTTATACCTGCCACATTTCATTTTAAAACCCATGCAAATATTTGCAATATAATACACTCAATATGTCACAAACTCAAATGTCTTGACACTTTATACTTTCTATCTGCCCTGCTTTGCGAGATAACGGCGTGATGCCAACAAAATAAATAAAAATTTAATCGTTATCGCCTCATTTGTATGATGCGATTCTAACGGCTAAGGCTAGGCTTAAGGGGTTAATTCGTACTAGCGAAAACAAGTTGTTAGTACCTGTGCAAACAAAAACGTACATTTGATATTTTATATATCAAAATTAATTAAATTAATAACAATTTTTGAATGGAATGGCTGGATTGTTTTTGACAGGACTTTGGGCTGCCATCTGCCAGTTCAGTATCAGCTAGCCGATATAATCAGGAGTAATTAAGGATACTATTTTTTTAAAACTATAAATTAAAGATAAAGAGATGATAAATTCCATGAATTCACGTTCAGTCACAGTTTGTACATAGCTACAAAACATTTTTATTTAATATTATATTTAAAATGATAATAGTACCTAAATTCATATGCTTAAAATATTTTTTAAAGAACGTATAAAAAATTTAACGCAGAGATTCAAATCCGTGAACGTCTTGACCGCTAAGCCATAGGTTGTACTACGAGCTGCATCGAAATTTTATTTACGCTATGTACAACTTATTTACGTTGTTAGCATCTCTGTAGAGAGATTTTGCAAATTTCTGCTACCCAAAGATCATGAAGAAAATAATCGTTTGACAAGAGAAAATGCCATTTATTTTAATATTTGACTGTTTTTAAAGTGTTATTTCACACTTAGGATTGGAAAATATTTTTTAAAAAACGTACAAACATTTGTAGGCAGTGGGATTCGAATCGGCGTCGTCCGCGCTGCGTGTTCAAGCACTTGGACGTTTTAAAAATGTAAAATATCGTATAGCTTAGTTATTATATATTAAAATTTAAATTTTATTTCGCGGAAATAAACAAAAATATAACTAAATAAAAGTATTTTCCATTTAAAATGGCTGAAGAATACTCAATTTGTTGATGAAACGTCCCAGTGAATTGCTCAATGTCCACTGTCCAGCGGCGATGCAATGTTTGCAGTCCGTGCTCATGCGGACGAGAATCCTACTTGAAAGCTTTCCGATTTGATTATGTTTTATTTTGAGATAGTGTTTTAGAAATTGCTTAAATATTTATTACTGTAAATGAATATTACTACGTTTTTATTTTATTATTATTGTCTAATTTTAAGAAATATATTTAATTATTTTTAAAAAATATATCTGTAGTTTTTTTTTTATTTCGCATTGCAGAAACACTAGAAATACCCTAGTGTCATAAAACTTCGCACTCTCCTTTTTTCGAAACATTGCGTGTTGACTGGTGGAACTTAACACCGCTCTTCTTCTTACCAGAGCGAGGAACTGCATGTAGTTTAAATCTTATTATTCCCCTGAGTGGAAATAGAACGCACAACCAATTGCCTTAATAGCTATTAAGCACTTTCTCTATATCTCTATTGTATTTGATAATATTTTAAAATGAAATAACTGAAAAAAAGACTAGTTAGATGCCAATTAAAAAGAAAAAGGACCTATTGGATATGATATAAATATATTTAATAATCGTTATAAAAGTATTCTTTTAAAATTTTCATACATTTATTTTTGTTATTTAAAATGTTATTTAATATTAATTTTTTAACTTCATGCTCGTTTTATTTTATTTCATGAAAAATATTTTTTTCTATTATATACAACTAAATCTATGTTATTTTAAAATACAAGGTGGCCAAGGCTCATTGTGCTTCGCCTGTGATTTGTAGAGGTACGAAAGGAAGGGAAATACGAAAACATTTACAGTGAACTGTGATTGCTCGAATACAGAAGTTGCATTGTCCGTTTTGATTGATTGTAACATTGTAAGCGTTTTGTTGTGGAAACTCTCTATTATGTTATATGAGAAATCGTAGAAAAGGTTGTGGCCATCGTGGCACAGTGGGCCAGCGTCTGATTATAAATGCAATTGCAAGGCGCTAGGTTCGATTTTCACTTTGAGAAATTATTATATTAAAAAATATACATATTCCTCCGCACTGGTAAGACAAAATACCGCATTAAGTTCGTCAATTAATACACAATGATTCGATTTTCGGTAGAAAACAAACGACTGAAATTTATTTCAAATTATTATTGCTTTTCTTAAGGAACGAAATAATTTTATGAACAATTTTGTAAAAGAATATTATTAAATTAATTTGGGATTTCATATATTAACAAATTTTATATAATTTATTTTATATTACAAACAAGTTGTTTGCTTTACGAGATTCAATGTTTGAATTAAATAATAATAATAAATTTCTCATTCCTTTTGACTGTTCGAAAAATATTATTAACTTGGCACTTATGTTCTCTTCAGCAACTATAACTTACACATCTCTAATTAGTTTATGTAATAACATAAGTCCCTATTTATATCATACTTATTCCAAAAGTTATTGGAAAAGTTGGTGAACGAAATCCACAGAGCTCTAGGTACAATTGTTCGTTAGTTCAATTGGCTGAAGTATTGCGGTGGCTGATGCGTGACGTGTAATTCGTGACGTAATTCACTCTACTGTACAGTTATTATTACGTGTTTATTCTTAATTTTTTATTAAATTTTTTTATAAGTAATAAATACTTAATAATTTACTTTTTCATGTTAAATACTCCCTTTGTACGTAGCGGAACCCAACGCCGTGTTTTTTCTTATCAGATGGATGATATGAAAATAATTTACATATAATCATTTCTTCAAGTGAGATAGAGCTGTCTGTACTTAAAAGTGTTTTTTACATAATTTGAATTTGAATAAGGCATCTATAAATTTACGGTGAGGGTGGAGAGGAACAGTGTCTGACTGTAAACGCGATCGGTTGTGGGTTCGGTTTCAACTCGAGGGACTGATTATATTTTAATTAGTTTCATTCTTTGCTAGAACTATGCGCGGCTTTGAGTTCTGCCACTCAGCGTGCAATGTCTTGAATGCGGTGGAAAGTAGAGTACAGAGTGTCTTGGTATTATTACTTTCTGTTTACTCTACAATATGGAATGAGAGCGTAAAGCTAAAAAATAGAAAAACAAACGATTTTTTCATAGAGTTATAGATAGAGTTCCCAGTACACTTTTTTTGAACATTGCCTTGTGTTTCTCCAGTGACTTGAGAGCTGTTCAGATGCTTTGTGTTATGGTCGCTTTTCAACACACGTACAATGTACGTAGTAATTGTGTAATCTAAACATGTTGTATGAAACACATACAAAGTATGCATTTAAAAGTTAAACTTATCACATAAACTTTATTCATCCACACAAATAAATAAAATTAGAGCGTCTGTATGTTATACTATAAAGCTTCGCCATTTTTAGTAAATATATATTTATGTATACATGCTACATATATGAAAAAATAACATTTCTTACAAATTTTGTTTGTCTGTCTGTCTGTCTGATGGAACTTTCATAAGCAGACAGCTGATGTATTAAAAACTGTTACTTATATTAAATTAAAGATTTAGATATGTTAAATCCACACGGATGAAGTCGCGACTACAGCTAGTTAATAAAATATATTTTACTTATAAATTATTTTAATTAAATTAAAATACATATATTTAAATATGCAGTCACGGAATGTTTTAATTATGCGCCTTCAGTACATCAGTCGAAATGTAGCACTTTTGAAAGTTTTTTATAATTTATCAAAAGTTTCCGACTACTATTGATACTAGAATGTATTTAAAAAGTGTTTGCATTTTTATAAATAAAGCTGTGCGGCGTAACCTAACGCTGCTTAGCGTGCAATAATGTTCTAAAAAATGTATATTAAATGCGAGTAGAATAAAGAATTAAACTCGCAATTATCAGTCGTACATGTTATGTAATTAATAAATTTTAAGAAAATATTGTTTTATTAATAAAAAGTTAAAAAGGAATGTTTATGAAATAACATATAATTTTAATACAATCGCGACTTAGTCTTTCTAACAGGTTTCTCTAAATGACAATTAACAGAAATCAAGTATCAGTCCTTAGTAGGAACAATTGTAAACTTTTTAAAATGTATCACTGCTACTTTAATGAACACATTTTATATATTTTTACTATATTTAAAGTCTTGTCTTGTAAAGTGGGATTAGAAAACATTAAAAATAAACATGGAAATTTGAACGCAGCGAGATTCGAACCCGCGGCTCTTGGATACCGTCGTAGCGCTCTGATTGATAAGCTATGTCAATTTTTTAAAAAATCCATTATTATTTTCATTTGTGCGTTTAAGGTTTTTTTGGTAAAATCAAAGGTGTTTTTTACATCATTCTACACTCTACTTTCCGTTCATATAGAGACGTTGTGTGTGTCTGACGAATAGGCTGTTGTGTTTCTTCAGTCAGGAAATAGCATCAGAATATTATAAATTTAATCTTTCTGATGGCAGAATATTCAGTTGTATCTCAATAAACCATTATTGATAATTTCCCCATTGCTTGCTAATATGGAGCTCTATTATCGCTTGCCTTTTATATTACAACATAAAAGGCAAGCGTGGCGCAATGGCACAGTGTCTGATTGCAAATGCAATTAGTTGTGTATTCGATTTCTATTTGGCTGAATTATATTTAAAATATATTTTCATTTCTTATTTCTGGTATTACAAAACACGTGTTGAGTTCTAGGTTGACTATGAATACCCCGCTATGCGGGATTAAGTGTGAAGTATATAATATATTAATTGACATAAACTACTACACCAAAAAGATTAAATGCCCAGTAAAAATCCTTTTAATTTCAAAGAAGAATAAAAGAAAATTAATTAATAATTTCGAGTATATAATGGTAAGGGATTAATCAATCTTTAATACACTTAGTCCGTCACTAGAGTTCGCATAAGAGCAGATTCTGCTTATTTATTTTGTAAAATAGCACTGCTCTATATGAGTAACAAGTAATAAAATAATTAAAAACGTAACTGCAGTTACTAAGTTTTAAAATCCGCCATTTTACCTTTTCAGTAATTTTATATATTCAGTGATAATTGCGCCCTTTAGACAAATCTAACGACCAATCATTTGCCAAAATCGGTTCACGGGTTTAGCAGTTACAAAGGAACAAGAAAACGGACATACATATTACTTAAATACTTAATATTCCACATATTTATTTTATTATTTAATCATTAAGTAAATTTTAATAATTATTAATTTATTAACGTTGTAAATACAATACGAATTATCGAATAGAAAAATGTTTTATAAATCTTTATAACACCATCACGGTATTCAGTATACACTTGCACACTATGCTTGAGCATCTATTCCCATATGGAGGAATGATTATATTTTAAATTTAAATCCACTTTTCCGCTTTGGCAAGACAATGCTTGCAATGTCCCGATTTCGGACGGAAAGCAGTCAACGGGTGTCTTGACACTAGATTCTCTCTGACTGTAGCATGCGAAATTAACCATGAATATATTTTTTTAATTTCTGAAATATCTAAAACTTGTCCCACCCTTCTCAGGTGTATTTGTCACTAAAAATTGAATTATATATGATTTAGAAGATCAAATCTTTTAGCAAAACAAAGAAAAATAACTAATTTATATTTTTTTGTATAAAATGCCTACATGCTTAATTTAATTAATATATGAAGTAAACACAGCCTAGAGTCAGGTTACAGGGCAATATGCTAGATTTCAATTAACGTGAAACGTAATACATGGCAGGCTTGAATCAGCTCGTAGAGTAGAGCCCCGGGCGGATTGTTCGGAACATCATATTCAAATATTCGTTTACCCCTTCATTGTACACTGTCGTTTTAAATTATATTTTCAAAATTAATTTGAAAGGTTTTCTTGCTAATTTTTTTAACTGGAAAAGCTTGAGTTCTTGTAGATCTTTAGTTCTCATGGTGTTATACAAGGCCGTGGGCAGCGATCACTTGCCATGAGGTATCCAGCCTTGCATGTTCCATACAATCAAATTTTTATATTGGACTTAAATGCTAAACTAGTTAGAGTCCGTTATTGTTAGTATATAGTTATTTACAACTTTAAAGTGTTTAAATAAAGACAAAAAAATTAAAATTCAAAAATTCACATAAAACAAAAAATTTAAAGAAATTAAATTATTTGTTTTAGAAAAGAGTAACAACAGAAACGGGCAGAACGGGCTGAATGTAGAAAATGAAGTAATTAATTATAAGATTCTCAGTGTGTTTTACAAAATAAGTATGAGCGATGCTCATTAACAAAAATATTAATAAATTATATAGTGTTTCAAGATATTAATTTTCAGTAAATTTTCAATAAATACACGTAAAAATTAAACCCTTCGAAAGCATTAGCTAACCCGTAGTAAAGTATCATATTGGGCTCGCTTCATATCGTGCCCTTATTTATGTAGAGGCTTACCAGCCCTTGTACACAAGCTATAAATAACTTATTATTAGGGTGCAAAACGGGGTTAGGGGTAGGAAGCTTTACTAATAATTACTTGCATAAAATGTAACATGTATTTTATATGAATGCCCGTTGACTTATCGAAATATAGCTTCATTGATTTGTGTTGATAATGAATTAAATATTCGATTATATTTTTAATAAAGAACTTTGAATTTTCAGTGTACTTAATTTTTTTTATCATAGTTAAAATAATATTTATTATTATACCTTTATGGATTTTTTTTAGATTCACGCTTTTGTTCCGCATAGCAGGGTAGACAGAAAGTACCTTTGTGTCTACTCTTGGCTTTCCACCGAATTTGAAGCATTACGTGTTTAGTGGTGGAACTCAACGCTGCACTTTATCTCACCAGAGCGAGAAAGTGAAAATAATTTAAATATAATCACTCCCCCGAGTGGGGATCGAACCCACTACCTATCGTGTTTACAGCGAGACGCTGAAATGGATTTAATCTTTATTATAATGTTGTCTGGTAAGACAAGTGCGGCGTTGAGTTCCACCACTCTACACGCAATTTCTTGAATTCGATGGAAAGTGAGGTGAGGAGTGTCTTGACACTAGAGACTATGTGTCTATCGTATCTTAATTAGACACTGAGAATTTGATTCAACATAGCTTGCGAGATTTGCCCCCCATTCCTTACAAAACATATTTCTATTACGAATTTTTTTAGCTTCACGCTTTTATTCCGCATAGCAGGGTAGACGGAAAGGATCTAGTGTCCAGACACTCTGTACCCTCACTTTGCGCTGAATTTAAGACATCATGTGTGGAGTTCAGTTCTATGTGGATAGCTTTATTTAAAATTAGTATAGATCCTGAAAGTCAAAAAGTCTTGTATATTTTATAAACAGAACATCGAAATGGACATGAAGCTAGACTAGAAGTCATACATTATTTACAATAAACTAATTACAATTGCATTATATGCAGAATTACGCATAATGGAATATTAATTACTATATTTGGTTTTGTTATTGGCTAATATTATTGGAAATTTGTTAATGTGATTAGGTAATTCGCTATTGAAACACAGCGGGACAGGATTTGACTTTAACGAGAAGGTTGTGACTTCAATTTTCACGTCAGGGCGTAATAATGAAATTCTATTTTCCTACTTTAGCAGGACAAAGTGCGGTGTAAAGTTCCTATACATAATGCCGGTTCGATGTTCTACCTTGCAATGCAAACAGGTGTTAAAAGTGTCAACATTTTTAACTTTTTACTTAATTCTTTCTTGAATACGGAGAATACAGAGAAGAATACAGAGTGCTACGCTACGGTCTCTGCATACTCATTATCCTCTTCAGACATGCCCTCATGCTTTTTTACGTGACCTTCCTCCAGTATCTTTGATACTGTGTTTCCGAAGGTCAACCGAGGTCTCCCACGACCTCTCGTACAATCCACCTTGGCTTCATAAATTTTTCTCACCATTCATCCCTCATTCTTTCAACGTGCCCAAACCACCTGAGCACGTTCTTCTTCATTCTTACTGTTCACGCTTACACCTGCCATTCTGCGTAGCTCCTCGCTGCATTTACGGTTAGCTAGACTAACTCCGTATATCCGACGACGAGATCTCATCTCTACTGCATTTATCTTTCTTTCATTCGTCGTTTGACACACCCACGTTTCGCTGCCGTATAACAACGTCGATATCAGCACTGCATTGTGAACGGCAAGACGTGCAGATACGCTGATGTTTTGCCGTCGAATCAATGCAGCAAGAGCACCGTTAACATCGTTACCGGCAGCAATACGCCTTTCCACATCCATTTCGTTTCATATTAAAAAGTATATAGTTGTATTAAACTTAATATCAATCAAACACCTTAAGTAATTAATATATGAAAGACAAACATTAATAAGATACTTACTAATACTAAATATTTCCAATGCTGAAATATGTATATTTACATTTAATTACAGTTTGTATGATAATTTGAATTAATTTACATATGCCCTTAATATTGTTGATAATTCACATCACACGTGTATTTGGGCGGTTTGTTTTGAGATTAGTTAGTTGTCACAACAATGATTTACAAACGATTAGTCTAGGATGTGGTGCTGGCTTAGTGGTTATTAACATAGAAAATAAACATTTGTGTAGGTTTTTAAGATTTACGGCAACCGAGGTATAAACCGAGGTGATTTTACATGTGAAATTATAAGCACTATGAGGTTGCTTAAGTAAGTGACGACTGCAAGGATGCGCCTGCAGGAATCGAACCTTGGCTTGTGACCATAGATGAGGTGGGAGAAAGTATGATTTTTGTTTGTTTTTAGCTTTTATCCCGTATAGCAGGGTAGACAGGAAGTATCTAGTGTCAAGATACTATGTACTCCGCTTTCCGCTGAATTTGAGACATAGCGTGTTCAGTGGTGGAACTCAACGCCGCATTTTGTCTTTACCAGAGCGAGGAAGTGAAAATAATTTAAATAAAATCATCCACCGACATGTAATCGCTTTTACATTCAGCATCTTACTGTAAGCGCGAATGGTTGTGGGTTCGATTCTTACTTAGGGGAGTGATGATATTTAAATTGACTACTTGACACGCAATGTCTTGAATTCGGTGAAAAGCGAAGTACGGAGTGTCTTTACACTAGGTAGTTTCTATCTATGCTTTCTGTCTATCCCTGCTACGCATAGCAGGATAAGAGGGCGAAGCTAAAAAAAATATGTATATATATATATTAATCAAACAACGCAAAATCTATATAAATAAATAAAATTTTAAAGTCTCTCAATATTAAAATAACCACTTTTTATTAAATATGTTACACCATTTTGTACATTTTTTGTCAGCCTGACCGTCCATTTATATTAGCTAATTTCTAGAAGGGCTGGACTGATTTTGACAGAACTTTTACTGGCAGACAGCTAATGTAATAAGAAGCTACTTTTATTTTAGAATTATAAAGTAATGTCATGAGATGTTAATTTCCAAGCAGACAGAAAAGAAATAAATCTATCGTACCAAAAGTATTCTTAACTCAATATCTCTCTTCATAAAATTCATACACTCTATGTCATAGAGCATATATATACATAAAACACAAACCAATTCCATAAAAAACGAAGTTAGTTTTAGCATAAATAATATATGTACGTGTTGTATGAAGTTTTGAAATATTGTTTCTACCGTATCGGTCCTTGATCCTAAATGGGATTCCATTAAGCCCATCGATCTCGAGCACTAAGCCCTTGTTTTTTCAATATTAAATCCGATATTAGATTCCTTTTGTAATACGATTACTTGTGAGTGTTTTGGCTCTGTGTTAATGTATTATCTTTGAAAGTTAGAATATACTAGATACTCTTAGACTACAACATTTAAATATACTGTTTCTTTAAAGTTCTTACTGTCAGCGGTCTTCTAAATCTGAGATTATTTCTTGCAAGATGGAGCTCAATGCCGCACTGGTATTATAATTAAGTATAATTATTGATCTGAGTGAGGTAAGGATAATCAACCGCTATCCCACTATACCACAAGTTTATAATTCGCTAATTTAAACCTTATAAATCACTCTTTTGAAACAGTAAATATGTACTATTAGATGAATTTAAATTAAATTGTTTTTATAACACAAAATCATAGTAAAAGATTTATCATGGTATAGATTTTTAGATTTATCTATATAATAGTTACAAGAACTTTTTATACTAAATCTAGACACGCGGTAGCATGTCAAGCTAATTCAAGTTAACAGAACTGCCGAGTAGTAACGTGTGTAATATTACATAAACCATTTTAAACCATTTTTAACTACCTTAAAATTTGTTAGCTTATATGTTAAAACTTTCAATATATGTATATATGTGCTCAAAATTTTATAAACATACTTCAAACGGTAACTTTAATGTTAACGTCTAAACATCGTCAGTTCTATATCTCGGTTGCCTAGAAAATTAATCTAAATATTAATTCAGATAGATTCTTTACTGAACATACAAAAATATATAAATTAATATTTTTTTATAATTTTTCAATGAATCAACTATATTAGAAACCTTTACTTGTATAATATCTGTAATTAATATTTTTTAATTAGTCGGCAGGCCAAAATATACGCCTTTAGTTAAGTCACATTATAGGTTTCAATAAATTATTATAAGTAATAAAAAGAAAAGTATATTTTAAATTGTTACAAAATATTTATAGGCATATATCATTATATTGAACTTGGCTCTCATTTCACATTTAAGTTTTTGATGGGATACTATTTAAAGAAACATAACTACACATATACTTACTAATTTATAATGAAGGCAATCTCGAACTCGAGTATTTACTTTAAGTTCTTTGTTAAAACCATAAAACTTAGTCTAGTTCTTGTTAAGAAGTTATTTGACTAAAGGAATAACTTTACAAATCTTAATTGAAATGTTACTTTTACTTGTCTTACGAGTATATACTATGTATATATTTTCTTTACAACTCGACCAATTTAGTAGAAGGAACCTAAATATTTAAAATGAATACTGGAGTACAAAAATGGGAATCAGTATCAGGAAAAAAACTGATTAAATACACTTAGATATAATATTTGAAAATCTAGAGGTATTTGTGTAAGTTAAGTTGTAGGTGAGAGACAAAAGGCGCCTTGCTGTAAACATATCTGAATGTGACTCCGATACAATCGTCCCCAATCGGATTATATTTTAAATATCCTCTGTAAAGTAAATATCTGGTGTTGAGTTCCGCCATTTAATATGCAAGGTGTCGATTATGGATAGGAAACGGGGAACACAGTTCCTAGAAAACCAAACGCGGATCGACTGTTATGGGCATTTTGGGTTTGTATACAACACTAATGTATAGAGCGTCAGATTTTTTGTCTTCACTGAACTCTACCTTTACTAAAAGTGGTCTATAATAGTGTCCACACCTTGGTTTTTTAGATACTTTGACTCACTTAAGGTGTCTGTGACCACAATCTTTCTTCATGGTTGAATTTATCCCTGTAGAGAACCTAGTATGTTAAAAACTTTATTGTACATTGTTAAAATAGTACATAAGTTTAAAAAAAAGAACATTAAAATGCACAAAGGCGGCCTTATCACTGAGAGTGATCTCTTCCAGGCAACCAAATTATAAGGATTTACCATAATGATGCGGTGCAAAACAATAAAATGTAAAAAAAACATAAAGAAAAAAAATATTAAAGATCATAAGCTAAATAAATTCTGCTTGTATATATACAAAAACATACATATACATGCATATACATACACACATACACATATACATACATATATCATACATAATACATAATGAATACATACAGTACAGATTTATCCATATATTCATACATACATACACACATATATATACATACATACATACACACATATATACACATATCAATACTAAATACACTACATTCTGAGATAGAAATTCTTGACCTTATTTTTAAAAATATTTATTATATTGGACTGCCTAATATTATTTGGTAATGCATTCCACAACTTCACTGCTTGTACAGTAAAAGATTTACTGTGACGGTGACTGTGGCACAATGGTATCTCTAGGATTTTTCCGTTTCTTGAGCGAAGATTAAGCGGGAGACAGGAATTGGCGCCTAGGAAGGAAAATCGTTCTTTAAGATAGGATGGGGTATCGGGATTGAAAAGAATAGAGTACAGGAGAGTGACAGTGTGAAGGTTTAGGCGGTCTTTCACAGAAAGCCATCGCAGCCTAACACGACGCGGACTGATGTGATCAAATTTCTTCAGTCCAAAAATGAACCTAATAATGAGGTTTTGTAGACGTTCTAGGGTGTTAAGCAATTGAAGTGATAAATCCAGGTAGCAAGTGTCAGCATAGTCTAATATAGGCAAGAGAAGTGTGTGAGCCAAAGAAATCTTTGTACTGATTGGTAAAAATTACCTTGTGTTCTCTCTTTAACTTATTAGCTAAGCAAGAAAGAGTATGATGCTTAAAGGAAAAGAGCAAGTTCGATTTTCTACTGCTACCTACTAGGACTAATCTAATCTAGCTAGAAGATGAGATAAAATAAAATAAAAAAAATAGGAAAAAATGAGCAAAGTAAAATATTTTATAGATTTTTTCCTATTTCCAATATTATATAAAGTAATTAAAGATAGTTTAGTGATACTTCACTCAGTTTTTCATTATTCTCCGTTACTGTACAATATTACTTAAATAGAGTTCTTTTTCTAAGAAACAGCGATACGCTTTGCTTGGTTTTGGTATAACAAAATAAATTCACTTTCCCAACATTTAGTCGCTTGCGCATACCGTTATATAAGTGAGAGTGATTTAAGATTGTACTGACCATTTACAGAGTAACGCTCACCAACTCCGATAGCCGTGATCGTCTAGTGGTTAGGACCCTACGTTGTGGCCGTAGTAACCCAGGTTCGAATCCTGGTCACGGCAGCGCAAGCTGTCTTGGCGGAGTTTTTTTTTATTTTTATTTTTTGAAATTTTAGTAAGTTTATTCAGTAAACTTTCATTAGAAATATGCATCGTATTTTGTGTGCTCAAAATATTTTTTTTGATAACAAAAGATATATTTTTTACTTTATTTATTTTCATTAAAGTAAGTAAAAAATAACTACATATAAAATTAATAATAATAATAAAACTTATTAGTCTATTGAAAAAATACCTTGTTTCAAGAAAGAACTTGAAAACTCGACCTCTGTTCAAATTGTAATTTTGCTCAAAAAGGTCACATCTGGAATCGCTCTGGAAATTATCATACGGGATTAGTTAATTGCAAAACCGATACATTTTTAATATAGGAATATCTAAGTAATACATTTCTAATACAGTTTTCAATATAATAAAAAATATATTAAAATTATAAAATTTTAGTATAATTATTTAAAATTTCTTTTCTCATCTCAGATGTAGGCTGACACCAGAGAACTGAGTGTCCTAACACTCCTTGCGTTCCTTTTGCCTAAAAAGTGTGAGGCTGCTTGTGAATGTATATAATGATTTTAAATCACCTTTGAATGTCAAAGATTTTCCAAAGTCTTCGAAAATAGAAACTGAGAACAATAGTGAACTTTGTCTATTACACTTGGACTGACTTTATGAGATACTTCAATTCTGCTATTTCAAATTATTTTTAGAATACTAAGTGTGAAAATTATATTTTAATATGTACTTAAAATTATAAAAGTGGTAAGTTAGGCTTTCATTTCGTTCTTAGACTTTTCTTTTCCTTTATTTTAATCCTTACAAAAGGTATATTAAATGCAGCTGATTCAAGTGTTTGTAGCTCGGTTATAATATATAAGCTTAGATTCTGGTATATCGTTTTTGAAAACAGTTTCTTGATATAATTGCATTAGCTATTTGGATGGTATTGTAGTAATATTTTTTTATTAGGAAAAAATTTTTAAAATACTCTTACAGGGTTTCCTTTGTTTATAAAAAAACATTCAAAAGTAGAAAAATACATTTCTTTTCAACTATAAAGCAACGTCTATTTTTGAAATTTACTTTGGACGCAAATTTTGAAGCAATGATAAAAGAAAAAGCAAAAAAGGATGTCATGTAAACGAATTTTCAGTAACGTGGCGCGACGCTCTATTTTGTCAATAACTGGATTTCGTAGGCTTTTATATTGGTTGAAGCTCATTTACATGTGCATGTTTTTAATTTTACCCTATGCATATTAAGTTTAGGGTACCCTTATATAGAGAGTGGTTGAAACGTACAATGTCAGCTCTATAAAAATTGTCAATATTGCAGAGTATTCAGAGGCAACCTAGTGTCAAGACACTGAGTTGACTGCTTTTTGCCCGAAATTAAGATATCGTGGATTGAGTGATCAAGTTGACGCCACGCTTTATTTTACCTGAGTAGAGAAATTATAATAATATATAATCATTTTACTTTTCTTATTAAAATGATTGTTTCCCCACACTAGTTCTATAAAAAAGCATATTGCTGCTGGTAACGGAGAAATCGGGCGTGGTAGATGTATGCAGGGACCCTAGCGCTTGGCGCTCTGTAGGCTCTGACTACCCCGTCATGGATACAGCGTGAACCTAAACAAGAATAAAAGCTACTGCAAAACAAATAATAAACGATTTGAATAGATTATGTGGATATTTCTTGACAGGAGCCAAATAAAACCGGATATAAATCTATTGCAAATAAAAATTAATCAGTAAAATTGACGTAAATATTTTTTTTACTTCATCAAACTGGAGTCGAAGGCACAGCCAGTCCAACAATTTAAGCCACGTATAAAAGTTTTTGATCATATAGGAAATCGTTTATGTTAATGAAATTATCATGAAATTTAATCACGTTGAAAATATGAGTCAGACCTATATATAAGGTTCTCTATACTTTTATGTTATTAAAATGATAAAAAAGGAGGTTGCTTATAATAAAATCTCAAAGCTAAATTCAACAGAAATTTATAATAATTTTATCCCCATATTTAAATATCATGATTAAATCACCCAAAAAATATTTTAAAAAATATGAATATATTTTATGAACAGGCTTTTATATTATATTTATATAGAGTTAATCCCAAAATTTTGTAGAAACAACTTAAAATGTAAATAGATATTGTTTTTTTTTAGTTTCACGCTTTTATCCCGCATATCAGGGTAGACAGAAAGTGTACCTAGTGTGAAGACACTCCGTACTTCGCTTTCCATCGAATTTAGCACATTGCGTGTTGAGTGAAGTGCCAGTGAAAATAATTTAATTATCACTTCCTCGAATGCGGATCGAACCCACAACCGATCGTGCTTACAGTCAGACACAGTACCACTGCGCCACGACCGGCGTTAAGTGGTTGGTTTTTTTTCGATTGTGTATTTTCTTTACACTTTTAAAATATATAATAAAAGATATCACGAAAGAAGATATATTTAACCAAGTTTACACTCAAAGCCGACCATATTTTTTTAATAAGGAACTCTATCACTGACATTATATTATTGATAATAACATAATATAGCCGATTAAAAGATAATTCCATACAATAATAATTAAAAGCTCATTTAAATTATTTTAATTACGGCCTTTGTGCAATTATAAAATATATTTCAACAGAATATCCAAAATATTTACCAATTGGAGCTTTATGTCATTAAATTAAATACATAATTAGTATATTGTAATCTATATTAATAATTTCGTCAAGGGGTACGGTAGGTTAAAAACTTATCTAACTGGTAAAATATAAAAAATAAAGATTTTTACTTATATATATATATATATATATATATATATATATATATATATATATATATACTCGCTAAATTCTAATTATCGATTATATTGTTAAATTTTAAAGAAGCTGATAGACAATTCGCAGTCGCCATAAATTCTTTACCAAACGTCACGGACACTTCCGATCAACTTGAGTTCCTTAAAGCTGATTCACACTAAGATAATTATTATTTCATACATTATCTATTGAACTTATAAGTTTTTGTAATGACAAAATTCTCTGAGTGATTTCAGTTACTTAAGCAAAACAAAATATTGACATATTTAAATATAATAGTGTAGTTCTGGCAAGTGAAGTCGCGTGCATATTGTTAGTATACTAATATGTAAAGGTACAATTGTTTGAATGTAGTTTTTTATATTTTATACTATATTTTTTTTTGATTCTCAAAACATAAACTAACGACATAATGGCATTTTCTTTTTCTTTTCTTAATTGAAAATTATTATATTTATTTAAATAATTTAATATATTTAGTATATCCCATGTATATATATAAAATTGTTCAAAATTTTACACTTCTTATTCACGTTATTTTCATACAGACAGCGGTACAGTTTAGTTTATATATAACATATATCGTAATATTCATATCCTTCTAAGTAATTAAGGAAGGACCATATATAAGCAAACGATTCAAGTTTATTATTTAAAGTGACGCATACGTTAATATATACATATGTACATACATATTGACATATTAAATATATTACGACAGTAAAAGCAACTATAAACTCGTCGTTTATTGTACAGCTTTTAACAACTTAAAGTTACTACCGCCTGTTAATTTGGAATAATATACAATATAGCCCTTTTGATGTTAAATTAACTTTAGTATTGGAAATTTAAACAAAATTATGTGAAATGCGATGCGTGATATTTTAAATGAAACTATTTTAAATGTGTTGACTTTATTGAGTAACCTGAGCTAAGTTAGTTAATCTACCTGTGACCACGGACCATTGTAAAGTGTCCGAAACGTTGAGTTTTCAAAAAAATATATTCAAATACCAAAATATATGCAATTAATCCGTTTGAAATAGTGTAACATAAAATATTCTTAATATTCTTTCCGTACGTAAAAATAAGCTTTTGCCCGCATAGCGAGGTAGTCAGGGAACACCGAGTTAAGGCCTAAAACAAATGGTTTTCAGTCCATTCAAAAACAAGACATTTTCAATGGCGAGTAAGTTGCCTTTTTACTTACTTACTATTTAATCTCAATATATACTCGTAATATATATTGATTTGTAGGAAAAATATTATAGCATAATAAAAAGAATTCTAAATACGTTATTAATTAACGATGAAGTTGTCGAGACGAGGGTCACCGAATAAAATTTTTGACATTTTACTTTTAATAAAATTTTAATATCTCCATCCCGTCCCAAATGATACTTAGAAAAATGATGTTGACGCTAGGGGTACAATAAATTGATTGATTATTCATACTAGTTTGATTTTTTTACCTTCTCGCTTTATCCCGCTTAGCAGGGTAGACAGTAAGTAACTATTGGCACTCCGCACATCACTTTTCACTGAATTCGAGACATAGCGTGAATGGTGGAGCTAGGAAATGAAAATTGTTTAAACATAATCATTCCCCCGAGTGAATGAAATCAAACCCACAACTGACGTTTACAGGCAGTCGTTGTACCACTGCACCATGACCGGCCTTCTTTTTCTTGAGGCTCTTAATATTTAAAAATATATATTTATTTATCATGTCCCTAGAATCGGTTTAGTTCTTAAGCTTATTTCTGCAGATAAATATTAGTATGTATCAATGGATTTGGTCGCTTTTTATCTATTTACTTCGAAAAATTAAAATATTCAAATGTTTAACTAAGTTATTAGAAATCTTAGTAGACGTATAAAATATTCTTCTTATCGTGGTGTACCACGATGCACCGTCTACTGTAAACATGATTATTTGTGGGTTCGATTCCCACTCGGGGCAAAAATTAAAATTATTTTTTTTTTCTTTTCTCTGGTTAGTCTATAGTAATCTTGACATTATATTCCATATCCACGTTAGTGTTTTGTCACTACGTACTATGCAGGATAAAGCGTAAAGTTGCTTTTTTTTCTAATAAAATGTTAACCTTGTTATGTTGGTATCGAGAAATGAGCAATAATACGACTTTCTGTGTAAAGACAAGGTGCTGTCAAGCGGCAAATTGAAAGTATCCTCAAATATTTGATTCGATGATGGATGAAGGCTTATCGGGAGATATCGGAAACGTGATTTATATCATGTTTTTAGAATTTCATAACAAAAATAAACAAGATGTTTTAATGTATTGTACTATATTTATATGTATTTACTAGCGGCCTGTTCACTGCTTCGCCTGCGAATACTATCCTATTAGATTTCAATATATAAATATTTTGTTTTGCTTAAATTACTTAAATCACTGAGAGTACTGTGTCATTGAGACTGACACTGACAGGTATACGTTCAGTAGATATTGAATGAATGGATAATTATCACGGTACTGGGCCGAAACTGATAGTGTAAATCGGTCTTTACGAACTCAAGACGGCATTAGGTATCAATGACGGTAAGTTAAAGAAAATATTGCAACTGTGATTTGTTAGTCACCATAATTAGAATTTAACAAAAACTTGACATTCCGAATTTTGCGGATAGATATTGATTATTATGTTTCATGACTCAGGTTAAATTTCAATAGAGTCTACCGTACCTGCCCCCTGACAAAACTGTTAATATAGATTTGTTTTGCAAATGAAATTTGTGGAAAGCTCGAAAAAATGACAGACGTGTGTGAAGTGCTAGTTTGATTAATATTCTATGTAGAATTTTTAGTAAGGAAAAAAATTCTTGACACAAAGTCTATCTTGAACTAATTGATTAATGCTTGCATATGATAAAAAAACTTCTCATACTCTAAGAACCAATTGACCGATTTGCTATCCAAGTGCGTATCTCCATTGACCTTCCTCATCTACCAATCAAATTTGAAAATACTACCTCTACCTAAGAAATACGATTTTTTTAGCTTCACGCTCTTATCCCGCATAGTAGGGTAGCCAGAAAAGTAAAAAGTAACTAGTGTCAAGACATTGTGTACTTCGCCTTCCACCGAATTCGAGATAATGCGTGTTGAGTGGTGGAAGTCAATACCGCAATATGTCTTTTACCAGACGAGGAAGTGAAAATATTTTAATATAATCACTCCCGCGAGTGGAGATCATTGTACTGTGGGTTAGTGGATTCATTGTACTTTAAGTCAGACGCTGTCCCACTGCGCCACGACCGGCCTCAAATATGAAATACGAAATTCTTAAATACTTTATTGTGATACAGGCAGTATTTTTTTATATTTCATAACTATATAAGTTCAAATCATCAAATTACTTGGAGTAGGATGGCACTCCAGTTTGTGTTAGATTTAACTGTTTGTTATCACTTCTAAGTTAGTTAACTTTCAAAGTAAGCTTGTGAGATCAAAGAGAAATGTTTAACGTAGGAATCTCGTGTAAAAGTTTATGTTAGAAAATTTAAGTTGACTTAAACTAAAATACAATTAGATACTATTTGAGTCCAGAATGAAATTCTACTCAACATTTATACGTTATTGTGTAGCTTCATGCTTTTTTTTATCCCGCATAGCAGGGTAGACAGAAAGTACCTAGTGTCAAGACATTCCGTACTTAGCTTTCCACTGAATTCGAGTCATTGTGTGTTGAGTGGTGGAACTCAACGCCGCACTTTGTCTTTCCCAGAGCGAGGAAGTGAAAATAATTGAAATATAAACACTGCCCCGAGTGGGGATCGAACCCACAACCGATCGCGTTTACAGGCAGACGCTGTCCCACTACACCACGACCCTCACGTTATTGTGAACTCGTAATTATTCGTTCCTAATGCTACCTATTACCAATATCATTTTTATATGTTTTTTAAAAATTAATTTTCTGTTCCTTAGTGTAGAATAACACTTAAAAAATAGTAAGATATTTAATATGTACAATTTTAAGTTGTAAAGAAGAACATATTAAATAAATATATAAAGGTTTTTTGTTACAAACTTGTCAAGCATTTTAGTGTACATTTTAATAATAAAATCTTTAATTTTTATATTTTTTTAATATTTTTAATGAAATTATTTTAAGCGAATTAATTGCGCATATTTCAGTATTCGAAAATACATTTATAAAAACCTGACGTTCCGAACACTTTACAGTAGTCCGTAGATGCAGGTACACACTCTACTTATTTGAATACCAAAATACGCGCTATTAATCCGTTTAAAAGGTATACATTTTTATTTCCTTTTGGCCACATATCACAATATTTAAGTTGATGTTGCTTGTTTTAAGTGTATGCAGTATTGCTTATAATTATAACATCATATAGTCTAGACTTGACTTTATATTATATTTAAAATATTATTGTAAGTATAATATAATAAATTTCCTCGCTCTGGTAAGGCTAAAGCTCGACATTGACTTAAGTATTTTCTGTCTATCCTGCTATGCGGGATAAAAGCTCGAAGCTATTAAAATAAATCTGTAATATAAAGCACAAAAATGTCAAGGAAAAATATTATACAAATGATCTATGTTAATTCCTTCTAAATTGCCATTGCGTGGTAAACGAACCAACTTTGTTCCCCAAAGTTTGTTTGCTGCGTCAAGGTTAGTTTAATGTTTAAAAACAATATCCGGTCTTTGGAATGACGTCTATTTTTCAGGGATGTTATATATATAGGATACAGGATTTTATACTTTATTATTTTATTGTAAGTATATAATTTGTGGGTGTACAGTAAAGAATTCATTATTATTATTATTAAGACTGTATAGGGATTCAATTATTGTAAAACACAACACAAGATGTAGGCCAGACGAGCCTGTAAGTGCGGTAGGCCCCGGGCTGCGGTCGTGAACGTCGTTTACGCCGTATAAATTGCTACCTAACGTGCGGTGTTGATAATTTACAGTGCATGTAGTCATTTTGATGATATTTCTATAAAATATAGAGAGGAAATGTTCGTGTTGTTTTGCTATTACAAGCGTATTATTTAACTATTTAGTTTGTTAAGTCGATTATACTACAATTATAAATTTAATTGATGTTTTGAGCTTGATATCCATTCACAAGATCTATTCGATAAAAAAATCGTTCCAAAATTCATACACTAAGAAATTAAAAAGTGCTTCTTAGAAACAATAATAATAAATTACTTAAAATAGATAATAATAATAATATAATTTTATTGGCCTATATATATATATATATATATATATATATATATATATATATATATATATATATATATAGGCCAATAAAATTATATTATTATTATTATCTATTTTAAGTAATTTATTATTATTATATATATATATATATATATATATATATATATATATATATATAAATATATATATATATATATATATATATATATTTATATATATATACGAATAGGCCAGTCGTGGCGCAGTGGGACGGACTGTAACGCGGTTGTGGGTTCGATCGCCACTCGGGGTAATGATTATAATTAAATTTTTTTCACTTCATAGCTATGGTACGGCCAAGTGGAGCGTTGAGTTCCACCACTCAACATGCAATGTCTCGAATTCGTTGGAAAGTGAAGTACGGAGTATCATGACACTAGGTACTTTCTGTTTCTGTCTACCCTGCTACGCAGGATTAAAGCGTGAAGCTAAAAAAAATTACTTATCTTAAGTAAATTAATTAAACAACAGCAGGCGAAAATCCACGCTTTTGTCATTTTACTCTTATTTCGTCCAGTATAATACATATGTAGGTATCAGTAAATAATTATTTAAAGATTTTTTTTTAATATTTTGCATAACTAGTTAAAAGTTTTTTAAACTAAGTGTCTTCACTATAAGTAATAACTTCAAACAGTAAAATATATAAGTGTAAATGTAATTGTGTAATAACCCTTCGATAGCTCAGTTGGTAGAGCGGTGGACTGTAGAGTAGATAAATTGGCATCCATAGGTCGCTGGTTCAAATCCGGCTCGAAGGATTTTCTTTTTTATTTTTGATAAAGAACATTATTAGAATTTTATGAAATTTTATTTTTTGATTGACGACATTTTTATTATTTTTTAGTTAGTTTTTTATAAATATATAAACAATTACAAGATATTGCCACGCAATTATCAGTTTTCAAGATAAATGTAATTACAAGATAAATGTAATTATAAATATGAGGCCGATAGTGGCGCCGTGGAACAACGCCTGACCGTAAACGCGATGGGTTGTGATTTCGACTATTTTTGTACCCTTGCCCAGGTAAAACAAAGTGCGGCATTGAGTTACGCCACCCAACACGCAAAATGTCTCAAATTCGACGGAAAGTGGAGTACGGAGTATCCTACAATAGGTACTTCTAGCCAACCATTAAAAAAAGATAATTTTATTTATTATAATTTTTTTATTTTAGAAATTGTTCAAATTATTGAAAGGGCGAAAATTATTTATTAGGATGAATTTAAACATCAAAACAATAACTCTGAACTGTAAAAGTAGTAATGTAACTATCAAAGAGATTAATTAGATAAATATTCAGTGTGTTTTTAGTTTTGCAGCTTCACACTTTATCTCGCATAGCGGAGTATTCAGAGACAACCTAGTGTCAAGACACTACGTTGATTGTTTTTCGCATGAAATCAAGACAATGGTTATTGAGTGGCGAACTCATCGACGCGCTTTGTCTTACCAGAGTATTTTTAATATGTAGGTACGGTATTGATATGTATATCAATTTGATGCGTAAAATAATAAATTTAAATTATGATATCTCGTAATTCATGTAGGTATTATAAATTATATTTAAATACATAAAGGAAAATCTTTAAGTCATTTTCCCCGAACATGTGACAGGCGAAGTATGCAATTTGATATTTTTATGGAAAAGTGTAAAAAGTCAATATCCCAAAAATATTATAAATACGAATGTTTGTAAAGATTTCGATGAAATTTTACAGTCTTTAGGTTACAAATCAGAATAACATATAGGCTAGAATTTATTATGATTTTGCACAATTTGGTTGTATATAACGATACATATCAATTAAGTCGGCAAGAAATCTGTCTGAGAGATAACTTGGCGGGCGCTGACGAAATCGTTGGAGTTACACAAAGATGATGTAAGGCATGAATGTTTGTGTAAAATATAATTAGAAACTTTAACAGTTCAAAATATTTATCAAATCCTTATCAAAATCAATACATTTGCCACTTTATATATTTAATGTAGATAGACTTTATCTTTTGCACTAAGTAATTTGGTCGAATAGTTTAAAAGTTATAAGGATATGAGTGACCCGAACGCGGACGCACTAAACCTACCTACTTTATATCAATACACCATGCGGGCGAAGCCGTGACGGGGTTCTAGTCTTTATATATGTATTATGAATACATTAAATTAATAAAATAAATACTACACTTCCCTACTATACCTTTGATATTGACATATTTTGTAACGAGCGACATACACATTGCAAAGAGAATTGTTATTTTAAATTCATTTCTCGAGTTTATAAAAGTAATTAAATACTATTATCAAATGAATGCAACATTGCATTCGATTCTGAGCCAGAATTGAATATGCTGGATTTCAATTAACGCGAACGGCACTCGATGTATCGGATACTCGCAAACATGGAATACTTAAGTCGATTGCAAAGTACTTAAAGTAATCGATATTTCTAATTACCGATTTTACTCTTATTTTGCTGTTTTTGCTACTATAGATTTATGTCTATAGAAAAAATAACTGTATATCAATATACTTGTCTAAAGGATGAGGCCGGTAGTGGCGTAGTGGGATACTGTTTGACTGTAAAAGCGACTGACTGTAGGTTCGATTCCCACTAGGGGGAATAATATTAAAAAATATTTTCATTCCTACGCTCTGGTGTGACAAAGCGCGGCGTTAGGTTCTCGAAATATATTAAGAAATTAGTTAGTTAGTTAGTTAGTTAAAAACTTTAATGCACATTGATAAAATACATAGAACATAGATCAAAAAAAGAGCAATAAAATGCATAAAGGCGGCATTATCACTGAGAGTGATCTCTTCCAGGCAACCAAACTATAAGAATTTATCGTAAAGAGCGGGCACGATGCGGTGCAAAGCAATAAAATAAAAAATAAAAAAATACCCCAAATAAATTCTGTTTGTATAAAAAACATTTAGAAATTAGAAATTAGTTATTTATTATAATTACAAAGCAGTTTCATACTTTATTCCTCAAATCAGGGTAGTCAGACACAACCTGTTTTCAAGAAACTCCGTTGATTGATTCCCTCCAGAAATTAACCGACAGCTTTTCTCCGAGTGGGAATTGAACCCACAGTCAATCGCGTGTACAGTCAGGCTGCTCCATTACGCATGATTTATTATGCGTAATTATATAAAAATATTTTAACATTTTAATAACGTATTTTTATGTTTATGCATTTGACATTAATTTAAATAGAGATTTAGAAATCAATAGGATTTACATTACCTAATTACTGATTGAAAGCAAAATATATGTTTGTTATGATACCGCGATTGCCACTGCAATACAACGCATTTTTGTACTACATAAAATATAAAGCAAAACGTTCAATTAAAAGTGGTACGTTTAAAAATGAATCAAAAAATTCAACATTCAGTTACGCCACCTGACATATGATATCTCAAATTCGGGCAGAACTTGCAAAACCGAATAATTTGATACTATTTTCTCTGGTAAGATAAAACGCGGTGTAGTGTCTTGATTTCTGGTTGATAGAAATTACTATCGGGATAAAAAATGAAGTTTTTATTATATTTACAACAATACAAATTGTTATTACTAGAGTGCCAATCAATCATTTTATATAAGTGTGTATGTACATGGCATTTATTAATTTAATATATTTTTAATAAATTCATTTAAGATTTAACTGTACCAAATTTCATACACCTCCGTGCGTACCAACTTTGTTAGAATAAGATACCAAGTTAGAAAAAAAATTATGAAAGAGCCCCCTTTGTTAATAGATTGTAAGGGTATATTATATTTCCTAAGCGTGTGTAAGTTTTCTGCATCTCAAGTTTTGTATTAAAGGAAGTTTTCAAACCGCTTTTCTGTAAAGCTTGTTAAAATATAAGATCGTTTAAAGTTTTCCCGTTACAGGGAGTATTATATATATATATATATATATATATATATATATATATATATATATATATATATATATATATATATATATATATATATATATATATATATATATATATATAATTCTTACAAACATTCGAAATCGCAATATAATCACTGCACTTAACTTCAAAGTATTATACAAATAAAATATTACTATCTTTTGTTTTTTTTTTATTATAGTTTTAGGATAGGAACACTGACACTTCGAGGCACTGTAAACGTTGGGCGACGGAACTACACGCCGCTCCTTCTCTTACCAGAGCGGAGAAATGACAAAAATTTAAATATAATCCCCAAGTGAGAATCGAAGCCACAGCTAATCGCGTTTATGTTATACGATACCTGTTATTTTTAATCTATTTAAATAAAATACTTTGTATAACGTCTAAAATGGGTTTTAAACAAAACTATTTTAAGTGGTCTATATTTTGGTATTTGAAAATACATTTGTGAATAAAGTGATTGAAACGTCAGGTTCCCAAAAATGTAATTTCGAATCTTATCCAAATCTTATTAAAAATGTGGTAAGTTAATATTTTTAATCTTTTCATGAAACATTGCCTGAGACTTACTCAAACTCAGGTACAAATAATTTGCTATTTTCTGAAAATAAAAAAAAAAGTTAAGACAGTAGAGTAGCCCCGAGGAGAATCCTAAGAAAAACATAACAATACTAGCAATAAAATGTACCATTGTACTGCTAACTTTATTGTAAAAAAAATAAATTGAGCTTTACTTATTTTTTATAGTAAACCTATTTCGTGATAGCGAGCCTTAAAATATGATTATCTGTATATTATTGACGTTGTAAAAGCTTATTGAGCGTAACTCGTTTAAGATACCATATCAGGCACTGTTTATGACAACACTTGTATACTGATATTACATAAGGAGCTATTTCTTTATATTTTTATTTATCATATATTTTGTACTTTAGTAATGCTGCAAGATGACAAGTTAAACAATTTCCAAAAAAACACTTTATTCCACATAGCAAGGTAGTCAGAGGCAGCCTACTGTCAAGACAATTTGGGAAATCGAGATATAGCGTGTTATTAGTGGTGAAGTTAAAAAGCTGCGGTTTATCTTCTCGGAGCAGAGGAATTATAATATTAAAGTATTTACTGTTTTGTAGTTTACTAAATAAAGATTATGAATCAGTTTAAATAAGAAACTAAGAAACACAATTGAAACTATCTTCGAGCGGTCTCCGATTAGATTTTTAAAGTAATTTAGTTGTTGATTTCTAGATGCTACCAAGGTTGATTCTCGCCGATATCAAGTATGCGCTGTCCTCTGGGTCGGTGAGTGCAAGACCCATAGGGCAGAGGCTGAAGGAGCAGCTCGAGGAGCTCTCTGAGGGGACATGTTGGGATAATAATGTCGTCAGATTAGTAAAATAGGTGGCGTGTGGCTTTAATTGACGATTTGTATAGACATCGGACAAAGGAAGGCAAGTCCTAGCCTGTCATTGACGTGATATTGACATGGAAAAGATGGGCTTTAAAAGTCATTTAACTTACTTCCAGTGATGGAATAGAACCAAAACAATGGAAATCGCATCGTTCTACGTCTTCTCTTAGAAACATATTCCTTGTGTCGCGTGTGTAAAGTTTTCCATTCCATTCTAAACAACAGACTTGAATGGTATTTTGAAAGGTCCAATACCTTATTGGCATTCATGTCTTGATAACCTAAGTAAGTTAACTTTATTTATTCAATCAGGATGTGGTCAAGCGAGTTTTACGCCTTGCTGTTTTATTGACATAGATGGAGTGTATAATAAAATACATAAACTTCTGACTCTATTGTATAATTATGGAGTAGGATCAAAAATATGTTATTATTTATAAAGTTTCCTTACTATTCGCAGTATACGTTAAAGGAAGTTAGATGTTGTAGCCTGGGATTAGTTTAGCGAGATTCTTTATCGCATTTACTATTTAATACCGTGACTGCCTACAAATGCTAATCTATTGAAAATATCTTTATTTCACAATATGCAGATGATTTTGTTTGTTACACGTCATATAAAAATGTGATAACGGCTCACAATGAAATACAATCGGCTTTGAAAGTCTCCACTGTATTGCTTAATGGACTGGGTCTGTCTGTTTCGTCTTCCAAAAGTAAAATATATATTTTCACAAGAGCCCATTTTAATAAAATATAAAATCTCATATAGAATATGCGAAAAAAAATATCAAAATTTTTCAAATTTATTTAAAGTTTTAGCAGGTTCTTGTTGGGGAATTCATCTCAAATACTTAACATAATTGTAAATCTCTATACTAAGAAGTGGAATTGATTATACTAGTTTTTTATTTGACGACGCCCGCATTCACAGTCATCTGAGTTAGATATTATACAAAATCAATATATGAGAGTTATAGGTGGATTTATAACGACATCTCCTGTACAAAGCAAGATCGTTGGAAACCTGTACTCTCAATTCATTTCTTATTAAATACTCCTATGAATTTTAAACATTATATTGGGACAGAAGGAAGAAATCATTATTAGTTAGTATATCATTATTAGTTCCTATACTATAATCATTATTAGTAGATATGTTTAAGTTCTAGTATAGTTTAGTGATTATTTCCTTTGTGTAGTAGTTAATTCCTTATTCTGTTTAGTAGCAAATTCCTTTATTTTTATAAACCTAAACGATTTTATAGTGCACATTTTATTCGTATGAAATGTTTAACTAATTTAAATTTACAATTTTCAAATTATTGTAAATTATATACCGAGGTTCCATCTGCGTGTTGAGTATACGCAATGTCTTGGATTCGGTGGAAAGCGGAGTACGAAGTGTCTTGACACTACGTACTTTCTGTCTACCCTGGTATGCGGGATAGAAGCGTAAAACTAAAAAATATATATATACCGATGCAATGAAATGATTTTATTTATGGCATTTTATTGTTATGGCTATATACTTTTTTCCGGGCACATTTCATTAAATAAGTTTTAGTTTTAAAATCTTAGCAAAAAGCCAAGGTCATAAAAAACCATAAATGAGAGGAAATTTGTGTTATTATATGAATCTAAACTTCTAAAGAAATTTTTTAAAGAATGTCCATTGACAATACATTTAGTGTCTCTTCTTCACTTTAGGTAAATTTGTTATGTGATTTTTGTTTCTGTTGCCGAGAGTGAGTCCACATTTTATTTTTCATCCATAGAATTATAATTTCCGGCGTCTATATATGACTTCACATGTCCACATTCGTATGTTAAATTATTTTCAAGCGTTTGCGTATGATTTCATTGGACCACACAATTAGTGGCGTCCACATATAATTTCATTCATCCACACATGTTTTCAGCCGTCCACATTTCATTTCACCTGTCCACACATGTTTCACCAGTCTACATATGATTTCATTGCTCAACACATGATTTCACCCGTCCACATATAATTTCATTCATCCACACATGTTTCACCCGTCCACATATGATTTCACCCGTCCACATATGATTTCATTCATCCACACATGTTTCACCCGTCCACATATGATGTCTCCCGTCCACATATGATTTCACCTGTCCACACATGTTTCACCCGTCCACATATGATTTCACCGGTCCACATATGAGATCATTCATCCACACATGTTGCACCCGTCTACATATGATTTCACCCGTCCACATATGATTTCATTCATCCACACATGTTTCACCCGTCCACATATGATGTCACCCGTCCACATATGATTTCACCTGTCCACACATGTTTCACTCGTCCACATATGAATTTACCCGTCCACATATGATTTCACCCGTCTACATATGATGTCACCCGTCCACATATGATTTCACCTGTCCACACATGTTTCACTCGTCCACATATGAATTTACCCGTCCACACATGTTTCATCCCTCCACATAAGATTTAACCCGTCCACATATGACTTCACCCGTCCACATATGATTTCACCCGTCCACACAAGTTTCACCCGTCCACACATGCTTTCACCTGTCCACATATTATTTCACCCGTCCACACATGTTTCACCCGTCCACACATGTTTCACCCATCCACACATGATTTCACCTGTCCACATATGATTTCACCCGTCCACATATGATTTCACCCGTCCACATATCAATTCACCCGTCCACATATGATTTCACCTGTCCATATATGTTTCACTCGTCCACATATGAATTTACCCGTCCACACATGTTTCATCCCTCCACATATGATTTCACCCGTCCACACATGATTTCACCTGTCCACATATTATTTCACCCGTCCACACATGTTTCACCCGTCCACACATGATTTCACCTGTCCACATATGATTTCACCCGTCCACACATGTTTCACCCATCCACACATGATTCACCCATCCACACATGATTTCACCTGTCCACATATGATTTCACCCGTCCACATATGATTTCACCCGTCCACATATCAATTCACCCGTCCACATATGATTTCACCTGTCCATATATGTTTCACTCGTCCACATATGAATTTACCCGTCCACACATGTTTCATCCCTCCACATATGATTTCACCCGTCCACATATGACTTCACCCGTCCACATATGATTTCACCCGTCTACACATGTTTCACCCGTCCACACATCCTCATATGACCGTTGACATCATGTGGACGAATGAATCGTGAAATCATCATATTGTGATGTGTCTTCACACGTCTAAATTTGACGTCAAGTATCGATTTCCTATATTAATCATATTTTTTTCTTACAGATACCCCAGTACTGTCAAAGGAATCTCGGCAAAGCCGGCGCATGAAGAATTATGCATAGCGGAATGTCTACCTTGTAATTATTTAATAATAATAATAATAACAAATATAAATATTATATATACATAAATAATCTTATTATATATAAATATATAATTGTGGCGGAGAAAAAAAAATTACTCGTATTACCTTTTATGTCATCGTAAAATATTTTATTCCATTATTACTGAGTGTCTTGACACTATGTATTTTCTATCCAACCGGCTATGCGGGTTAAAGGCGTGAAATTAAAAAAAAGCATATTGTTATAAAATTATGATATAAGTGTTAATCATAATAAATATAAGTTTAAAATTCAAAGTATTATATTGATATTTACAGTCAACAAAAACTAATAGTCAGCTGTACTTCGTGTAGAATAGAATAATGAAGAGTAATAAGTAGGATCACAAGTAGCTACTTATTTACAACGTATAGACACAAAAATATTTATTTCTTTCTAAAAAATGTATAATTACAATTATAATTACAGTTATTAAGTAATCCCAATAACCTCTTCTAAATTTCAAAGTATGTTAAAAAGTCAGCATACATATCAAAAAATGACCAAACGGATAGTTAAATAAAAATACATAAAAAAATAAAAATGTAACTCCGCCGAGACAGCTTGCGCTGCCGTGACCAGGATTCGAACCTGGGTTACTACGGCCACAACGTAGGGTCCTAACCACTAGACGATCACGGCTATCGGAGTTGGTGAGCGTTACTCTGTAAATGGTCAGTACAATCTTAAATCACTTTCACTTATATAACGGTATGCGCAAGAAACGAAATTTTGTTGCAAAAAATAACATTCCGCAATTTAGTACCTTTTAGAGAATGTTTGAAATAATTTAAACTAAAAATGGTCTGAATAATAATTGTGAATACGATGTGGGTTTGATACAAGGTATTAATATTTAAGACTTTTATATTAAATTATTTTTACTTCTTAGCTTTAATAAATAAAACCGCTGTTAAGTTCCGCCATTCATCTTGCAATGTTTTTTTTTGAGTTGAAAAGAAATAAGGAAATCTCTATACTACTCCAACTACCCTGCTATGTGGGGGAAAACGGGAAGATGCAAAAAATAGCTCCAAATGGATTTTGAACCTACAATCACTGGACGGATGCAAGCTACTATACCGTGACGTCGTTATTGTCATTAGTATTTACGCGGTAACAGAAGTTACTTTGTTCTCATTCTGTCCATAACAAAACTTTAGTTTAGTTCATTTTGAATATCTACAAATCTGAAATTGATTTATTTTCAATACCTACCACCTGAAAATGACTGTTACAGTACTATTGCTGTTGCTGTCTTAAGTTTGAATAAGTTTTCCTTGTTATTAGATACAATTTGAGTAAAAAATATAATTAAATTCTTTTGAAAATAATTTATTTCTGTATAATTTTAATCATAAATATGTTCTGTTTTTATTGTAAATTAGCTGTTCCGTGCCCTCGAGATTTGCCGCGTGAGATAAAACCTCTAAACCTTCATTTTATAATTGTAATATATAAATAGTTTAAATTACTCCTACATCAGATACCTGCCAGTGAAGATCTCGTCAATATCGGTCTCTACGTTTTTGAGATTTGCTGTAACAGACAAACAAACAGAAAAAATTGCAAATGTTATTTTAATATGTATGATATTTTAGTGTGTAAAAAATGATATATTAGTATGTATCATATATACATGCTATGGATTTAGGAAAATCCTTTTATTTTAATATGTATAAATCAAACATTTCGTTGTATCACATTTGATGGGCATTGAAAAGTCCACTCATGTCACTCATGTCATGTATATATTTAGTTTCCTATCCGATTTTTGTAGGACATGTGTCAGATGTAGAAGAAATTGAGGTCTTCGGTCATTTTCTTGACATGACAGGAAAAATATGTATAGATAATGATAATTAATTAGCGAGAACCACACACAATTAAACAAATAATCACTATTTCAAGATCTTTGATTTTCCTCATTTTATACATTAAAAAAAATACCTTTTAAAACCGATTAATCGTGTATATTTTGATATTTGAAAATATAATTTTGAAAACCTGACGTTTCGAACATTTTACAGTAGTTCGTGGTCATATGGGGACTTCTGTAATCCGTTTCAGAGAGTTTAATTTAAAATATATATCATTATGTTGAGTATTCATTATCCTTTTCTCTAAGAAACAGAAAGGTTGCGAATTAGACAACATCACATTACCTTAATTAGATGAAGAACAACGATAAGATCTGGTGTACAAATAAATAAAATTGGAGTGTCTGTTTGTAATATTAACATTAATGCTTTTAACTATATTTATATATATATATATATATATATATCATGTCTATATATATAGTTTTTACTGGCAGAAACAGTAGCATAGACTACTTTTGTTTAAGAAATATAAATGAAGATCCAGAGATATTAATCTCACTTTGGCAACGGGAATTATTTTATAATTCAAGACAATCACGCTGTCATTAAAATGTATTTTTTTATATAATTATTCTATAAATAAAAACATAAAGCTGCAATACGAAATAAAGTACAATTTATACATTATTCGTAAAATCCGAAAGCAAACGTAACCTAATTGACGAAGAAAATGTATGGAATACATTATGGGTTGATCAACTGTTTTAGCTTAATACATAATTTTGTATCTAATACATGTTTATTGACTTTTAGTCATGAAATATGCATGAGAAATTATCGATGTCGTGGTAGCTTTGTCTTGCAATGACTTGTAGGTACTTTGTAGGTATTAAATAACGGCATGGTTATATTCATTTTTATAGCTTCAAGCTTTTATCCCTCATAGCAGGGCAGACAGACCGCTGAATTAGATACATTGCATGTTTAGTGGCGGAAGTCAACACCGTGCTTTCTCCTACCAAAGCGCGGAAATGAAAATAATTTAAATATAATCATAGTGGTTATTGAACCCACAGACACACATTATTGAACCCCCTAGTGGTTATTGAACCCACAGCCGATCACATTTAGAGTCAGATGTTGTCCCTCTGCGCCACGACCCTCGGTCGTATAAAGATATTTCTATTTTTACATCCATACAAATAAATACAATTGAAATGTCTACTTGTATTATTAAAGTAACCGCCTTTTACGCCATAATGACATTTTTTATCATTTTTGTTTATTTATCGGTCTATTTGATTCTGGTCTGATTTCCGCTCAGGGGAATAATTATATCTAAATTATTTTCATTTCCTCGCTCTCGTCGTCTCGTCTCGTCTCATGTTTCGAAGTATGTTTTAGTGGCTTCCTCGCGAGGAGTGCTACTCTTATATCACGGAATGCTGTAGCCTATTGGTATGCCTAATGGTGTTCGACTGTTTGTCTAGCACCTTGTTTAATGATAGATGTAAATGTGACATACGACTGTGCGTAATCGGTAAATCTAATGCTGATACCGGATGTCGGTGGAACCTAACCGAGTTTAATTTTTGGTTTTGACAAAAGACTGCTACGTATGCTGTGCGTGAATATAACACAATCTGACGCCTAGCGATTGTGCGTCTGATATGATATGCGAACCAGAAAATAATATTGTTTTGGCAGGCCATTCGATGTATCATTAACATACAGTGGTATCACAAACCAATTCAAGGCTTATATTGGTCTCACAAATCAATTTACGATAAATATTGGTTTTATAAGCCAATCTGCCACTAACATTGGTCTCACCGACCAATCAACGGCTTATGTTGGTCTCATAAACCATTCATCATCACAAATCTGTCTTTGTGAAAGTGACACACCACTGTGCGAATCAGTAAATCTAATGCTGATACTTGATGTCGATGGAACCTAACCGAGTGTAATTGTTTGTTTTGACAAACGACTGCTACGTATGCTATGCGTGAATATAACACAATCGGACGCCTAGCGATTGTGTGTCTGATATGATATGCGAACCGAAAAGTAGTATTGGTCTGGCAGGCCATTCGACGTATCATTCACATATAGTGGTGTCACTAACCAATTCATGGCTTATATTGGTCTCACAAACCAATCTACGCCTTACATTGGTCTCATAGGCCAATCATCATCACAAATCTGTCATAAAATAAACTATCGAACAGACAACTAATAATTGATCCTTTGCAAAAGCATTGTTAGTCCCGGAGGGTTCAGTACCAAGGTTTTAGGAATCACGGTCGGTCGGAATTCACGGCTAGCGGCGGGCCCGCTTAGCTATCTTTTATCTTATTATGATTACCTCCAATTGGTTCATTATATATGGGAGAAAGATAGGACGCTCCCTCGGCTTTTCCTCCAACGAGCTGTAGTTTATCTCAATGGAGAGTTAATGAATGATATTACAAATATATAAAATACTATCTGATGGCATATAAATTAACATACGAGTCGATATCTTTTGATGGCAAGTCTATTATAACGGAGATTACTTTCATATAGCTAATTATATATATTTACAATATTGCAATTGAAATTTCATAACCTCTGAATTTCTAAAAGTTTTTGGATTTCATATGAACACAACAATAAATGGGTCCTAACTATGTGGCGTATCATGAGGCAAGGCATGATTTAATAAATATAATTTTTATATATACTTAGAGAAGGCATATTAACATCTCATATCTCGATTTGGATGAAAAAGACAGTTCGGAGTGTTTTGATAATAGATTTCGTTCGTTTCTATCCAGCTATGCCTAATAAAAGCTTAAAGATAAAAAAAATCTTCCTGTACCCCTTCACACAAATTATAATTATATTGAATTTAATATTCCTCTAATTATTGTTAAAGGGATATATCTTTTTAGTCTGTAATTAACACTATACGAAGTATTAAAATCTATAAATAAACACTTATTTGCAATATATAGACAACAATTTCAAACATACAATGTACCTTTATATTGTACACCCAGTATCCACATTGGTAATTAAGTTGGTTAAATTAATGAATATCTTCAGCGATGAGTTCTAACCGAGTTAAATTAAAGGCAGTCAGATTAAATTTTCAGTTACAATTATATATGTGGGTTATTTATTGTTTATATTTGTATAGTTTAGTAGGTTTTAGTTGAGTCATGTCATTTAAAATATAGAAAGGAAGCTAGCTGTAGTAGGACAGCGTCTGACTGTAAACGTCATCGGTTATGGGTTCGATTCCCACGCGGGGTATGATTATATTTAAGTTATTTGGATTTTCTCGCTCTGGTAAGACAAAGCATGGTGTTGAGTTCCGCCACTCAGCTCGCAATATCTCGAATTTCGCGGAAAGCGGACTGTCTAGACAATAGGTATTTCGTTATTACCTTGCCATGCGTGATAAAAATGCAAAGCTAAAAAAAATTTGTAGCTCTTCCATTCCCTTATTTTCCCAGAAAAGCTGATTTTGGCATTTATTTTGTTAGCCCTAAATGTATGACATGAGACCATCGTGGCTCAGTGGGACAGCTTCTGACTGTAAACGCCATCGGTTGTGGGTTCGATTGGGTAAGACAAAGTGCGGTTTCGAGTTTGCCACTCAACACGTAGTATCTCAATTTCGGATTAAAAGCTGTTAAAGAGGTATCTTGACACTAAGTTATCTAAGACTTCCCTACTATATTACATATTAAAATGTATTAATAGAAGAAAAGATATAGTCTGGAACTCGGTTTCCGTTTGAAAGTCGAAAACGGAGTGTCTTGACATTGATCTCTCTGATTACCTTACTATAACTTTTATTATCTCATACTTGGTTATTTATGTCATTAGATGAAGTATTATACATAAAAAAATACTTTTATAGTAAAGAATGAAAATCGATAAAATCTACACACGTACATTTTTCCATTGACCGATTACGAATATATTTAAAAAATACATTATAAAAAGAATTTATTTATTCACTCAACATTCATCAAAAACCATTTCTACCACATAATAAAATTGCTGGTACTTTGTTGCCAAATCAAAACACTTCAATTCCTCACACTACAATGTAAAATTTATTTTAACTTTAATTGTTATGTCGAGTTTAAAAGTGGATGGAGTATCAGAGTACAGTCGTAAAGGTGTTAAATACTACTTTGTGCTGTAAACTGTTTTTGTTGCTTTCGAACCGAAATCTTTCATTTTAAATCTGTTAAATTAAATTCTTTAATTTAAAGGTATAATTTTACATTAAAAGTGTAATTTTTTTTATTGTGATATTTATAAGTACATTATCTATATATTAACAGATAGATGAGATAAATATTTTGTAGCCCTTTTTACTATAATTAAGTGGATGGCAATATAAAATTTTTGATCATTCAATTTACGTCTTATATTACATATATTTGAAATCCGATTTTGGGCCTATATATTTACAGTATAATATTAGTGAGTTCCACTGTGAAGGACGTAACATCCGACAAACTACTATTTGCGCTTAGTGGCAGTAGTCGCGTCCAGGGATCCAGCCGCCAAAATTAAATTAGTTTTTTTTTACAAGACCTCATGCAATATATATATATTATATATATATAGATATAATATAATATATATATATATATATATATATATATATATATATAATATATGATATATTAATAGACATAAAATATAATTAAAAAAATTAAAAAATAAGAGTTTCTATAGATGTGTCAAATACACGTTAGGCAACGTGCACGCTACTTTCTACAAAATTGTATTTTAAACTTGAAATTAGTATATACTTCAAGGTATTATCATAGATATGAAATTTCTACGTTCCTATACATTTTATTCTACGTTCCTATTCATTTTTTTCTAGCATGTATCAAAAAATAATGTAAAAAGTAGTGCAAAGTAATAACAATTTATATGATTTTATAACTTGTTTTATGAGTTCTTATGGTTATGTCATAGAAAACTTTAAACATAGTTAATATTTGAGAACACGCCGGTCATGGCGCAGTGGGACATTGTCTGACTGTAACGCAATGGGTGGTGGGTCTGGTTCCCACTTTTGGGGGTGATTATATTTAAATTATTTTCAATTCTTCGCTCTGGCAAAAGACAAAGTGCGGCGTTGAGTTTCACCACTCAACACGCAATGTCTAGAATTCGGTGGAAAGCGAAGTACGGAGTGTCTTGACACTAGGTACTTTCTGTCTGCCCTGCTATGCAGGATACAAGCGTGAAGCACAAAAAAATAAATTTGAGACAAAGAAACAAGTGTCTCATTTTCTTGCTATATAATTGCTGAACTTTTAGTATTATTTTCTAAAATATTTATTTTCAGTCCATTCCTTCTATTACCAAACGAAGATTGTATAGGAGTAATAAAGATAACTCACAAACATTTATATGAAAGAGTACCAATAAACTATAGTTTATATACTTTTATACCTTATATCTTACCTTATCTTATCTTCTCCACTTTTGCCAAATTCTAAATATTAAATGATTGACCTAAATCTCAACTTAGCAACATCAAACAAACAAAAATATATTTTAATTATATTTGCTTTTACGTTTAATGATTTGACAGTTCAAAAGAGCTTGATTACCCATTTTTCAGCTTCTCGCTTAGCCCCGCATAACATAAATAGAGTTAGAGAGAGCCTAGTGTGTAGACTCTCCGTTTTCCACTTCCCCAATTCGAGACAATACGTGCTGATTTGCGGACCATAACACCGCCTTTTCTCTTAGAAGAGCGGAGAAATGGGAATCAATTGAAATATAATCAATTTTTGTAATTTTCCTTTACAAAATATTTGAACAGCTTAGAAAATTTAATTGTTTCAACAAAATGTACCATTATCTGTTCCTTGTCGTATCTACTTCAGATCATCTTGGCTTTGGCTTAATTAGAGATCCTCTAATCCTGTTGAACGCCGTACGTTCTGATCAATTTAAAGAGCTTAATAGTGAGGTTGAAAATAAATTACTTTTCAGTATTGTTTCTAAGTGAACCCTAAGGGTTTTCTTTTATTTTATTTATTTCAACATATAACATATATTGTATATGTTTACTATTTTTATTAAAAGTTTAACTGAATTAGATTTTTCAAGATTAAGTACCATGCATATACATGCATGCATGCATACATACATATATACATACATACATACATACAAACATACACACATACACACATACACACATACATATATACACACATACATACATACATATTTTTTGTTTCTTTTTGCTTCACGCTTTTATCCCGCATAGCAGGGTAGACAGAAAGTACCTAGTGTCAAGACACTCCGTACGTCGCTTTCCACAGAAATGGAGACATTGCGTATTGATTGGTGGAGCTCAACGCCGCACTTTGTCTTTTGCCAGAGCGAGGAAGTAAAAATAATTTAAAAATCCGCCGAGTAGAGATTGATCCCACAACCAATCGCGTTTACAGTCAGACGCTGTCCCACTGCGCCACGACCGGTCTCTATCATCTCTATTTACATTTTTAATTATAATAATTATAAACAAAAACTTTGAGTCTTGACACTTGGTTGTTTTTGACTACAATGCTATGCGGGAAAAAGCGTGAAGTTGCTTTTTTTAAAATAAAAACAACATAAATCATTCGTTTCAATCAATTACGGTGTTAAGATTTTAATATATCGAAGTGCTACACAAAAAAATATAAAAAAATCTTTTTCATTTTTGATTTAAAAAAAGCTAATAGGAATATTATAGGTTCCACCGAGATTTGAACTCGGATCACCGGATTCATAGTCTAGAGTCCTCACCATCTCACAATGGGACCTGTATGAAAAGATTTAAAATGTCTTGTTTGTTGTTCTACCCATTTCATTTATTACGAAAAGCGTCTTCAAATGTTTCTTAAAGACGTAAGAAAAACAAAGAAAGGTTTTCTTCGACATTATACCATTTCACATGCTGAAATTGTTTTTTCAACCTCATGCTTCATTCGGCATAGCTAGAGAAAATATACTGTCAAGACACTTCGTTCGTTAACTTTTCACTCCAGAGCAACATTTAGACATTACATGTTAGGTGGAGGAACTCAACGCTGCGCTTTCCACACAGTGTGAATAGATCGCCACGGTGGCCTTTTAGTATGTAAGTCTAATAATAAAGGTTGTGGCTTGCTTTAATTGAAATGCAACAAAATAAATTCGTATTAATTGGCATGTAATATTTCATGCCATTCGACTTACTTAAGTCTTGCTATATTTTAGAACTGGATAAACACACGTGTGTTTTCATATATATGTGCAAAATTTATATCAACAATTAAAGTTTGGTGAAAATCAAACAAAATAAGCTAAAGTAGTTAAAAAAAATTAAACACCCGACTACGGTCAAAAATTTAGTTCACGTCTCCACCAATATCCTTTTACAGTATCTGAGTGACACTTGTGCCTTTGAGATGAATCTAATCATATGTCTAAATTGGTTTACGGGCTTAGCAGTTATAAGAGAACAAAGAAACAGACAAACATATGCATATACATACGTACTCATCCGACTTTTGGCCAGTCGGGTAGCAAACAATGAACCTACTACCATAGTCACATTAGCAAATTTAATTTCATTTGCAATACATTTAAAATTTGATAATTTATCAATATTTTATATAAAATAAAACGATTAATAAAGGTAAAGGCTTCCTTAAAGATTGATGTCGTACTTCACGATATTGAATGATTGTTCCCATTTGCAACATGACAGGATAAGAAATACGGAATAAATTTGTATCAGAATAAATATACACTTTAGATAAATGTACATGGAGCTTTACTGCAAATATTTTAATTCACTAGCTAGCTGTGGTTTGGGGTTCAGGGTTTAACTTAGATAAGACTGTAAACGTTTTCTTATATGTATATAAAAAAATAATTTTCTTATATATAAAATAAATATTATGTACTAAAGTACAAAGTTCTGTAGACTTTGCCCCTAAGAGAGGGGAATATAATATAATAATTATTATGATCTTTGATTATCGCGGTTTTATATACATTTTAAATGAAACTGTTTTAAATGAATTAATCGTATATATTTTCTTATTCGAAAATACACTTTCGGGAACCTGACGCTTCGAACACTTTACAATACTTCATGGTCACAGGTAAATCTACACTCAGATAGTCAAGACAAATGTACTTTCGAATACCATAATATACGCGACTACTACTTTTGAGATAGTTTCATTTAAAATTAATATGATCACATCATACATCTTTTGTGTTTTAAATGAAATTATTTTAAACGGATTAATCGTGTATATTTTGGTATAAGAAGATACATTTTTAAAATTCGACGTTTCGGATAACTTACTATTATGATCTTGGTGGTTTAGTCCGTGGTCACAGGTGGACTCTAGTTCTGTACCCTATGGACAAAAATTCAAAGTAAAGTGTTATACACGTCGGATTTTTCAAAAATGTATTTTCGATTATCAAAATTAAGGAGAGTAAGGGGAAAACGGAACTAAGACCTAATCCGACCCAACTCTCAACCTCACCTGCCAGCGCTGGTAGTTCGTATGAATAGCTGGCGACGGTGATTTCTTGTAGTCACCGTGGTACTCCCTGCTAGACAACAGACGAGGCTCTGACGACTGCTTGGCAGTATAACCAGATCTCACTTTGTGTAAGCCTAAATACTTACACTATCGAACTAATAACTTAGGTTCGAGGGTTTTTCTGCTTCAACATGAAACAGGTTTTAGTGCGTCAGATGACAATCGGCACTGGACTAATAAACCCAAAACGTTAATTTTCTGGAACGGATGAAAAGGTTGCAAAGGGAATATCGTAAGACAGATAGAGCGTCGCCACAAAACGACGCGCAGATACATCGCCCTACCTCTGCGACAAGTATACGAGGGCTATCGGATCAAGGACGGGTCCGACTAAAGAAGCTAGTCCCGGAAAGCAACAAGAAAGTCCGCTTCGCTACGTTGAATGTTGGAACCCTTTCAGGGAGGACTAAAGAACTCGCAGACTTATTTAAACGCCGCAGGTTGGATATCATCTGTCTTCAGGAAACCAAATGGCAAGGTTCCAAGTCTCGTAACATCGGGGAAGGATACAAACTAATGTACACAGGATCGCGAGGAAGACAAAATGGCGTGGCAATAGCAATTAGTCAAGAACATCTCGACAATATAATCGAAGTAAAGCGCTTTAGTGACAGAGCTATGAGTGTCAAAGTTGTGGTTCATGGCGAGGTAGTGAACATCGTTACTGCCTATGCCCCTCAAGTAGGGTGTACTAAAGCTGAAAAAAAGTTATTTTGGACTCTTCTAGATGACATCTTACAAGAAATACCTAGTACCGAAATTACCATAATGGGCAATGACTTAAATGGCCACGTGGGTAGAGAGTATCAACAGTTTCAACGCATACACGGAGGTCACGGATATGGTATTGCAAACGAAGAGGGTAAATCGATCATGGAATCCGCCATTTCTCACGATCTAGCTATAGTCAACACGTTTTTCATCAAGAAGCCTGAACATTTGATCACATATAAAAGCGGCACAACGAGTTCACAGATCGATTATATTCTGGTAAACAGAAACCTAATCGGTAGGGTCAAAAATTGCAAAGTTATACCCGGAGAATGCGTTGCACCACAACATCGAGTTGTAGTCATGGACATGACTTTTAAACCAAAAGCAACACCTAGAATAGAAAAGGAACCAGAACTCATCAAATGGTGGCTCTTGAAAGGAGACAAGGTACAGGAGTTTTGTAATGAATTAGATAACCTTATATTCCCGGGAGAAATTCATAAAGATGTAAACATGATGTGGATGGACATACAAGCCAAGATACTAAAAGCAGCAGGAAAGGTACTGGGGCAAACGAAAGGTGGAAAGCGCATACCAATGGAGACGTGGTGGTGGAGTGAACTCGTACGCACAGTCCTTAGAAAAAAGAAAGAGGCGTTTAAAACATGGCAATCCACCAAGACAAATGAAGATAGACAGCGGTATAAACAGAGTAAGAAAGAGGCCCGAAAGGTGATCGCAGTAGAAAGATCAAAAGCTACAAAAGAACTGTATGCATCCTTAGAAAAGAGAGAAGGTCATAAGCTCATATACAAGTTAGCTAAATTGCGCAACCTGGCTACCAGAGATTTTGTAAAAAATAAAATACTTAAGGGACCAGATGGAAATTTGGTGTACAATAACATGGATATCTTAAAAACATGGCACAAGTATTATGATGGTTTGTTGAACACTAATATCACGGAAGTCTGGTTATCACGAGTTGGTAAAAACCTGGGCCTTATACCCCCTATAACAGCAAGGGAGGTTAATGCAGCGCTTAAGAAAATGCCCAACAAAAAGGCCATGGGTCCAGATGGCATTCCTGTGGAAGCGTGGAAATGTCTGGGTGATTTAGGAATAATCGTGTTGACAAACTTGTTTAACAAAATATTGCTGGAACAAGGCGGCATTCCGGGTGCTTGGAGAATGAGCGTGATAATTCCCCTCTACAAAGGCAAAGGTAGCAGATATGAATGCACTAACTACCGAGGCATTAAGTTAATGTGCCATACAATGAAGCTGTATGAGAGAGTCATTGACAGCCGTCTACGTGCCGAATGTACGCTCTCCGAAAATCAGTACGGATTTGTGCCAGGTTTGTCAACAATTGACCCGATATTTACCAGGACCATGATAGCTGAAGAATACAGAGCTAAAGAGAAACCCCTTTACGTTGCATTTCTGGATATGGAAAAGGCTTTTGATCGAGTCCCTAGAGACACTATATGGTGGAGTCTCAGGTTTCGTAATATTCCTGAAGCATATGTCTCCTCCATTGCCGACATGTATAGAAATGCGCGTTCCTTCATAAGAACACCGGTGGGAGTGACTAAATCCATCCCAGTCACTGAAGGGGTTCATCAAGGTTCAGTGCTAAGTCCGTTCTTGTTCAGTCTAGTGTTGGATACACTCACTGAAGATGCTCAACAAAAAGCTTCATGGACTTTCATATACGCAGACGATGTAGCAATATGTACATCAAATCGCCAAGATCTGGAAGTAGCATTAAGCGCGTGGAAAGAACAACTACAAGAAGGAGGATTGGTACTATGTGTAGCTAAGACCCAGTACATGGAGTGTTATGTCTCTACCCCTCGCACTGACCCAATAGCGATTGATGGCCAGGAGGTACAACAGTGCGACGCGTACAAATACCTGGGTAGCATGATAGACAAATTCGGTAGTCTGGAAAGCAACCTTCAACACCGTATATCCACTGCTTGGATAAAGTGGCGCGAGCTTACTGGAGTCACTTGTGACACGAGGATGCCCATCAAGCTTAAAGGGCTAGTTTATAAGTCCATCATAAGACCAGTTCTCACATATGGAAGCGAGACGTGGGCAGTAACAAAAAAGCATGTTAATTCCATTCGTGTGACGGAGATGAAAATGCTAAGGAGGATGTGCGGAGTGACGAGGCTCGATAAAATCCGCAACGTACACGTGCGGGGTAGCCTCGGGATACGCGACATCGCTGACAAATTGCAAGGAAATCGCTACGATGGTATGGGCATGTTAAAAGAAGACCACTTCAATACATAGGCAATAGAACGCTCAACTTCACTTTACCTGGCAAGCGACGAAGGGAAAGACCGAGATTGCGGTGGTTGAGCGTTGTCACGAACGACATGAATAGCTGCGATCTGGAGGAGGAAGATGTCCATGATAGAGCGAAGTGGAAGAAGAATAGCAGGAAAGCGGACCCCGTCACAAGACGGGATTAACGCTAAGAAGAAGAAGAAGAAGAAGATTATCAAAATTAATCATGATTAATCAGTTTAGAATAGTTCCATTTAAAATGTGTAAAAATCATGAAAATCTTATTATCTCTTATGTTATTTAAATAATAAGACTAATTGATTGGTTTAAGCCAATGTAATGTTTAAATTACTCTATTTCCTATTCAAAATATAATATCTCCATAATAAATAAGTATGCATTGGAACCTTATAATCTAACTGGTCATGTATAATTAAAGATAGAACAAGAGCAGACATTTAAAGGTAGTTCTCGGAAAAAGATATCTTTTACCCATCCTTAAATAAATCCCTTTGAAAGATTAAGATATTGTTCACTTTCTAAGCCACTTTTATAGAATGAATTAGGCGCAGGATAATAAAATTATCAGGCTTAAAGTGAATGGAGGTTTTTTTTTTAATTTCAATATGCCAACTTTTATTAGCATGTTTTTTAAAAGAAATCTCAACAATAATAGAAGTATTATATTGGGTTTTCCTTACAAATATTTAAATTAAGCAAAAAAATACTTAAAGAGAGTGATCACTCTAGGTCTTATTGCGTAGAGGGTCATTATTTTTAAGTACGGTTGGGCAAAATTTTATCCACAAATAATCTTATCAATAGCCATACGCACAACCGTGTATACATTTGGTGAACTCGGAGACAAATTGCTGCGTTGATTTCTGCCATTGTAATGTGCAATGTCTGAAATTTGATTATTCACAGAATAGATTACTTATTATTTGATACTCTCTGACCATCCTGCTATGCTGAATCAATTTATCCTTAAGTTTTCATTAAATTCTGGTAGCATTCCCATTAAATTTAAATACTAGAATTTAATCTTCGATAAAGCTTATATAAAAGCTTCAAAAAGTAGCTTTTATCTACAGATTATTTCCCCATTTACACGATATCGTTGTATGGTGTGTGACGTGCCTTTGATGTCATCAGTTTCCCATAAGATAGCACAAGGACATGAAATGTGATATTTTTCTGTCATCAATGAAATCTCATTTTGTCATTTATTGCTTTTGTAGCGTAATATATTTTTTACGAAGTACTTAGCTTTTCGCAATGATTTAAAATGAAATATTTTAAACGGATTAATCACGTTTATATTGATTACCTGTCACCACCGGGCTACTGTAAAGTATTTGAAACGTCTGGTTACACACTATATATGAAAAAATATTTCGTTACAACTTGGGCTTTTTTAATATATAATGATTGTAGGTTCTAATCTAAACACAATATTTTAGGACTAAATTAAAAAAAAAGGTTATTTCTTGTCGTTCAACAAAAGAGCAGTACGCGGGTCGAGCAACCGAACTTAAGAACTCTTTGATATACTTTAAATTTTGATTTATTGAATGTTAGAAGAATTTTTTTTTAAAAAATCATTCTTTTATCAATAGCTATTTAATAAAAATGTATTGTACATATTACTCCACGTAATAAATATATAAGTATATTAGTATTAATAATATAAGTACCACATCGATTTTTTTTATAGGACAGCCAAGACAAACGTACGTGCGGGTCACCTGATAGTGAGTGATTACCGCCCACGGCACGGTATAACAAAATGTTATCGGTTTATATAAGCCAAATATATACTGTTTCTTAATTACCGAAAAAAATGAAAATTCAAATAATAAATTTTGTTCTTCCTTCTAATCTGTGAAATAAAATACAAAAAATACAATAAATAAATATTCTTACTTATAAACAAATAATACGTAACTAAGCAGTGGGCTTACGTATAAAATCTGCCATCGTACGTAAATGCCGGCGGTCACGAGGCACAATGCTTGCAGTGGAGCGGGACCGAACAATAGAGCGACAGCATGGAGATAATATTTTTACCGGATCATGATGTCAGCCGGTTGGCAGTGTCAGCGGATGTAATGATATATAATTTGTTTTTTGGTTTTTTTTTAAATTTATGCCTAGTCCCAATATTTATGTCTAGGCATAATGGTAATAAATGTAAATAAAAAAAGTACCAGGATTAGAATCCAAGCTTGAACGCCACAAAATGTTTAATTTATTGAATTTTTTGCATGATTTTTTGTCTAGTACCAGGTTAGGTGGAGAGAACCTAGCGTTACGAGGTGGACCTAGACACGCTGAGGTTTATTTGCTTATTGTAAATAAAAGATTTTTTTATATATGGCTTTATATATGGATAAATAAATAAAGTTTTTATGTTTATTTAAAGATATTTTATGCTTGGCCCTCAATCAGCTATCTCAAGTTGTGGCACGGCGTTGAGTGTTGAGTTCGCAAAACAATCAACGTGGTGTCTTGACTCTAGTATATGTTTGACTACCTTGGTCAGTTACCTTCAATTTGTCATAAATTTTCACTATTACTACAACAAATTCCCCTTCTGTACGACCGACAGGACTCGACTAAATTATCATACGATAAAAAACGTCATTAGGAATTACTAGAACGTAGATACGTCCTACTTTATTAGTATCAGTCTAACCCATATCCATATATCCTAACATATTTACTATTTTTAAAGTGTTATTCCACACTTAAAATAGCAATCTCTCTTGTTAAACGATTATTTCTTAATAATCTTTAAGTAGTAGAAATTTGTAAAAATCTCTCTACAGAGATGCTAACAACATAAATAAGTTGTAACAAAACGTATAAGAATTTCGACACAGCTGGTAGTAGAACGCATGGCTTAGCGGTCAGAGCGCTTGGACAGTATCCAAGAGGCGCGGGTTCGAATCCCGCTGCGTTCAAATTTTTATACGTTTTTTCAAAAATATATCCTAACATGTTTTGCTAATGCGCAAAGTTATTTAAACATTTAATTATATATTGTTTTAAAAAATAATGTTGTCTCTACCGCTATAAATCAGACCATAACTGATCGTTTACAGCGAGTCGAGCTTTATGCGGTGACTCAGTGTTATACGTTCTTCACAATAGGATGGCTTAAGGGATGATGGCATAAATGTTTGTCCCGATATCGTTGCAATCCACTAAGTGCTTTAGAACGAAACGTTGAAATTATTAAATTTTGCTATATCATGTTACCTACATACATACATATGTACATAGGCAAGCTCGAATATAATTCAAACATTATTATAAAGTATGTATTCGCAAGAAGAACCTAGGAATAGATTGCTGTTTTCAGCAGCTTAGGAAGAAGGAAAGACAAAAATATTTATGTTTAATATATTTTTGTTTCGAATTGGCTCAAACGACGTTTTTATATAGAATTTCGTTACTGCATTTTTAATGTTGTTGATAGTTCGTATTTAAGCATGGATAATGATAATATAGTCCCAATATTTATAACTTTACGCTTTTATCCATAGCATGGTAGACAAAAAGTACCTAGTGTCAAGACTTGTATTCCACTTCCCATCGAATTCGAGATATTGCGTGTTGAGTGGCGGAACTCAACGCTGCATTTTGTATTGCAAATATGAAATAAATAAATTTAATCTTTCCTCGAGTAAAAGTTGAACCCACAACCGATCGTGTTCACAGTCAGACTCTGAATCTTGAAAAAAGGCATCAAAACTATCCACAGCCAGTTTACAGATGTTAAAACATATCAAAAGAAAAAAGAAATGTCAGAAAAAGTAACTTTACTAGAGAACAGTTCACACTATGTAAATAGTTTCAACTGAAATAACACAGCACACTAGTATCGGACATCTGAACCCGCCTTACATCAATTAGCGCGTTATCTGCTATAGTACTATGAAATTCAATTACATTAGACAGGGTACAAATTGGATAAATGAATAGCTAAGGTTAGACCTGTAGAATATAGGTTAGATATACGTACATAGGTACATATATGTATATATACGAATATAACTAGGATTTCTTCATCAGTATGAGAGTGGTAATAGCTTAAATGGAAATACTTTTTGGAAATTAAGCTAATTTAAAGCTTAGAAAAAAATTAGAGAATTCAGAGACAACGTAGTGTCAAGACACTCCGTTAACTGCTTTCCGTTCGAAATCGAGGCATTGCATATTGAGTGGCGAACTCAACATCCCTTTGTCTTACCATAGCGGAAGAATGATAATAAAATTTAAATATAATCATTCCCCGGGTAGGACTCGAACCCTCAACCAATCGTGTTGAAGATGCTGTGCCACTGTGTCACGATGGCTTATTGATATATTTTTAAAAAATATTTTTGGCTTACACTGCTGTATAGTGTGCTTGAGTTTAAATTTATGTATTTAAATGCATTCTTATAAACAACATCGACTTGTTGATTTCTTCATACTAACATTAAGAAGAAGGGGCTTAAAAACTGCCATGATTAATGTGAAATTTTGTACACTTCAGTTGGCAAAATTTAAAGATAATTTTAAATGCAAAGAGTCTCTGAATAAAAATCCTTGAATTGCATGTTCACTAATACGTTTTATGGTCAATTAGGAAGCCATAAAATAAAATTACTAATATGGTAATGAAAAAAATTAGAAACCGGTTGTGGCGCAGTGGGACAGCGTCTGACTGTAAACGCGATCGATTCTGGGTTCGATTCTCACTTGGGGGAGTGATATTTGAATTATTTTCACTTCCTCGCTCTGGTAAGACCAAATGCGTCGTTGAGTTTCACCACTTAATACGCAATGGCTCGAATTAGGTGGAAAGCGAGTACGGAGTGTTTTTACACTAAGTACTTGATAAAAGCGTAAAAATAAATAAATATATTATTTAAAGTAACTTATTTTTTAACGTCCAATTTTATATTATATATTTATGATTTGTCTTTAGATAAACCAAGGGGTTTTTTACAGCTTTACATTTTTCCCATACGAAAGTATCAGTGGTAAGAAAAAGAGGACTGACCTCTTTATCTTATTCGAATTCAAAACGATTAGCATACTTTTATATTAATAATTTCATATTATTAAGACACTCAACAGTGTGTCTAGCCAAGTTCAAATTTCTAGTTATCATATGATTTCGCTATATGTGTAAACATATAAAAATATATGTTTTTAACAGTCAGTTGTTTGTTCATTGTTTATTATTGTCGTTTGGGGTAAAATAGATAAAGGTTGTTAGTATCATTTAATAAAATGAAAAACTTTTTTTTATCATATGTTATTATTTAATATACATATTATATAAAAATGTAACTTTTAATATAAATTTTAAATCATGTTCAGTGAATTTATAGGCAGCGTGTGGAAAGGCTCTATATAACATTTGCCCTAGCCAAATTGGATGTGCTTACTTAAAGGGGAGAGCGAACATAGGGGTCGTACACACTACAACGACAAATTGTTATCAGTTTTCAAGATCGAGGGCACGTTGACCCCGTACTTAACACTCCGTATTTGAAGACTTATATAACGTGATCGAAGGAGAAATTGATGTTTTGAATTTTAAATCACCAGTAAACAGTGTCTGAACTCTATATCTTTCTTTTGACTTAATAAGCTATCATTTTTTTATTATTATTTTTTTATGTGAAGTAAAATGTGCTTGATAATTCTAATATAATTTTAAACATGTTTTACTCTTTGAACACAATTTTTCAACCCTCTTTCCAGTATGATATGACAGATTTTTCATAAAAGAGTGCAAGCCATCTTTTATAGCAACTGCATTATTATGACAAATACTTATGACAAAGACCTTAAAAATCTTAGTCCAATATTTGTTAAAGTTTAGCAACTTCTTATCGTGCTGGATTGGAGATTAGTGAAAGACAACCTAGTGTTAAGACACTCCGTTTACTGCTTACCGCCTGAAATCGAGATATTGCGGATATCATTGGTATGCAGTTATCAATTAAATATTTTAATACATTGATTATATAAAAAATGGCACGGAAATTTTATGAAAAAAAAAACTCCGCCCAGACAGCTTGCGCTGCCGTGACCAGGATTCGAACCTGGGTTACTACGGCCACAACGTAGGGTCCTAACCACTAGACGATTACGGCTATCGGAGTAAGTGACTAACGCTGTGAAAGAGGCGTACTGGTTCCAACTAAACTTTCTCTTTTCAAGTATTTAATCAAAGTTTTGCAACATTTTGCTCCAGTTTTTTATCACCAGAGATACTGAGAAACATGCAAAACAATAGTATTTATTATGAAATAAGTTGTATAGGAATTCAACTTAATAAGTTCAAGGCCACATATAATAAAAAAATGATACACAATTCGATGTGTTTAAAACTTATAACAAAATAATAAAATATTAAGATTAACATTATTATTCAATGTATAAAATTTTTACACTCTTATTGCCAAAACTTCAGTTAAGAGCGCTTATACTATTTTCAAGAATCGCAGGTTCGAATCCCGGTGTGATAAAAAAATATTTTTTTGTTATTATTTTACTCTACTTGTGGAATAACATTTTAAAAATATAAAAAGAATTATAAACATATTATAAAAAATATATCAATAAATGTAACATATGATCGATTACACATTATTAATTTAAGTGTTTTTTTTAATTAACATACAAGTGCTATAAAATAATAATTATTAAGCAAATTTGTAATGTGTAAATTAGATTTATTCTAAAATATTAATTAAATGGAACAAGGTCAAAATAAAATAATGGTTTTTATAATACAATTTCGTCGCTTGCGCATACCGTTATATAAGTGAGAGTGATTTAAGATTGTACTGACCATTTACAGAGTAACGCTCACCAACTCCGATAGCCGTGATCGTCTAGTGGTTAGGACCCTACGTTGTGGCCGTAGTAACCCAGGTTCGAATCCTGGTCACGGCAGCGCAAGCTGTCTCGGCGGAGTTTTTTTTTGTTAATTATTTTTAATAATTTTTATTGTCGTTCTTGATGCGTTATATTTTAAAACTATCATATATGTATTTTAACATGCATTTATTTCTAAGACTTAAAAGCAGGAAAGTTGAGTTGGTAATCTATCTAAATAGATAGATAGATTACCAACTGACTTAAATGTGATTAGTAGTGGGTTCAATTCCCACTAGGAGGAATTATATTTTTTTTTCATTTCTTCACTGTGACAATACAAAGCATGGTTTTAAGCTCTCCACTCACTTCACAACGTACACTATTAAGATCCTCAGATTGTGAGGATTTTTACACATTTTAAACGAAACTGTACTACTACTATAAAGTGTTTGAAATGTTAAGTTTCCAAAAATATATTTTCGGATACCAAGATATACGCGATTAATCTGTTTAAAATAGTTTCATTTAAAATGTGCTAGGTAAGACAAAGCGCAGAGTTAAATTCCGCCATTCAACACGTAATGTCTCTCCTAACAACAGGCTCATGAGGTTTATCAACTATATAATCTTCAAACAAAAATAATATGCAATAATCAATAATATCAATAATAATGCGAAATCCAAAAAAAAAAAATTAGCTCAAAGTTTCGCCATTTTGACAGCTTTTTGCTAAAAGTTACTAAATTATATTACTTAAAATTCAGTGTACTAACAAAATACGAACGTTGCGAGCACTTCACGCCTCATCACCGCAATCGTCGCTTTATTATCGAATTATGTATGTATATTTTTCCGCTTTTCTCATCTTTGAAGTCTAAAGGTGACTTTTATACTGTAGAGTATATTATAATGCAAATAAGCGTATTGCTTTTTTTATGTGGAAAGTTTATTTGAGATTTGGTATATTTTTTTGGTGGATTTTCTCTAGTTTTTAATTTTTCCAGCAAATTATTTCATATTATTAAACCATAGATGCAACGGAGAGTTGTATCAGACAATTATTGTTTAAAGAAATATATATTATAGTATTTTATACCACATAGCAGAGTAGACAGGAAGTATCTATTGTCAAGCCTCTACGTACTCAGCTTTCCGCCGAATTCGAAACATTGCGTGTTGAGTGGTGCAACTCAACGTAGCGCTTCGTCTTAGAAGAGACAAAGCGAGAAATGGAAAATAATTTAAATATAATTATTTCCTCGAACGGGAACTGAACCTACAGCCCATCCCATTTACAGTTAAACGCTATCCCTCTGTGCCAAGACCGGCCTCTTTAAGGTTCTCTTTATTTCATTTTGCAGTTATCTCTATATTGTCTTATCTTACAAATTTATTTAAAAGATCTACTAAGTGAACTTTTGAACTAAAATACACAATGAAGTTGATTTATCTCTAATAACATATTGAAATCAATAAAGATAAATTATTTAAATCTCCTGTATAAAGAAAAATCTCTACTTGTTACATACTTTTATATCAAAAGCTATATTTACTTTGAATCAAAATAATTTGCACTTATAAATATTGTATTAACACATTTTGTGACTGACGCCGCAAATCCCTCGTCATGGCGAGATAATTGAATCAAAGCATCCAACAATATTGAAAGTTCCGAACTTAATAGTCCCAATATTGTGATAGCGAATCAGATGTCAACTGTAACTCACTTAGAATGAGGTGTTTAAACGGTATTTTCTGTTGCTATATTTAGTATGTTTAGAAACTTTTTTGTTTTTATTTTGAGTTTGCACGTGTTTTATTTTTGTACTAAGATCACCAGTGGGTGGAACTATCTCTTAGATACGGTGTGTTTTGAGTTTAACATAAAAATAACTTCTTTCTAATGTGTACTATGTTAGCTGTAAAATATTTATTATTTACTGTTTTACGTTTTATCCCCTAGTCAGAGTAAGACTTGTATTTGATACAAGGCTCACTCTGACTATCTCTCCGTTTGCCGCTTTCTTCTCAAATTCATGACGTTATGTGTTGTGGCTGGCGAAACTTTATATATATACATATATGTGTGTATATATATATATATATATATATATATATATATATATATATATCAATTTTTAAGCTAGTGTTCTAATAGGATAGTACAGGTTTTAATAATAAATCTTTGCTTGGCTCAGCCAGATAATTTTTAAGTTTTTCCACATGCATATATTGTAAGCAAAAGGTGTTCCATTTTATATATAGATCTAAAAGTACATTGATAGAATCTAGATTTAAATGTAATGATCTAATATTAATGAAGCACCTTTTTAAGCATTATAATATTATAAATACAAAACAATTGAATGGAAAATATTCGCTCTGTAAAGATCTTTAAGTAAATGTTCAATGAATTGTCATATTATGTATATATTATATGGATGCGACATCGGCAAACTCTGAGCAAGATCCTTTATATTTTTAAAGGTATACCTTTATATTTTTAAAATACCAGTACCTACAACTTCATATGCGTAGAATTTAACATCTCGGGAAATTTATTTTATGATTCTAAAATAATAAGCCTAACTCTTTTTTACTATTATCAGCTCATATTATTATCTATACGCCAGTGAGTCTTGTCGAAATCAATAGTATCCGTGTTCTTTAGACGTGTGTATACTTAAAATATTTATTTTAAGATCACAAACATATATTTCGATTTCATTTATTTGTGTAATTTGAAACATATATTTAATTATTTTTTTAGATCCATCAGTTCTAATAACATTATGCCATGATCACTAGAAAATACAGTATAAAAATATTAGTGCTAAATTTGTAATCTTTCAAGGTCGATACAGCCTGCATTACGAAGAAAAAAATGTAAATATTGTACAGATTTTTATTAATTCATATAATTAAATTGAAAAATATAGTGCATCTATAAATCGGTGATTGAGAAAAATAAATGGGAATATTAATTTTATTTTGAGAAAATCAATAAATTTTGAATATAATTAAAAAGAACAATAAAAAATAGATCATAATGTCAAATTACATAGAAAAAATTAAAAATATTGAATAAAAAAGTTTAAAATATGAGGGCAGTCGTGGTGCAGTGATTGACTGTAAACGTGATAGGTTGTGGGTTCGATCCCAACTGGGGATTATAATGATTATATTTAAATTAAATTCACTTTCTCGCTCTAGTAAAAGACAAAGTACGGTATTGAGTTCCACCACTCAACTCAATGTGAAGTACGGAGTGTCTTTACACTAGGTATTTTCTGTCTACCGTGCTATGCGGGATAAAAGCGTGAAGCTAAAAAAGGTTTTAAATATTAGTAGATAACTAATAAGTTAATATACTTTAAAAGTACTAATTTAAGTTTACTAGAAAAACAATTTTATACTAAATTAAAAACAAATTATACAAAAGGGTTATTCAATATTTTCTTCCGAGTCTAACTTCAAAAATGACAAAGGTCTCTTTTTCCTTAGAGAAAGGACATCTGACAAAAAGTCCATCGAAGTATGAAAGAATTCCTTTGTTTGTTGCACCTTTGGAAGCGGTGTTTTAGGATAGACAGTACTCGGTACTAATGAACGCTGAAACGGAAATGCAAAAAAATACATAACAGACGTGTATAGACATATATAAAGTACGCTTTAAATAAATACTTTTTGAAGTTTCCGTTAGGTTATGTTTAGTTAAATATTTTATTCTAGTCCATATATTTATTTTTGTAGCTTTATTCTAAATAACAGGTTAGATAAGCACCTAGTGTCAAGACATTCAGTTCTCCGCTTTCGCGGAACTAGACACCGCGTTTTGTCTTAACAGAGCGTGTAAATGGCCATAATCTAATTATGATCATTCCACCGAGTGGGTATCTAAACCACAACCGATCACGTTTACAGTCAGACGCTGTACCATTGCGCTACAGTCGGCCTCAATTAATATTTCGCAATTTTTCTAATATTTTAAATACTGTTAAAGAAGTTAAAGGGAGCGTAAAGAACATCTTAGTAGTAATTCACTTTACTTACATCTAGTGAATGTTTGAAGTGACGGGATTTCGATTTATTTGTTGAATTAATATTGTACCAGTTTGAATAAACACACTTGTTAAAATAAATTGCAGCCTTTTCAAACTTTTTACCAAAGAAGAAAGAGTTTTCTCATAGACGCCGTAGCGTAGTGCAGTGGAACTGCATCAGTCTGCTAAAGCGATTGGTAATGGGTTCGATTCCCACTCGGGGAAAAGATTAAATTTAAAATTAACTTTCATTCTACGCTTTAATAATCCAAGGCTCGGAGTGCAGCTTACCACTTATCTTAATTTTTGTCAGGAACCAGTCAAAGGAATGTCTTGACACTATTTTGATTGTCTCTGACAATTTTGATAACAGAGATGAAGCTGCTTAATCAAAGAAAAGAAAAAGTATTAAGTACTACTTACCTGAGAAGGAAACAAATTCATTACCAACCCGTTACAATCAGACTACCTACTATGATGGCCTGGCCTGTTAAAATAATTATATTATTATACATTTTCGAATTTTGTGGTCCAAGGCATGCCAAGAGCTTTGATTTTTAAAATATTTAAGCTGTTACCTTTAACTTGCATTGTTCTCAGTAACAAAAGTTCTAAATAGCCTACTATTATTAACTAAAAAACGAATAAATAAAGTTCTTCTAGTTTTAATATAATTTTCGCATTTAAATTGAAATCCAACGTGTCTCCGTTTCAATCTCACATAGATTTGCATGCCAAGACGTCTTATACCGGTTTGCTCCCAATGGAATTCGATAGCTCTTGCATTTGACGGATTGCATGCTATTCACCGGAAATACATTTACTATGGGCGTTGAGTGGATTATGCTATTTACTTAAACAGCGTTAGTAAACAACAAGATTCAAACGTAAATTTAGGACTATAAATAATAATTTGAAAGTTATAATAGGACGGAGGATGTAAAATGTATGTTTTTAATTATAAAAAATAGTACTTCGCTTTCAGTTATATTTGAGACTATGCGTGTTGAGTGGCGGAACTCAACGCCACGTTTTGTTTTTTAAATTAGTAAATAAATTTTTAAATTAATGAAATAAATAATATTTTGATATAATTATTCTTACTTTACTGTCAGACGTCGTCCTACTGCACCACGATCGACCTCAAATTGGGCGGAAAATTGAGTACGTATTAAAATCTTCTTGGATGACTTGTAAAGATTAAAATTATGAAACGTGATGCCTTTAGGTTGAAATTATTTACGTTAGAATGCTTTTATTTAGTTTTTATCAAAAAGCTAGGTGTTCTGTAGTGTATAATAATATATAAAAGATCTAGTGATCGAGTGTATAATATGATAGAAAGATATCTATGAGAATTAAAATTAGGAACTGAGTGATACTTCGGTAAGTCACTTATTGCTTAAATAATTTCTTACTATTTTTAAAGTAATAGTCAGCACTTTGTACTAGTAAACCTTTTACTCCTAATTTATTTATTCATATATGTAGATAAAGATTATAATATGTTGTTTTTATGCTGCCATTATCAACAAAAACCTATTTACAACCCCTTTGCATACTTACGATTTAATACAAAAATGAAAGCAAGAAAAAGTGGAAACTTCGGAAAACCATTTATCGTTCTACATCCCAATAAAGGTGCCGTTAACAAGATTTCAATATAAATTGATTCTCGATATTCTGCCTGTTGCAGATAAAACATGGTGCAATGGGTTTACGCTTGTTTCTTATAAAGTGTAAAATAATATTTATTATATTTTCCGTTATAAACTATATATACAAAATAGCTATGTTCACAGGCAGAACATACTGCACTGGTAATTATATATACTGAGACCGTTTTTTATCTTCACGCTCCTAACACTCATAGTAGAGTAGACAGGCACTATCAAGTGTCAAGACATCCTCCATACACTGCTTTCCACCGAATACAAGACAATTCGTATTGAGTGACGGAACGGTACGTTTTCTCTTAACAGAGCTAGGAAATTGAAATAATTTCAAAATAATCATTCCCCGAGTGGAAATCGAGCCCAAAAACAATCGCGTTTACAATCAGTCGTTGTTCCAACGCGTCACGACCGGAATTAATCGACTACAAACAGTTTGGAATACATTAAATAATAAAACGCTGTCAATGCGGTCAATGTCATGACGCAATGGGTTTATTACAGTATAAGCTAAGTATTTAAATCCTTTTAATGTTTTCGATCATTAGAAAAAAACATTTTCAGTTCTCCAAGACATACCGCGGCGTTGAGTTGGCCACTCAACACGCAGCGTCTCAATTTCAGGCGGAAAGCAGTCAACGGAGTGTCTTAACGATAAATTGTCTCTGACTGCTGTTTTTTTATACATAACGTGGTGTCAAGTTTAAATAATTAACTTGCAATATATCAAAAACAGAAAAACAGTTGGTAAGCAGAGAGTGGAGAGTTAAAGTCACATTTTTCTATGCCTTGTTACATATGTCATAAAGTACAAACTAAACTAATAGAGTTGAACAAAACAGGAAAATGAGAAAAATAATTGATTCTACAGTACTATAGTATACTTAATATCTCTTAGTATTACATATTTTTTTGTATGTCTGTTCAGATGAAATTTTGTTAGCCATTTGCATATATTTTCAACCAATTATTCAAGATTTTGAATATTTATATTTCTTTATAAACATCAAAGAAATTCCCTAAAATTAGACTTAGGAATATTTACAATTTACAAGTTTTCAAATAAAAATTTTGTTTAATGTTTTGTCTATCAATGTTCCATCAATCTCTCGAATTCCGATAGAAAGCAGTGAATAGAACGCCTTGGTGCTAATAGATCTATATTCACGCTTTTATCATAGTAAGGTAGACAGAAATACCTAATGTCAAAACACTCCGTACTTCGCTTTCCACCGAATTCGAGACATTGAGTGTTGAGTGGTGGAACTCAATGCCGCTCTTTGTCTTTACCAGAGGGAGGAAGTGAAAATAATTTAAATATAATCACTCCCCCGGGTGGGGATCGAACCCACATCCGATCTTGTTTACAGTCACACGCTGTCACACTGCACCACGATCGGCGTCTAAGTTGAAAGCTTAGTTATGAACTGTAAAAAGAATATGCTACATATATTATCATTATTTTGATATATAGGTGCTAATTTTATATAAGTGGATTTTTTTAAATAAAGACACTTTCAAGCTATAATAGTCATAACACTTACTGAATTATCATCAAGGAAGTACCATCCAGTTTTATTATAGCCACTTGTTAATGAGAGTGAGATGAATAAAGTTTTCGTATAACAACTTGTAACGATGCTGTGATCGTTCAACCAGTCTATATTGGCCCTTCAACTCTTCAGATTTACTTGCAAATGTATATTTTTCTACTGAAACGTTGTGGATGAAAATGTTAGCAAGATATTTTTTATTGCCCAATCTCTGTAGGAAGTTTCGTCGTTTAGATTAGCGTTGCTTTTTTATTAGCTTTATATTTTGTGTTTGAGTTAAGAATTACGCGTTATAAAAGTATCTAAAAACATTTTTAAATTAAGTAACTTTGGTTTTATATAAAATATTATTCGAAATTAATGTTAAAATTTAAGGTGATGGAAGTCTTAGTATTTAGTGGCGGAACATAACGCTGCACAATATCTTCTATGAATGAAAATATTATTATAATTATGATAAAATATTATTATGATAATTAAATTTCTATTTAAATATCTACTCATTTGTGAAAATATTATATAACTATCACCGTCTCATCTCGTTATATGATATTGTTAGAAAATAACTACTGTATAGCAGATAACCTTGATACACTTCGTTCGAAGAAGTGGCGGAACCCAACACCGTGCTTTGTCTTACCAGAGCGGGAAATTTAAAATAATATATAAATAATAAATTTCTATTCAACTATAATCATTTAAATTTCTATTCACCTAACCTAACACAATATCTTGTTTCGTCCAATAAAACCAATGTGATACACTTGCCAGTACCTGATGTAGCAGATGTTCGTGTGATGGGAAAAGTTATTATTGAGCCGTTATGTTAAGAGATAAAAGGGAAACTAGTAAAAAGCCTCTTATTTTTTAACACAATGTGTTATGCCATACAAAAGATTACGGCGAAGTGCTTAGACCTGTAGAAAAAGAGCATTTAGTATCTCAATAATATTAGCAAAAAATGTGTTATTTACCTTGAGGAATTTTATTTAAGAGCCATTTTTGGTGGTCATTGTAAGTCTTTGAAGTAGTAATTGTAACTAGAGATTTTTTACACAAAATAAATGTAGGGAGGTAACTTGTATGTCATTTTATATAAACGTATGTTTATTTAAATAATTTAATATATTTATAATACATTATAATAAAAATCTTTCAGCTTCTTCTCTATATTAATTGCAACATCACATACTTTTCAATTGAATTCAATTCATGGCTGTACTCTATTTAATATTGACAAATAGTTAGACTACTCATCTTAAGCCAAAGTTTGGAAGGAGAATTACATATTATACAAGTTACTCAGTTATACAAACGAATTGTCATTGCAGGTAAAATGCATATAATAGTTGCATAGCACTGAACTTACTTTAAATTCGACTGATAATGACAAAGGTCACTACTATATCTATAAAACAGTAGCATGCATTGCACAATATGATTCTTATATATATATATATATATATATATATATATATATATATATATATATAACACAAAACCAATAATAATCACATTCCTATGTATTTCCGATATTAAATATTGTAATTACATTCACTTCCAATGTATTATATTTCTATTATTCCAAATTAAATATTAACAATATTCTAAAGCGTCCTTTTCCTCACATCATGCTGTCGCCCACTCACTCTTCTTTTTTTAAAAATCCAGTGCATCATTATAGACTGCCAGTAATTCATTCAACCAGAATTATATTTAATGAAAATAAAATTATTAGTTATGTTAATACTACCTAAAAATACTATATAAAATAATATTTAACGTTATTATTAAATCATTTGTACATTTATGTAGTACGTATCGATACAATAAGCAAAATGCAGGGCAACGAGATTAGTACTACGTTTTAAAAAACCTATGTTTTAAAAAATGGAACAGTTAAAAATTATTTTATAAAGATTTAATTTAAACACATATTGTAAAGCTATATAAAACCAAATTGTACAGCAGGTGTAAAAGGAAAAGGTCGAAATTACTAGTTGAGCAGACATTGTTAGGCGCATTGCAAACTAACTGATGCCGAACTAGGGACGTCGTATCGATACCAATTAAAAGTTTTACCCAGAAAAATATTTTTGCTTGATCCAGCTTGCTCTTTTGAAAATAAATATTTCATTTTTTTAAATAAAAAAGAGCTACCGACGTGTGTTAGTTTTTCTAAGCAATTCTATAAGGTTCTCGATTGGCGACGAACCAAAAGGCATGGGACAGCCAAGACAGAGAAATGTAGCATTTCCAACTAGCGCGCTATCGGGGAGGCCTATGTCCAGCAGAGGACGGTGATCGACTGATCCGTCGACAATATGATGGTCGTGAAATATTGTATCTATATAAGAGTATACATAATTCGTGCTGACATCTTAGAGAAGGTAAACGCACTAACTGAGGGTCCCTCGAAATTCCTAAAGGAACGTGAAAATATCGATAATTTTTACGTGTCATATTTGACACAAGCAATATTACGGGCTAATACTAATATATATATATATATATATATATATATATATATATATATATATGTATATATATATATATATATATATATATATATATATATATATATATAGCCATACAAAAGATTACGGCGAAGTGCTTAGAGCTGTAGAAAAAGAGCATTTAGTATCTCAATAATATTAGCAAAAAATGTGTTATTTACCTTGAGGAATTTTATTTAAGAGCCATTTTTGGTGGTCATTGTAAGTCTTTGAAGTAGTAATTGTAACTAGAGATTTTTTACACAAAATAAATGTAGGGAGGTAACTTGTATGTCATTTTATATAAACGTATGTTTATTTAAGAATTTAATATATTTATAATACATTATAATAAAAATCTTTCAGCTTCTTCTCTATATTAATTGCAACATCACATACTTTTCAATTGAATTCAATTCATGGCTGTACTCTATTTAATATTGACAAATAGACTACTCATCTTAAGCCAAAGTTTGGAAGGAGAATTACATATTATACAAGTTACACAGTTATACAAACGAATTGTCATTGCAGGTAAAATGCATATAATAGTTGCATAGCACTGAACTTACTTTAAATTCGACTGATAATGACAAAGGTCACTACTATATCTATAAAACAGTAACATGCATTGCACAGTATGATTTTTATATATATAATACTAATATATAATACTATATATATATATATATATATATATATATATATATATACTAATATATAATACTATATATATATATATATATATATATATATATATAAGAATCATACTGTGCAAGGCATGCTACTGTTTTATAGATATAGTAGTGACCTTTGTCATTACCAGTCGAATTTAAAGTAAGTTCAGTGCTATGCAACTATTATATGCATTTTACCTGCAATGACAATTCGTTTGTATAACTGAGTAACTTGTATAATATGTAATTCTCCTTCCAAACTTTGGCTTAAGATGAGTAGTCTAACTATTTGTCAATATTAAATAGAGTACAGCCATGAATTGAATTCAATTGAAAAGTATGTGATGTTGCAATTAATATAGAGAAGAAGCTGAAAGATTTTTATTATAATGTATTATAAATATATTAAATTATTTAAATAAACATACGTTTTTATAAAATGACATACAAGTTACCTCCCTACATTTATTTTGTGTAAAAAATCTCTAGTTACAATTACTACTCAAAAGACTTACAATGACCACCAAAAATGGCTCTTAAATAAAATTCCTCAAGGTAAATAACACATTTTTTGCTAATATTATTGAGATACTAAATGCTCTTTTTCTACAGCTCTAAGCACTTCGCCGTAATCTTTTGTATGGCTATATATATATATATATATATATATATATATATATATATATATATATACATATATATATATATATATATATATATATATATATATATATATATATATATATATATATATATATTAGTATTAGCCCGTAATATTGCTTGTGTCAAATATGACACGTAAAAATTATCGATATTTTCACGTTCCTTTAGGAATTTCGAGGGACCCTCAGTTAGTGCGTTTACCTTCTCTAAGATGTCAGCACGAATTATGTATACTCTTATATAGATACAATATTACACGACCATCATATTGTCGACTGATAAGTCGAACGACGTCCTCTGCTGGACATAGGCCTCCCCTATAGCGCGCTAGTTGGAAATGCTACATTTCTCTGTCTTGGCTGTCCCATGCCTTTTGGTTCGTCGCCAATCGAGAACCTTATAGAATTGCTTAGAAAAACTAACACACGTCGGTAGCTCTTTTTTATTTAAAAAAATGAAATATTTATTTTCAAAAGAGCAAGCTGGATCAAGCAAAAATATTTTTCTGGGTAAAACTTTTAATTGGTATCGATACGACGTCCCTAGTTCGGCATCAGTTAGTTTGCAATGCGCCTAACAATGTCTGCTCAACTAGTAATTTCGACCTTTTCCTTTTACACCTGCTGTACAATTTGGTTTTTATATAGCTTTACAATATGTGTTTAAATTAAATCTTTATAAAATAATTTTTAACTGTTCCATTTTTTAAAACATAGGTTTTTTAAAACGTAGTACTAATCTCGTTGCCCTGCATTTTGCTTATTGTATCGATACGTACTACATAAATGTACAAATGATTTAATAATAACGTTAAATATTATTTTATATAGTATTTTTAGGTAGTATTAACATAACTAATAATTTTATTTTCATTAAATATAATTCTGGTTGAATGAATTACTGGCAGTCTAGAATGATGCAATGGATTTTTAAAAAAAGAAGAGGGAGGGGGCGACAGCATGATGTGCGGAAAAGGACGCTTTAGAATATTGTTAATAGTTAATTTGGAATAATACAAATATAATACATTGGCAGTGACTGTAATTACAATATTTAATATCGGACATACATAGGAATGTGATTATTATTGGTTTTGTGTTATATATATATATATATATATATATATATATATATATATATATATATAAGAATCATATTGTGCAATGCATGCTACTGTTTTATAGATATAGTAGTGACCTTTGTCATTATCAGTCGAATTTAAAGTAAGTTCAGTGCTATGCAACTATTATATGCATTTTACCTGCAATGACAATTCGTTTGTATAACTGAGTAACTTGTATAATATGTAATTCTCCTTCCAAACTTTGGCTTAAGATGAGTAGTCTAACTATTTGTCAATATTAAATAGAGTACAGCCATGAATTGAATTCAATTGAAAAGTATGTGATGTTGCAATTAATATAGAGAAGAAGCTGAAAGATTTTTATTATAATGTATTATAAATATATTAAATTCTTAAATAAACATACGTTTATATAAAATGACATACAAGTTACCTCCCTACATTTATTTTGTGTAAAAAATCTCTAGTTACAATTACTACTTCAAAGACTTACAATGACCACCAAAAATGGCTCTTAAATAAAATTCCTCAAGGTAAATAACACATTTTTTGCTAATATTATTGAGATACTAAATGCTCTTTTTCTACAGCTCTAAGCACTTCGCCGTAATCTTTTGTATGGCTATATATATATATATATATATATATATATATATATATATATATATATATATATATATATATATATATATATACATATATATATATATATATATATATATATATATATATATATATATATATTAGTATTAGCCCGTAATATTGCTTGTGTCAAATATGACACGTAAAAATTATCGATATTTTCACGTTCCTTTAGGAATTTCGAGGGACCCTCAGTTAGTGCGTTTACCTTCTCTAAGATGTCAGCACGAATTATGTATACTCTTATATAGATACAATATTACACGACCATCATATTGTCGACTGATAAGTCGAACAACGTCCTCTGCTGGACATAGGCCTCCCCTATAGCGCGCTAGTTGGAAATGCTACATTTCTCTGTCTTGGCTGTCCCATGCCTTTTGGTTCGTCGCCAATCGAGAACCTTATAGAATTGCTTAGAAAAACTAACACACGTCGGTAGCTCTTTTTTATTTAAAAAAATGAAATATTTATTTTCAAAAGAGCAAGCTGGATCAAGCAAAAATATTTTTCTGGGTAAAACTTTTAATTGGTATCGATACGACGTCCCTAGTTCGGCATCAGTTAGTTTGCAATGCGCCTAACAATGTCTGCTCAACTAGTAATTTCGACCTTTTCCTTTTACACCTGCTGTACAATTTGGTTTTTATATAGCTTTACAATATGTGTTTAAATTAAATCTTTATAAAATAATTTTTAACTGTTCCATTTTTTAAAACATAGGTTTTTTAAAACGTAGTACTAATCTCGTTGCCCTGCATTTTGCTTATTGTATCGATACGTACTACATAAATGTACAAATGATTTAATAATAACGTTAAATATTATTTTATATAGTATTTTTAGGTAGTATTAACATAACTAATAATTTTATTTTCATTAAATATAATTCTGGTTGAATGAATTACTGGCAGTCTAGAATGATGCAATGGATTTTTAAAAAAAGAAGAGGGAGGGGGCGACAGCATGATGTGCGGAAAAGGACGCTTTAGAATATTGTTAATATTTAATTTGGAATAATAGAAATATAATACATTGGAAGTGAATGTAATTACAATATTTAATATCGGAAATACATAGGAATGTGATTATTATTGGTTTTGTGTTATATATATATATATATATATATATATATATATATATATAAGAATCATATTGTGCAATGCATGCTACTGTTTTATCGATATATTAGTGAACTTTGTCATTATCAGTCTAATTTAAAGTAATTTAAGTGCTATGCAACTATTATATGCATTTTACCTGCAATGACAATTCGTTTGTATAACTGAGTAACTTGTATAATATGTAATTCTCCTTCCAAACTTTGGCTTAAGATGAGTAGTCTAACTATTTGTCAATATTAAATAGAGTACAGCCATGAATTGAATTCAATTGAAAAGTATGTGATGTTGCAATTAATATAGAGAAGAAGCTGAAAGATTTTTATTATAATGTATTATAAATATATTAAATTCTTAAATAAACATACGTTTATATAAAATGACATACAAGTTACCTCCCTACATTTATTTTGTGTAAAAAATCTCTAGTTACAATTACTACTTCAAAGACTTACAATGACCACCAAAAATGGCTCTTAAATAAAATTCCTCAAGGTAAATAACACATTTTTTGCTAATATTATTGAGATACTAAATGCTCTTTTTCTACAGCTCTAAGCACTTCGCCGTAATCTTTTGTATGGCTATATATATATATATATATATATATATATATATATATATATATATATATATATATATATATATATATATATATATATATATTAGTATTAGCCCGTAATATTGCTTGTGTCAAATGTGACACGTAAAAATTATCGATATTTTCACGTTCCTTTAGGAATTTCGAGGGACCCTCAGTTAGTGCGTTTACCTTCTCTAAGATGTCAGCACGAATTATGTATACTCTTATATAGATACAATATTACACGAACTTCATATTGTCGACTGATAAGTCGAACGACGTCCTCTGCTGGACATAGGCCTCCCCTATAGCGCGCTAGTTGGAAATGCTACATTTCTCTGTCTTGGCTGTCCCATGCCTTTTGGTTCGTCGCCAATCGAGAACCTTATAGAATTGCTTAGAAAAACTAACACACGTCGGTAGCTCTTTTTTATTTAAAAAAATGAAATATTTATTTTCAAAAGAGCAAGCTGGATCAAGCAAAAATATTTTTCTGGGTACACCTATTAAGTGGTATCGATACGACGTCCCTAGTTCGGCATCAGTTAGTTTGCAATGCGCCTAACAATGTCTGCTCAACTAGTAATTGCGACCTTTTCCTTTTACACCTGCTGTACAATTTGGTTTTTATATAGCTTTACAATATGTGTTTAAATTAAATCTTTATAAAATAATTTTTAACTGTTCCATTTTTTAAAACATAGGTTTTTTAAAACGTAGTACTAATCTCGTTGCCCTGCATTTTGCTTATTGTAACGATACGTACTATACATAAATGTACAAATAATTTAATAATAACGTTAAATATTATTTTATATAGTATTTTTAGGTAGTATTAACATAACTAATAATTTTATTTTCATTAAATATAATTCTGGTTGAATGAATTACTGGCAGTCTAGAATGATGCAATGGATTTTTAAAAAAAGAAGAGGGAGGGGGCGACAGCATGATGTGCGGAAAAGGACGCTTGAGAATATTGTTAATATTTAATTTGGAATAATAGAAATATAATACTTTGGAAGTGAAATAACAATATTTAAATAAATAAATACATAGGAATGTGATTATTATTGGTTTTGTGGTATCCGTGGTCAGTAAGATTTACATTTCTATAATATGAAGAATTTGTTGGCAAGTTCTTTTTGCATTATTATATATAAAAATGACATAAAATAAATATTAATTTATTAATAATAAAGTAAAAATAATTATATTAAAGATATTAAATGTTTAGAATGTATATTCTAAGAGATATATGAAATTTATAATATAAATATACCAAAGCGTCTGCCGCCATCTTTGAATAGTGTTGTATGAACATATTATTATATGCATCTACTGAGTATTATAAAATATTTTAATATTATACTAAGCTCTGGAGCAGTAACTAATAAATAAAATCATTATAATATCATGTATTGAACGAATAAAGCATTTTATGTAATATTTATATAATATTCATGTCATGTACTCACGCTACACGACTGTCGGGGTTCGGTGAGCGTTACAGCTTACTGATAACTGATGTCGGTGGCGCAACCTAACGTTGCCGGGCGTAACTGAGGCTGCTATGGTTGGCTTTGGTGAGCTTCTCTGGCGATGTTGGTTAGTGGTATCGAGTCTGCTGCTGTCTCGCGTTGCGTAAGCGATGCTTGTATGGCATTGGACGTTGATATTGCTTGTGACATGCGACTGTCGGGGTTCGGTGAACTTTATAGCTTACTGATAACTGACGTCGGTGGCGCGACTTGTATCTTCTCTGATGCTGTCTTGCGTTGCACATGCGATACTTGTACGGCGACGGACATAGATTCAACTATTTCTATGTTGTTTTACACCCATGGTGGATGAATGGTTATGTGACGCTATTATGTCTCCTGTATTTCGAAGTATGTTTTAGTTGCCTCCTTACGAGGAGAGCTATTTTATTATGTCACGAAATGCTGTAGTACGTAATGGTGTTCGACTGTTTGTCTAGCGCTTTATTTGGTGATAGAACGCATAAGCGAGTTTAATTGTTGGTTATGACAATCGACTGCTACGTATGTGCTGTGCGTTAATATGAAACAATCGGCCGTCTAGCGGTTGTGCGTCTGAACTAATATGCAAACCGGCAAGTAATATTGGTCTGGCAAGCCAATCGACGTATCTTCAACTTATATTGGTCTTACAAACCAATACACGAAATATATTGGTCTCACAAACCAATTCAAATATATAAATAACTAATAATTGTTCGTTTGCAAAGGAATTGTAAGTAACATATACGTTCGAAGTTCCGTTGCGTCTCGGAAGGTTAACTCTGAGGTCGGTCGGGTCCGCCGATCGGTCGGAATACACGGCATATGGCGGGGAAAAGCCATTAAGCTATTTTCCCTTCTGTTATGACTACCAGCAACGAATACTTATAACAGAGGGGAAAACTGGAGGTGATTACAACGGAATATCTTACATACTACAATCTCTTACTATAACCTCTTCTGAAAGTTTTATATCCTTTATAAGATAATAGGTAGGTATTAACATTTCTTGACACTGTTGCCTCTGAATCTCTTAAAGATCTTGAGTTATTGCGAACACGATGATTTTGGGTCCTACCGCGTGAAGTATCTTGAGCGAAGGCATGATTTTATAATTTATAAATTATATATGGGGGGGGAGGGAGGATAAATGTTACCTTATTTGAAAACAATGTTTAAATTTTAACCCACTGTTCTAATGGTCTGTGAATTCTTTTTTGTGATTGTAGAGTAAGTTAAGTTAACTAGGTAACATACATGTAATAAATTGTGGGAGTAATCTGGCTGTATCCGCAAACCGTACGATGCCAATAGGCCTGTTTCGTACAGGCAAGTCATCCACTACAAACGGTGTTCACAAGCTGAGGTTCGTGCCCCACAGGAGGTGCATTTGCGTTCTAAGTTGATGGTTTCCTCTCGAGATCTCCACGCCAAGGTCAGAGCTCTTCTAGCTCGGTCTCCCCCAAAAACCGGTGACGCTATGAAGGCCGGTAGGACCAACAGCATACTTCACAATCGAAAAAAATATATACTCACGATTGGCTATAAGTTCGATTTCTACTCAAGGGAATGATTATAATTATATTACTATGTTCTCCGATCTGATAAGACAAAGCATGGCGCTGAGATCCGCCTCGCTTTGTCTTACTATAACAATGAAATAATCATAAATATAAAATATAATGATACCTCTGATTAGAAGTTGAATCGATACATTACATTTTTACAGTCAGACGCTGTATTACTGCGCTTCGATGGCGTCAAGGTATCTCAAATATAATTAAATAACATATCATATTCTTCCATTTTCTAATTATAATTATACATTATTAGATTTTTAGGAGCACTAAGATGTTAATCCTTGATGTTTCTACTGAAACGTAAAAAAACTGTTATTTTTCGACGTTTTTAAATATATTAAAAAAATTGAAAAAATATGTAATGCTGCAATATAAATATAAAAACAATATGAAATTCTGAGACCGGTCTTAGCGTAGTAGGACGACGCCTGACTGTAAACGTGATCGATTGTGACAATTCCCTCTAGAGCAATGATTATGTTTAAATTATTTTCATTTTCTCACTCTGGTTAGACAAAAGCGTGGCGGTTAGTTCCGAAACTTAACACGTAAAAATAAATAACCAGAGTACGAAGTGTCGTGACGCTTGGTACTTTCCGTGTACCCTGCTATGCGGGACAGAAGCGTGATGCTGAAAAAAATACAATATAAATAGTAAGCCAACCCATCATAAGATCCACACAAACCTTTGAAGACGTCATTAATGCCTCTTTAATATAAAATTTCCTAATAAAAAACTTAATTAAATACGTTCAGATGATCAGTATTGTAATAAATTATAATGAGAATCGGGGATTACAACACAATTTTTCCATTTGTCAGCTACAAACAAATAATGAAACGAGGCGGGACTTTTTGTGTTTTAATTAGAGGTAATTACTTTATGAGAATTTAATTAAAAGTTGATTTATATCTTATTATGATTATAATTTATTTTCATCATAAATAACCACTCTATTGGAAGTGACTTGGAATTTGAGTAGAGAATAGGTTATCTTGACACTAGATTAGCGATAGGGAACTAAAATATAACGCCACGATATACGGACAAAGGGTGAAGGAGCATGTTTTTAATCGTAACTCATCTTTGTTTCTATATATAAATGAAAGGATTTTTACAAAAAAAAATATTTGCTTTTTGAGGATTTATACAATTTTAAATGAATTAATCACATTTATTCTTATTTGAAAATCTAGGTGATTTAAAGTAATTAAAACTTAAAACGTTTAAAAATCTTTTACATAAGGATATAAAAATAAATATAATTAATGACAAACTGAAGTCGAGGATAATAAAAATGTAATCGAAATTAATTGTTAATTTTTGAACTTGAGTATATCATCTAAACTAAAACTAAATTTTAGAGATATTATATTTTGATATCACTACGTTTATATGAAGCATATGAAAAATTATGAAAAACAATACAGGCTTTGTTGATTAAAAGCAGAAGAGGAGAAATGGTTCACTTTATACCGTCTACTGCATAATTTAATTCAATTCTACTATTGGCTATCTAATTTGATGACAATGAGATACAGCAGCCTTGAGAAAGGTTTGTCATAATTCGGAATTTGGAAGGAAAGAGATCCAGCGGTGACATACCTTACAGTAAGTCTGACTACTTTAAGGACCTAAACATACTTTCCATAAAAAAAAACTATATTGTCGCTAAGATTGCTACTGGCTGTTGATCTATTTGGAAGCAGTTCATTAATTCCAGACTCAAATTCCACCACAATGACTTCGATTTTCAGATATGAAAGACCGACCAGAGCGAGATAGTATAATGTAAGCTTTAGCTATAATAATAAGACATGATAATACGATGTTTACACATTTTAAATGAAAATATTTTTAACGAATTAATTGCGTATATATTGGTATTTGAAAATACTTTTCTGGAAACGTGCAGTTTTGAACATTTTACAGTAGACCCTGTCAGACTGTAGTCAGTGTATTTTCGTATACCAAAATATACGATAACGATTAATCCGTTAAAAATACTATATATTATTTACTTTTCTTACATTATTATATATTTTATTATTTATTTTTCTTAAATTACCTTCATATCGAATATTTACTGTAATACTGAAAATAATTTTAAAAAATAATATTAATCAAAGAAATACAATTTCATATTATAAATTGTATATTCAACCTTTAACAGTGAGCCGTTCATAGTTACTTGAACACAAAGGAACCTACAAAGGCATCATTTATCCTGAACGTTAGACAGTAATATGACTAAAATACATTTATAAAACAATTACAATAAATTCTATATTATTTTATATTGAAAGTTATATCATTCTTTTAGCTTCACGCTTTATCCCGGTCAGCAGGATAGGCAGAAAGAACCTAGTGTCAACACACTTCATTATCCGCTATCCGCATAATTTCGAGATATTGCGTGAAGAGTGGCGGAACTCAAAGCCACCTTTTATCTTACCAAAAGGAAATGAAGGTAATTTAAATATAACAATTGCCCCGAATGGAAAACAAATCCACGACCAACGTGTTATTAGTTAGACGCTGTCCCACTTCGCCACAATGGTCTCTAAGAAGGTTTTTTTCATAATAGCTGTATTGTTGAATGTAAATGTTTTTTTCTCAAAATAAAATATATTTTTATGTACGTGCACAAAACCATGCTTTATATAAACTATGCATTTAATAATTCGCATATAAATATATTTTAGATATTTCAGAATGAAAAACTTCAGAATGAATAATAGATGAATATTTATTTTCATATTCCTACTTAGATTTCTTTTTTTTAGCTTCAACTTTTTATCTCGCATAGCAGGGCTGACAGGAAGTACCTAGTGTCCAGACTCTCTACACTTTACTTTCCACCGCCGAATTCGAAATATTGGGTATTGAGTGCCGGAACTCAAACGCTTTGTCTCACAGCGCCACGACTTGCCTTAATAGTTATAACTTAGATTAATAAAACATAAAATTTAACCCAGACAAAGCTGAGTAACGTCTATATTTGGAACGAGTTGTAGCCCGCTACTTCGTTTGCGTGGTTTATAAAACGTCAAACCCTTTTATTCTGCTCCCCTAGGAATTTCAAGAAATCCTCTTTTAATGCTTCCCTACAATCCCCAAGGAATCTACATGGTAAATTTTCAAATTTCCTTATACAGTGGATTTAGCGGTGCGTTGTCTATAAGTCTTAGTCAAAGCATTTGGCCGATATCCGAGAGGCACGGGTTCGAATACTGCTGGGTTCAAAATTTTTAAGTTTTCTAAAATACTTTATTTTCTTTTAATATTTGTTAGGTATATAATAAAAAATTCAAGGGCGATAGTAGTACAATGTGACAGGGTCTAACCGTGTTGTGGGCAATATTCCCCTACTCGAGATGATTCTATTTAAACTACTTTCATTCCCCCACTCTGGTGAGACAAAGCGCGACGTTGAGTTTTACCACTCAACATGTAATATCTTGAATTTGGCAGAAAGCCCAATACGGACTGTCTTGACACTAGATACTTCCTGTCTATCCAGTAGGGTCCCGCGTAGTAATGCGGGATATAAGCTGTAACATTTATGATGAATTTATATGAATATTTTTATTAAATCACCTTGCCTTCATCTACCTTTCGCTACAATGCTATTTAAATATTTAAATATTACTATGGTACATGATCCGTCACTCGGCTAGGACCCATTATCGTTATGTTTTCTATATATTATAGCTCCAGATCGTTTAGAGATTCAGAGGCAACAGTTTCAAGAAATGTTAATACCTACCTATAATCTTTAAATTGATATAAAACTTTTAGAAGAAATTATAGTATACCTCCAGCGTTTCCGAAAAAAACTCAAAGATGCGTTTTATTTAACCCTCTGTCATAAGTTTCCTTTGATGGTAGTGATAACAGAAAGGAAAATAGCTTAATGGCTTCTCCCCACCATATGCCGTGAATTTTGACCGATTGGCAGACCCAACCGACCAAACAGTGAATCCTCTGAGACAACACGGAACATTGAATGTGTAAGTAACATATACATATGTTACTTACAGTGCCTTTGCAAGCGAACAATTATTAAATATTTGTTCAGTCCGTGTATGGATCCCTCAGAATTGCTTTTAAAAACATCTCGATAATTAAAATTATTTATGCTATTTCTTCGTATTTTTTACGTTTGGTTATATTAAGAATATATTAAAATTATATAATTGAAGTGGTTTGTGAGACCAATATAAATCATTGATTCATAGATTAGTTCGGCACAGAGATGCGTAATACGTTATACTCATATACAGTAGTTATTTAACAATATTATGTTAAAATTAGTTTCGTAATTTATGATGTTTATTGGTTTGTGATACCAATATAAACCGTAGATTGGTTTGTGAAACCATAATATGTTATTAGTAGATTGGTTCTTTATACCATTATTCGTTGTAATTTTTTTCTTTAAATCATTGTATGTCGTAAGACGGTTTTGGAGACCTTTATACATCGTAGATTGGTTTGTTAGAGCATTGTATGTCGTAAATTGGTTTGTGAGACCATTATATAGTTGATTGGTTTGTGAGACCAGTGTAAGTCACAGATTGGTTTGTGAGACCAATATATGTCGTTGATTGGTTTTAGAGACCAATATGAGCCTTAGATTGGTTTGTGAGACCAATATAAGTTGACCATACGTGAATTGATTGATTGTCATAACTAATAGCTAAACACGGCAGTCGTAATTAATAATGGTTTTTTATCTATTTAAAGTTACTTTTTTATTCATAATAGAAAAAGAACTTACCAACAAATTCTTCATATTATAGAAATGTAAGTCTTACTGACCAATAATAATCTATTCGTATATATTTCATATATTGTAATTACATTGACTTCTAACTAATTATATTTCAATAATTCCAAATTAAATACTTACAATATCCTAAAGCGTACTTTTACTCCCATGACGTTTCTGCCAATCCTCATTATTTTTTTAAAAATCTAGTACTAATTCTAGATTACCAGTAATTCTTACAGTCAACGTTATATTTAATAAAAACAAATTATCAATTATGTGATAACTACCTAAAAAATAATTAATATTATTATTAAATAATTTGTTTAAAATATATAATAAATCTACATACTTATTTATGTATGGTACGTATCGTTGCAAAACGTGAAATTATAAATAAGTAAGAGGGTTTAAATACCATTTCAAATAACCCTCAAACTTGTCACAAGCTAAACCGAAATATCAAAAGCAATACAATTCCTTAATGTTCCCAGTATCTAGATCCTAGAAAAAAATGGTCGATTAAGCATTTCACATTTCTTTTTAATACCAATCAGTAAAACTTCTACGATTTTTCCGTGCAATCATACATTGATTAGTAACATTTACATAAATATTAATTTATATATATATATATATATATATATATATATATATATATATATATATATATATATATATATATATATATATTTCTCCACAAACAATCGTATGACAAAATTATAAATCACAATAAAGACCGGTCATGACACAGTGGGACTGTGTCTGACTGATTGATAAACTGATTGACTGACAAACGTGATTGATTGTGGGTTCGATCCCCACTTGAGGGAGTGATTATATTTAAATTATTTTCACTTCCTCGTTCTGATAAAGATAAAGTGCGGCGTTGAGTTCCACCATTCAACACGCAACGTCTCGAATTCGGTGGAAGGCGAAGTACGAAGTGTCTTGAATAAAATAACGCTTTTATCCCCTATAGCAAGAAGGCGAAGAAGAAGGTGAAGCAAGAAGGCGTAGAAGAAGGCGAAGTACGGAGTGTCTTGACACTTCGTACTCTATATTTATATATTTATTTCAGATCAACACTTTATCCTGCAATAACAGGTATATAAACAGCTAATGTTAAAACACTCGTTGGCAGAAATTGAGATATCGAATTGAGTGGCGAAATGCTGCGTTTTATCTTATTTAAGTATAGAGGAAATTATTTACTTGAATAATTTATTGTTGATTATTTTTTGAAACAAAATGGAATATGAATGAATTGTTACCTAAGAATAAAATAATATAATGCCCTATCGGGCATTATTCCGATAAACATAACTATATATTATACTAAGTTGAGGCTGATCGTGGCGCAGTGGAACAACGTCTGATTGTAAACCCGATCGGTTGTGGTTTCGATTCTCACTTGGGGAAATTATTATTTATAAATTATTTTCATTTTCTCATTCCAGTAAGACAAATAGTTCCGACATAGAGTTCCACCACTCAACACTCGAAGCTAAACAAAAAAAATATAGTAGTTGTATATTTACACACTGTTCAAAAACGAACTATATCAAAAACCTTAACAAACTACACATATAATATTTCAAAGAGAAATTTTATTTTTAAAACACAAAATGCTTAAGACGAAGTACATTTTACAAGCGATACCAAACTGGTAAACATTTCTATGAATACAAAGGCGTATGAGCGTCCACTCGAAATCCTTACAAAGAACCACTTATCTTGGATAAGCTTTTATACCGGCAATCCAATCTAAAAATAAGAGAAAACAAACACTAGTGAGCTTTTTGTGCTATTTGGCAATTTTGCGAGTAAATAAATTTTTTACCTAATATGTATAATAAAAATAATATGTATAATATGAGGCTGGTGGTGGAGCAGTGTGACAGTGTTTGTAATCGCAATCGGTTTTGGGTTCGATTCCCACTTGGGAGTGTTTATATTTAAGTTATTGTCACTACCTCGTTCTGGTAAGACAAAGTGCGGTGTTGAGTTGTGTTGGTGTCTCAGTATGCAATGTCTGTATGTCTCGATTACGGTGGAAGCGGAGTATGGAGCGGTATCTTGACACTAGGTACTTTCTATCTACCCTGCTATGCGGAATAATTATGTAAAATTTGAAATAAAATAAATAAGAATCGGTTTACGAATGTAAGTATTTCCCCTAGTTGGAGATCAAACCACAACTCATTATTTATAAAATAATAAATAATATTAAACTTTCTATTTATATATACTTTAAGTTTTTAAATATTTTAAATAAAAAACCGATATTAACTTTGAGCTAAGCCAAGTGAATATTCTATTTCAACGTTTCACAATGAAACATATTACAATTTCTATACTGAATTGGAAACCCTCGCTTTGTTTTCTTCATACAATATTAATAAATTGTAAGCCCTGGTACAAAATTAACCCTTGACATTTTCACAGTTTAAGCATGAATAATGTCTCGTACACCGTATACGTAATTCATGTACTGAAAATCTTAAGCTAATTGCTGGGAGGCGTCACGAGTTTAAAGCTTCATTTAAATTTGTTTGTATGTTACAGAGAATACTATTGTAAGTACTAATGTACTCCACATTAATGTGAAGTTGATTGTCAAAAAAATTCAAAAATTCGTATTCATTTGAAATCTAACAAAAAGAACTATACAGTGCTAAGTACTAAGAACTATGCAGTGGGACTGCAACTGACTGTAATCGTGGTTATGGGTTCGATTCCCACTCGAGGTATTGATTATATGTAAATTATTTTCGTTTTCTTTGGTAAGATAAAGCACGGTGTTGTGTTACGTCATTCATCACGTCATTCCTCGAATTTGGCGAAAAGCGGAGTACGGAGTGTTTTGACACTAGGTATTTCCTGTCTACCCTGCTACGTGAGATAAAAGCGTGAAGGTAAAAGACTATACCTAACTGTAGGTAAATAATGGTTGCAAAAATAGCTGTATATTGAAATTTTAGACCTACAATAGTATTTAAATTTGGCTGCAACCGCGTTAAATTCGCGTTGCCTTGGCAACGGTCACTATACAAAAAAATGTTCGTTTAAAACAATATAGTGTGTGTAACATTTATCTCCTGTCTGGACAATTTTTCTCTCTTTCTTTAGTTAATTTCTATAAAAAAAAACTAAATAAAATCTTATACGCCTCAACATAATGCAATAAAATACATATTAGCCAGACTTCCTTCATAATATATGGATATATCTAATATCTAATTGATTTTCTTTACAATTTATTATAACATTTTTTCACTAGACAACTATTTACATAAATATACCAATAAATAAATTATTTATGATATAAAACAAAAATTGAAGAAGGGTAAAAGGGTATAAAGTACTTTCGCGTACCCTCATCCTTTTTTTACGTACCTTAGACAATCATACGTCACTCCTTATTAGTGTTTACGGTCTTAGACATATTGCTTGTTAAGAAGCAGTAGAGTTGGGGCTGATCGTGGCGCAATGGGCCGGCGACAGACTGTAAACGTGATCCTTTGTGGGTTCAATCCCCACTCGGGGAAATGATTATATTTAATATATTTTCTCGCTCTGGTAAAACAAAGTTGAGCTTCGCCACTCAACACGCAATGTCTCAAATTCATTGGAAAGCGGAGTACGGAGTATCTTGACATTAGGGCTTTCTGTCTACCCTACAATACGCAATAAAAGTGTAAAGCTAAAAAAGCAGTATCCAATGATGTATAAATCAATAAAATAAACAATGTTAATAAATTAATAAAATAAACAAAACACACTCTACTATACGTTTATACACTTTTATAAAACTTATATGTTACACGTTGCTATGGTTACATATATTTCATATGTCATCAATATTTTATATGTCATCAGTGTTTTTATTAAATAAATAATGTGATTTTAAACTAAACAATTTTAAATGAATTAATCACGTATATTCTTATACGCGATTGATCTATTTAAAGTAGATTCATTTGAAAAGTGCAAAAATCGCAAAAACGAAGATCTTTTTAAGTAATGTAATCTATAAGGAAATAAAAAAAATCATAATGAAAAGCTATAAAACTGGTTATTTAAGCTTTAAAGTTGACAATTTAACTAGAAATATCGAGAGCTTCGCAAATCAAAGCCGGCTAAGTCCACTTAATTCCGAACGGATCAGCCGCTGCAATTAAAGTTCACTAGATTCTCAGTTAACTCTAGAAGTTCTAGTAGTAGGTCACTAGTAGTACAAATGATATGGGAATATCGTTGTGCATTTTGTTAATGTATAGCTCAGTTGTTCATTGTAATAGACAAGGCACAGGTTCGATTCCTGTTACGCTCAAAATATTATAGGGAACAGTTACATTTTACATAGAGAAAGAGTACCAAATGCTTATATTTGTTTTATATAATGCCTATAAATATATTAAATTAATAAAGTAAATGTAACACACACTACCATGTGTTTGATATATACGTTTATATAAAGTGACATACACGTTGCTCAACTCTTTGCGTCGAGAGGACATCTAGTAATTATAAATGCTAGATTAATATTTTAAAAGAAATTTACTTTTTTAAAAGAACATCACATTGCAAGAAGAGGTGCTTAGAGTAATGTCTGGGGCTAGTGGTCCAGTATAGGCTTGAGGGGCCCTTTGAAATGCATTAATGCTCCTTTTTATTACCTGAGCTCTTCTTCTCCTTATTTGCCTATAATAAAATATATTTAGTGCATTTAATTGAAATATATTATATAGAAATATTAATTTAATCTTTATATTATTATCATTATCATAGGTTATCACTTTAACCCAAGGCTAATATGTATTTTATTATGTGTGTGCATATACAATTGTACATATATATGTAAATAGTAGAATTTCTTATTATAGATTTATTCTTTTCACGCCTTTTCTACTATCAGAATGGTCAAAAAAACCTAATATCAAAACACTTCGTTCTCCAGTTTCCGCTCGAAATAGAGATATTGCATATTACTTATAATGGAACTTAACGCCACGCTTTATCTTACAACACCGAAGAAATGAAAATAATCTATAGAAGATTATTCATCTAGGAATCAAACCAACAACCTAATCGCGTTGATAATCAAACTCTGCCCCTGCCTTATTAAGTGACTTATATATATATATATATATATATATATATATATATATATATATATATATATATATATATATAATTATTAATATAGTTTTAAGTTAAGTAACTTAGGTATGTCATTGTATATGTTGTCAGCCTATGTACTGTAATATGACGTGACTTCATCATTATATTAAATTAATATTTAAAAATTAATATTAAAATTGCTCTTTGGCTAGACGAAAAAGTTCAATAATGTGCAGTGAAATAGAACTTTCAACACACCGACTTCGCAATCTGCGCTAATGTACTCAAACCGTTACTAGGGTGACTATGATGCGAGTAAAATTATTGTTTCAGGACTTTTGTACTTAAAATTACAATCAGTATTTTTTTATTTATAAAATATGAAAGTTTCTTTGGTGTACTGTATTTTTATACTTGTAGAGTATGTAAAATATACATAATACGATACATATATATGGATACTATAGTAATAAGTGGCAGGTCACTCTTCTCCCATTACGTTTTTTTTTAAATTTGACATCTGAATTTGACCTACGTGGGTGGTGGAGTGTATATTGGTCGCTGATATAATACTAACCACACTTGAAAATACATAATTGTAAAAGGATTTTTTTCCTAGCGCCTAAAGGTATTTCCATAATTTATTATCATCATAACATAAGAAAATATATTTAAGTTAATATACATACTGTGTGGAACTTTAAAGAAATTTAGATAATTTTTGTTTGTAATTTGAAGATGAGACGTGACTTATAGTTCATCTAGATCAAATTGTATTCACATCAGTATTGTATGAAATATTTCAATAACTGCGCAGTATACAAGTATACAATAAAAAAGCAGCTAAGGTGTTTTTAATTTAGTACTAGAAAGAAAATCTTTATTACATGCAAAAAAAAATAAAAAAAAAACATTTATAGAATAAAGTTTAAGTGCGTATAAAGAATTATATTACAAAACTTAATATAATATAATACATACACACACATATATATATATATATATATATATATATATATATATATATATATATATATATATATTACATAATATATACGAGACTGTGGCGCAGTGGGACAGCGTGTGGGTGCGATCTCCACTCAGTGGAATGATTATATTTGAAATTATTTTCACTTTCACGTTCTGTTATGATAAAATGCGGCGACGAGTTCCACCACTCAACAGGTAATGTCTTGAATTCGGTGATTATTACCCTGATATACGGGATAAAAGCTTCATAGCTAAAAAAGAAATAATAATATATACATACACATGTAGGAAAACTAGTGCTCTAAATTAAACAGGTATTTTTTGAGACGATTTTTAAACACGTTCAGTGATTTTGAATGTGTAAATTCACTACGAAATACATGCCAAGGAGTCGCAGCTTCCACTGTAAAGGAATTAATATAATAAAGAAATTACCTGTTCTGTCCCGACAACTACAATAATTCTATGGTGACCGTAAATGTGTTCAGTAAATGTGATATTACGTCTGTTTATGCGAGCCAAAATACATTTCACCGATGCGCCGTATGTTGCTATTGTTTAAAATGTTCAAAGTACCAAGCACTTAGCTGCAATTAAATAATATAATATATTAAATCAATGATTGTATATATTACTTCAAGAAATTACTGTGGTGGTGGTAATTGGTGTGGTGTGGTGGTGGTGCTTAATGAGGAGGACAAAAAAATGAGTTTAATCAAAATAAATAAACAGCCTTATATTTATTTTGATACTCTGGTCCCCATTTTCGTGGTTAGAAATATATAATAGTTATACCTAAATATCTGTATATATATATTTTATTTCTTCGGTCTGGTAGACGCGGTCTTGAGATAGATAGCGCGGTGTTGAGTTAAGCACTTAATACGCAATGTCTCAAATTCGGGTGGAAAGCAATGATCGAAGTGTATTGACGCTAGGTTGTCTATGATTGCCCTACTATGAGGGATAAAGGCTGAAATAGTTTTTTTTGTATCATTATACTCTATGCAAATACATATACATTATTTACGAACATTGAATTATAGCTAAGTTAGAAAATGCAAAATTCGAGCCAAAAATTTAAAGTCTGTAATTCAAAACATCTGTAGGTGGTCCAAAAAGCTAATTGATTACAAACTTTTCGTAGCGGAAACGCAAAATATCCTGCAAATAAATAGAAAACATCCCCACTTTGTTGGCTTGCATACATAATTTCCTTTGTTTGTGAAAATAAATAGAGGTTATAACGCCATGAATTTGCGAACCGCCATAGATTAGGGCTATTTGTTATTTTTCACACCGTCTCTTTTATCCGCGTTGTTTAAGAAAGAGATGACAACATATTGTCGACGTCAGACATAATATTTACATCCATAAGTTGAATCAAGTATATATAAAATATACGCACATAATTCGATAATAAAGTGACAAATTGTTCGTGTAATGATGCGAGAGGCGTAACTACTGTGTTTCATTACGTGGAAATAGGACATTTGCTAGAATAATTCAGATAGCTAGTGAGCTATTGAGTATACATGTAATGGTTCCGTTCAAAATATAATTTTAATGATATTATAACGTTTATAAATGATTATTTTATGGAACTGCGAATGCGAATGCGCTTATTTTATTTTTTAATAAGAATGTCGGTAATTAGATATTGAGTGGTGAACTCAACACCACGCTTGATCATACCGAAGCGCGGCGTTAAGTTCTACCATTCAACACGCAATGTATATATATATATAATCCTAAGTGAACAAAGCTCACCTTTGTCACGGCTCTAAATTGAGGGAAAAATGAAAACTGAGTAACGCAGAAAATAGTGGTGGTTTTTGCAAAACAATGAAATTTTTTTTTTTATTTTTTTTTTTAAATATATATTAGAAATTTCGCTAACTTTAGTATTTTAAATTGAATAAAATATGGAAAATAAAAAAAACTCCGCCGAGACAGCTTGCGCTGCCGTGACCAGGATTCGAACCTGGGTTACTACGGCCACAACGTAGGGTCCTAACCACTAGACGATCACGGCTATCGGAGTTGGTGACGGGTTAAATGAAATTTACTAACTCTACTTTACTAAGTTCGTTTTATACTTTCACTTCAGAAGTCAACCGTGATGAAGTTTATTTTTAAAATAAAATTTTATTTATATAAATCGCCATTGTTATCTATTGATGTTTCTCACAGGCACAACTCCAATGATAGTGGGTTCAAAAAAACATACAAGAAAATAGATCGGTTGTGGCGCAGTTGGACAGCGTCTGACATTAACCCCGATCGGGTGTGGAATCGCTACTAAAATTTGGCGGAAAGCGTTGTATGGAGTATCTTGACACTCTCTGTCTACCCTGCTAAGCGTGAAGCCTTAAAAAAAACTTGTTATCTTATAAAGGAATCCAATAATTAGTCATTTAAAAAAATAAATTATAAAATAATAAAATAATGCATTTAACAATAAATAACATTTTTAGAAAACATATTATATAAAAATAAGACGTACGAAATCTTCTTACAGTAGAACAATTTTGATGTAAGTTAATAACAGCGTATGGCATATTTACCTAGAGCGATTGGATGGCTGAAGGCGCGGGTTCGAATTATGCTGCTTTAAAATTTTATTTTTTCTAATAATAGCATTTTATTTTTTATAGTTTCTAATAATAGCACTTAATTAGACCAATTTTTTATATATCAAATATTTCAAATTTTGTTCTTATACAAATAATAGTAGCAAGTAAGCCGTTTACGAAATATTTTTCAGAAATGCAATTCGTAATTTTTTTAGCTTCACTCTTTTATCCCAAATGGCAAAGTAGACAGAAAAGTCTAGAAAGTACGTAATATCATGACACTCCGTACTTCGCTTCCTGCCGAACTTGAGACATTCAAAGTTGAGTGGCGGTACTCAACGCCACACTTTGTCTTACCAGAGCGAAGAAGTGAAAATAATTTCAATATAATCAATTAAATATAATTACTCCTCCGAGTGGGAATCGAACCCAGAATCAATCGCGTTTACAGTCAGACGCTGTCCCACTGCGCCTCGGCCGGCCGTACTTGTTATGTAGGTATTTATTTTTTCCCTCTATGTTATCAAACTTAATTAACACAAATAATTATTTAATAAATCCATGATTAATTAAATCTTAGTAAACTGCATAATTGAATTACTTATCACTTAGAAATATTTGATTGTGTAATTTTAACTACGTTGGCATAAAATAATGAAGATTATTAGTGGTGCTGCGATATGGATGTCGGCCTGCAAGCACATCTAAAACCTGGATTTTATTCCTCTTCTCTGGTAAGAACATAAAGTACGGCGTTTAGTTCTATAATATAACACATACCCAAGAAACACCGAGCGTAAAGAACTAAATACTAATTTCTTTTTAACTATCTTGCCATGCGGAAAAAAACGAAATTGAACTCTGTACCACGACGGTCTCAATTTAATTGACCTGTATCTCTGAAAGTACTGGACCGATTTTAATAAAACTTATACTGTTACCTAATTTGAAGTATATTTAACTTAAATTAAAAAAATATCATCGATAATACTTTTAGTTTTAGAGAAATTCGTAGACAAACATACAAACATACACAAAAAAAATAAAGCACATATGCTTGGAATCCTAAATGTATCATCATACTCAAATTAATTTCCATTCAATTCTAACAATATTACATACATACATATTAAACTGATGAACTCCTCTTTTGAAGTCGGTTAAAAACCATGTATTTATAATTTTGCTCGTATTATTTGTTTCTAGAATAATTGATTCGTGTAAGAAACGACTTATTATGTTTTCATTAACTATACAACAGCGGTGTTTGCTTGTGCCTACTGTGTTAATTTGTGTAACGCTCAATTACATAGCAAATTAAGTCTCAAGACAGTACGTAGTATGGCTAACATTCTAATTCCGTACAAAACGTGAATAAGGCGATAAGTAAATAATTTCTATATTTGTAAGGCTAACTGAGACTGTTCACGCCATCAGTTGTGGGTTCGATTTCCACTCAGGGGAAGTGATTATATTTACTCGCTCTAGTAAACACAAATTGCGGCGTTGAGTTCCACCAATACGTAATGTCTCGAATTCGGTGGAAAACGAAATACGGAGTGTCCTGACACTAGATATTTTAGTCTGCCTTGCTTGCTTGGGATTAAAGCGTGAAGCTAAAAAAATTGATTAATTTACATTACCGCGCAAACCCAACATATGAATTTTTAAATAAATATTTTACTAAAGACAAAATTAAAAAAAAATTGGCTGCCCTGAAAGATTATATTTTTAACTTGTCATTTTGTATACGCTTGGTACGAATTTAACACTCCATATAATATATTGTTAGTACTCTAAAATATGAAATAAATTTCATGTACTTATTCTTGGTGTAAAACCAATGTGATGCAGTGGATTATATTTTGACTGTGCTTATCAGGGTTTGAATTTGGTTCCCCCAATCAGGGGAATGATGGAATTTATATGACATTATTTGGGGCTGCGCTGGTAAGAAAAACCACGGCGTTTAGCTCCGTTACTCAACAAATTGTTTATTAGCACTACACATTTATCATCCTCTCCTTGCAAAGAACTTTTCTAGAAGTAAGTCTATTTTAGAGAATGTGTTTATCTTATTTTTTTCGGCGCAATATAAAAAAAGCTGTCATATTATATGTACCGCGTTTTCTCAAAATATATTCTTAAAAAGAATTTAATTATTTAATCAAATTATGTCAAGGAACGAAATATTTGTAATTTAAACGTCTTTGATAGAAATTCTTCATTATTCTAAAAAGGATTCAGAAATAACAAGAGACATTAAAGGAATACTTCATGAATTTTTTTAAATCTCTCATATTAAAATTCTAAAAATTTGGCCTTCCTCTGTTTGTGTTATAAAATATATAATGTACATGTGTACAGTACACGGATTAATTGAGTGTATTTTGGTATTTAAAAATATATTTTTGGAAACCTGGCGTTTCGCACACTACAGTAGTACGCGGTCACAGGTAGGTTACTAACAAACAAATATTTTTTAAAAATCTTAAAAAATTCTTACAAAAAAGTAAGAAAAAAACAGATGGAATAACAGTCGTTTTTGATCATCAAATCTTCACAAGGATCACTGTATAAATTACATTAGTAAAAATATCAACCAGTACCCTAGTGACACAGTGGAAGCTTTCCCCGGGCTGTTATAGCGATAGTTATGCGTTGGGTTTCCACTCGGGGGAGTGATTATATTTTAACGACACCACCCTGATCAGACGAAACGCGGCGTTAAGTTCCGCCATTCAATACGCAATATTGGGGGGGAAAGCGGTAAGCGGAGTATCCTACTATGCTATGCCAGATAAGGCGTGGAACTAAAAATACCTTGATAGAACAGACTTCTTTGCGTCACGCAGTTGCATTATAATTGGCAAAACGTTTCTATTTTGTTCCATTACCAACTTACAACTGTTGAAAACGAACTAAAATACAAAAACACATGTTTAAACATTCGTTTTTTTCATATTAAAAAAATAATGTAGAATAAATTTAAAAGGATATCAGTTCCAACGAGATTTTTCTATAGGAATTTATCTTTCAATCTCTAACATTGATTACATGCATATTTCAATAGGGCGCGACGCGACGTCGAGATCCATACGAACTGTAGTGATTCAGCTTAATTACTGTGATATTTGTAAAAGCTTCATTTTACTAGGATTTCAATAGATAGACTTGTGTACGCAAACTGAAAGCCTTTAAATATTTACTGTATCCTGACTGAAAGGTTGCTTTTCAATTTTTTAGATAACATGACATGGGTAGGTGTGTAGGCGTTCTTGTTTAGTTCACGTTGGTCGTGAGTTTAAATTGTTCACGGATAAATTTATATACACACAGTGGCACAGTAGTACAGCATCTGACTTTAAACATGGTCAGTTTTGGGTTCCATTCCCTCACGAAATAATTATATTTAAATCATTTTCGTTTCCTTGTGCTGGTAAGCGGCGTTGAGTTCCACATGAAATGTCTCAAATTCGGCAGAAAACAAACAACGTCTTGAAACTAGTTTCTGCCTAACCTTCTATGCGGGATAAAAGCGTGAAGCTAAAATAAATCTACTTATATATACAAAAGTATAAACGAATAAAAATCTTCAAATAATGCGGGGTATCTGTACACATCGTTAAATCTCATGTCGCTGAAGTTTCGCATGTAATCCAATCATTGTAGGGGAAGATCGCATCAATCAACATCATCTCACTATAATTGATTAATATCTATCCTTAAATATGAATGTGATAAATATTTATTAGTTATCGTAGATTCAAATTCCGCCTGAGGGAATGGGAACATATTTTTACATATAAATATTTAACTAAGTTATGTTATTTCAATAATTTGGTACAGTTCGATTCGCAATTCCGGAAATAATTATTTTTATGTTTGCGCTCTACTTAGACAAAGTGATTTAGTAGAGAGCTGAGTGTCTTGACACTGAACTCTCTTCGATTGCAATACTATGCGAGATAAAACGTGAAAGTGTGTTTGGAGAAAAATTTAAGTGATATAGTAGAAGAATTTAAAGAAAAAACAGCTTCACCTTACCTCTAAACCAGGATATCTAGAAATAGTGTAATTTCAAACACTCCGTTAACTGATTTCCGCTCAAAATCAAGACATTACAAGTCAAGAAATGCAATAAATTGCAAAAATTAAAAAAAAGAACAGAAGAACCTGCTCAGGTGGTTTGGGCACGTTGAAAGAATGAGCGATGAAAGAATGGTAAGAAAGATTTATGAAGCCAAGGTGAGTGGTACGAGAGGTCGGGGAAACTTCGGTTGACCTTCGAAAATACGGTATCGAAGATACTGGAGGAAGGTCACGTAAAAAGTATGAGGACCCCCCGTAGGGCATGCATGAAGAGGATAATGACTGTGGACGAGGCGAAAGAGGTGAGGTGTGTGGAGGAGAGGACCGTAGCGTTTGGAGCTCAGCACTCTCTGATTACCCCGCCAAGGATAAAGCGTGAAGCTAAAAAAAAAAGAACATTTAAGTTAATAAACTAACTAGAGAATTGAGCACGTCAGTATCATATGATAGTTCAATAAGGCTTATATTATTCTACTTGCTTCTAACTCAAGATAAAGCGCACCATTTAATAACGTTGTTTGCAGAAGTTATAATCTCCACTTTGTGCTCATTTCATGGAGTGGTTTGCATGAAAAATATATATTTTTATATATTTTTGCTTATTCATATAAATTATATAAATTATAAATTTATAATGTTTTATTTTCTTACTGAGTTTTCAAATTGTATTTTATTTGTCCGTTGTTGGTAGGGGATATGTTCTTTTTGGGGGTATTGTTCATATTTAAATATAACAAAGTAGCTTCACATTTCATCTCGCATAACGTTGTAGTCAAAGACAACATAGTGTCCAGACATTTCGTTGTCTGCCCAAAGCGTAGACATTGCTTGTTGCCTGCAAAATCCAACGCGGTGTCCATGCAAATAATAAATTTTAAATATAATGATTATATTAATATTCCTAGTGGGAATCTAATCCACAATCAATTGAGTTTAAAGCCAGACGATGTCCCACTGTATTCCGGAATTAAACTTGAATGGGAACGGAGAAATTCTACCACTCCAAGCACTGAGTAGTTTCTAACTACCTTGCTATATACCAGTTAAGATTTATAACGCACTTGTTCCAAACTAAAGCTTCATATGTCATCAACTTTCATATCTGCTACTAATATTTTATGAACAGCTGCATTTAATGACGGTCACAAATTATGAATGCATTCTAGAGTGCATTTGTCTTAAATAATGAGGGTTTTATCTAAGAGCTGAGGATTTATTTTACATTTTCATAGTCAAGCTTAGACTTACAATATTAAAATGTAATGTTTTATACTACTTAGGGTTAAAGAACATTAATTTGTAGGAATATTACTTGAACTTGGTAGTGAAAAACAATCTTGTGACGAGGCGCTCTGTTGACTTGACTTGACTTGCTCTGTTGACAACACTTAGTAAAACGAGGTCTTCCAAAGTAACATTAAATTTAATTAAGGTGTGTTTAGGAAATTACTAGTTTGATTTGATAAATAATCGTATAGCAAAAAGTTAAGTTGGAAATTAAAAAAGTTTAAAGACAATACTTTTTAAAATATTTTTTTTGTTTTTAAATTAATATTTAATTATTATTTCTAATTTCCAATGAAATATATAGTGAGTATGTGCCCATTGACTATAATAATTTTCCCTTAATAGCAAGTCATAAGAATTTTTAAATTACTTATATATTTAAGATGATGTCTTAATTGGCTGAAGCAAATTTTATACCTTCCTAATTTTTAAGTGTTGGCAAAAATAATTGAAAAATAAAAAAGTTTGAATATCAACATTTTTACGCACAGAAATCGAACCAAAAACCATAAAGCATTAGAAAATCCAGTGAATCAAAACACACTGATTGGCATCAAAATATAAATTAAGTTTTTTGCTAAGAAATATTCTACAAAAAATTTATAATATAATTTAAACTAGAGCAAACATTTACGTAACTAAGAGAAAGTTACGCTAAAAGTAGAGTATAAGATTTGTTATTTCATTATCATCGTCACCAACTCCGATAGCCGTGATCGTCTAGTGGTTAGGACCCTACGTTGTGGCCGTAGTAACCCAGGTTCGAATCCTGGTCACGGCAGCGCAAGCTGTCTCGGCGGAGTTTTTTTTTTGTTTTTTTATTTATTTAAAAACACACATTTTGGATATGTCTAAAATTATTTTATTTATAATTAATTATTTATCCTAAATTATTTATAATTAATTAATTATCGTAAAATAAAAAAAGATAGGTTAGTTTTCTTAAGTTTGATCAATAAAAAAATAATTTTATTTTTACTATATATTTTTTTAGCTTTTGCACCTCAGTTATATACTATTTTTTGTTCATAATAAATCCCCTATTGTTGATAACTTCTAAGAAATTTCAATTAGTAATAAAGCCGCCATTACGTACTAATTTAAAAATTTAATTAAATTGTTAATTGCATACTTTAGCGCGTGTGCTATAAAGTATTATTATTATATATTTTATGAACTCGCAATATTTTATATTATTTTATTATACAATAAAAAATAATTTTCTATTATTCTTCTCTGGCTGCTTCTTTAATCCTGAGAGTGGCTTCTGAGCTGCTAGCTTCATAAGCTCTGTTTCTCACACTAACGCTAGACAGAATAATTGTTCCATAGATTTCGTACCGGTAAACTCTAAGTTTCTCAAACATTTTTCTTAGTCCAACGCGCTTTTTACTGTCCTATGTTAGTTTATCCGTCATAATGAGCTGAAGCAAACTGTATCTCATGTCTAAGAACATTGTCTTGGTACTCCATTTTAATAGTTTATATTCTAAAAATATCTTTCTTATGGCGTAATTAGTGCAATTATGGGATTAAATTTTATTAAAATAAATGCTTATGATAATATAATCCAATGTTAGTAGTAGCCAATAAATAACAATTGAAAATATTTTAACTGTATTAATCCAGAATTAAACTTAATCTAACACTGCAAGGTAATAATGGATTAATATTATGGGATTTGAAAACATGTTTTGGAAATCATACTTACAGTAGTCCATGGTCACTGTATACGCTAGATAGTCTACCCTGACCACGAGTGACCACAGAGTGTTCAAGCCGTGAGGTTTTTCAAAAACGTATTTTCGAATACCTTTTTTTTATTTAAAATACTACTAATATATATTTTGATATTATACGATTAAATTAATAAAATATCCGGTTTCATTTCAATTATAGCTAAATTACAAATAGGGAACAGCAAAATGGAGTAATTTGATACAACACTATCTTTACTTAATATATTTTAAATTACACTATCTTCGCTTAATAATTGCAAAATTACATTTAAAAAGCGACCTTCTCTTCTAAAGGAGCTGCCTCATGAACCAGCAATAACTTTCTGTAAGACTGACAGTATTGACATTTTATATATATATATATATATATATATATATATATATATATATATATATATATATATATATCTATATATATATATATATATATATATCTATATATATATATATATATATATATTTCTTTTGATGTAAAATAATTATAGACAAGAGCAATTTTGACTATATGATGGAATATTACCGAAGTCACTGATAAAAGTAATAGATTTTTCGCGATTTCAAATGAATTTAAAATTAAGAATATAGAATATAATAAAATAATAAAATGTTGAATATGCCTTTTGCAGTTAATAAAAATGAATTATTACCTAATAAATTATTAATATATATAATATACAGTCATTATTTTATATTATTTATTATTATTTTATATGGATTTCTGTTGTATATTTTTCTTTTACACATGTGTTTTACACAGAACTATTTTGACTTACATATTTTTAACATATTCTTATACTATTGACTTAAATATATTTCAGGATTAGCAAAATAAAGCATTGTTATATTACAAACATTACTACTTTGAGCCGATAATAAATAAAATAAATTTTATCTCAATCTTCAGAACTTCAAAGATCAAAGATTTATTTTTGTTTTCGCTGTTTCGACAAGTTTCTCAAGTTATTTTATTAACAAACTAAATATTTAATTTGAATTTCGACAAAAACCAACATTTGCGTAAATATTTCGTTTCAATAAACACTATGGTGGTTCAAATGTATTTGTAGAATTTATATAATTGAATAGTATTTCACCAAAAACTAATGTCTCCAAAACTTACACGAATGAGTACGTTTTGTTCACAAACCTTACGTTAAGGACGTCTCGTATTTAAGCTGTGTTCACACTACTTTACGTTTATACTTAAACAAAAATTTTTCTAAGTTAGTTATTAAGAATATATTATTTAAAAATATGCTAAAAAAAATTGCTAATAGGTTAGTATTATAAACACAGAGGCAATCGAGATGCAGTGGGTATTTGGTAGTATCTCAGAGGAATTAAATTATTACAATTCTCAGCTCTGGTACCAAGCGCGGCGTTAATTTCCGCTGTGCATCACGCAATCGTTCGATTATTTATTGTAAAAATTGTAGATTATTGTGTAAATGTTACCTATATAAAACTCTTTATGTTTTGAAAACCTAAAAGTAATGAATCGATATTCATTTATTTAGATTTTTGGTATCTAAATTTAATATTAAGTATAATAATACCTTTTGTATCAAATATACCATAAAGTTGATAAGAAGAACAAGTATGTCGCAATGATAAAGAAAAAAAATATTTTTATATAGTATATATTTTTCATCCGCATCAACATATTACTTGTATTAAAATGTATTATTAACGAACTGCGCCCGCCACTTAGTCCGCCAGTATTTATTATTATATAATTCTAAAATAAAGGTATATTAATTTAGTCTTTATTCTATATGCCAGTGATTCCAGAGATTGGTCCGAGCAAACAAAAAGACAAACAAACAAATAGTGTAAAAAGCTTTTTATTGATGCGTACCTTGTGTACATACATACGTAGTATTGTATATACATATTTTTGTATATATTTTTTCTATTTTAATTTAATAAATAAAACTAAATTAGTTATACTGAGGCGTGTAATAGTAAAGCGTTTTGTTGCGCATTCGATTCCCACTTGGCGAAGTGATAATATTTAAAAACTATATATTTTATTCCCCGCTCTAGTAAGACAAAACGTGGCAATGAGTTCGCCACTTAATGTCTCGATTTTCAGGCGGAAAGCTGTCAACGGAGGGTCTTGACACTAGATTGTCTCTGACTATCCTTCTATAGAAGATAAAACGTGAATTTGCAAATAAAAGGAATTACTTTACTACCACTGTGTACAAATCCTAAACTGCTACGCTATAAATGGGCTATTTCGATTTGACCTTTGTCTCCGAACAATACCTTTACGAGGTAGGAAATAATTCATATTACATTTTGCTGTGAAACAGATATTATCACAAATATATACAACATTATCGATACCCAAAATAATTATTTTATCTTCAATATCTTACATTTGTATTTTCTAGAAGACCCGTATCATACGCGTTGCCTTAGCAATGATTATCACTTTATACAAAGATATATATCGGGCTTATGGTAGCTTGTGAAAATTTTTTATAGCTTCACACTTTTATTCCGTATAGCAGGGTAAACAGGAAGTACCTTGTGTCAAGACACTCTGTTCTCCGGTTTCCGTCAAATTGAGTTGAGTGGTGGAACTCAACGCCGCACTTTGTCTTACCAGAAGTAGTGAGCGAAGAAATATAAATAATTTAAATATCCTCCGAGCGGGAATCGGACCCAAAACCGATCGTGTTTACAGTCAGACGCTGTCTCTCTGCATCACGACCGGCCTCCTACTTAGTTTATTGCAATTTTTTACCTTCACGCTTCTATCCACATAGCAGGGTAGACAGAAAGTACCTAGTGTCAAGATACTCTGTACTTCGATAGTTACTACTTACTTCGTTTCGCCCTAGCTTAGTTTATTAATTTAATAAATCTCTAATATATTATTACAGGAATAGGTGTAATTTCTGGATTTATTCGAATTAACTTAAAGTATTTATCATTTTTTGTAAAAAAGAACTATATTATTATAGATTTTAATTACATAATCATATTATTTTAATTACAAGCGGAGTTTTAAAGCGAAAGTAAAATAAATTTAGTTATAATTCGATGTGTTCACCGACCCGTGCTTAACGATATATTTCATTAAGTGATCCGAATATAATACGATAAAATGATATATGAGAAACATACCACAAATTTGTCTTTTCTTCATTATTTCTAGGTAATTTTGTTAAAGAACAGTAAAACCTAAAATTATTTATTTTATCATTCTACTAGCAACCCTCCTGAAGCTTCGTAAAAAAAATTGACTGGTTTTTAACTTCAATTATAGATATATTAACATATTTTATAAAATATTTCATATATATATATATATATATATATATATATATATATATATTTATATATATATATATATTTATATATATATATATATATATATATATATATATTTCCGAAGGTAAACGTCTTGACACTAATCTCTCTCTAACTCCCGACAGAAGTGATAACTTAAACTAATCTAAGTTGAACTATTTAATATTAAATTTGTATTAAGAAAAGCGTGAGTTACTGCTTAAATTATGAAAATAATGTAAAGAAAGGTTATATCGATATAAAAACATATTATTATTATTATGTTAATAATTTATATATATATATATATATATATATATATATATATATATATATATATATATATATATATAATTTTATTATAGTATATAACATCGTCTGCCTTATATGTGTGGAATAAGTAAAACAATCATTCTCGTTACAATAAACGTCTCCACTCTAAAGGATTCATAATATATTTCGTAATTAAATCAACTAGGGTTTATATCTGTTTCGATTATTTTGATAGGATCCACAAAGTAGGTTAGATGTTGTTACAATTAAACAACTAACGTTAAATCAACTTAACAACTTTTCTTGTTACAAAAGTATAGCGGTGGACGAAAGCGTTTTGCTATATAATGGCGTAAAGAAAATTATGTAAATTTTGTATTTATGAGAAAAGTCCCTTTTTATGAGTAAGGTACGTGTTACCTTAGTAACTCTACGTAGATCTTTAAATCTAGCATCAATATATAGAGAGTGTGGGTAGTATTAAGGCTTTATATTACTAATCTACCTTGCCAGCCTTGAGATGGAAGTTAGATGAGATAATGTAGTAGCTTCAGCAGCCAGAACTATCGGAGTTACAGAGGGAATATGGAGAGCTGGCTTATATGGCATCGAACTGGAACACATCATCAGATATTTGGCGGATCTTTCTTGTCATGATAGTGGTCGCGAGCCAGTCAGAGGATTAACCACCACCAGCGAAGAGGAATTGCATTCTACCCAGTCACTTTACAGGAAACGCAATGTTAACGCGTCAAGTTTTAGTAACTGGGATTCAAACCCAACATAATAAGGTATGCTATGACTACCCCAAGATGGCCACGAGGTTCCATAACATGACGTATTGACTATTGAAAGTCATTTTCGCAAAAATAAAGTAATAACGCTCGCTGCAGTATTTTTTCTTCCTCCTGGGAGCCTTTTCATTTTCCGATAAGAAATTATGAAACGTTCCTTGCACAATCTTAGTTACTGAATCGAGTCATATTGCTTGGATTTCCCTAGAAACCTTATAAAATTTAAAATTACAATTTTATCCTAACTGTACAAGTCTACAACTTGTATTTTGATAGCACTTTATATTTTATTTTTTTTACCATTATGCATCTTTATATATAATGCAGTAGACAGATAAATAATAATTATCCGTTTTTTTTTTATTTTTAAATAAGCAACAATTCCCTACAGCAGAGACAACCTAATGTCAAGACCGGAGACTGGTTTCTGCGCAAAATCGAAAGACTGTGTGTTTAGAACCGAACTTAACTTTATAGTTTGTTTTACCAGAGCAGAGAAATGAAATTATAATTTTGATTCCCCCGAGTGGGGATCAAACCCATGTTCGAACAACTTTACAGTCAGACACTGTCCCTCTGCGCCACGATGGCCTCACATTATGTATAGCACTATGTATCCTATTAATATATATAACCTAACCTAACCGGTATATATTTAGTTAAACTTAAATGATCTATTCTGACTGACTTGCTCTGGTAAGACAAAGTGCAGCGTTGAGTTCTCAACACGTAAAGTCTTCAAATTCAGCGGAAAGCGAAGTATGGAGTGTCTAGACACTAGGTACTTTCTTAATTCTTCTCTTTATATTTGTCCTATTTTAAATTATATTACGACGGCTATAACAAAATCTCGCATATTAATATTATATCATATTATCACTTCTTTTCGTACATTTAAAAAACAATTAGCTAGATATTTATAAAACAAAAAATAGACTATAGATATGCACTAAATTTTTACTTTATTGCCACTCCTATGTTTGAATGAAAAGCCTATGATACTACTTATTACATCAGCTATCTGCCAGTGAAAGTCCCGTTTAAACTGACCAAGCCGTTCTAGGGATTAGCCTGAACAAACAGATGATAGACAGATAGACAAAAGCTGTAAAAAATGTTGTTTTGCTATATGTACCGTATAGATTTATACATGTATTTAGTATTTCGTAAAAAAATATTTTAATATTACTAACAGGCACCTCAATTTTATTTATTTGTATAAATTACGACAGTACGGCAATATCTGACTAAAAAATAATGGTTAAACATTCGATCCCCATAAACAAAGACTATATTTAAATTTATGTTCCATTTCATTAAATTACTTTTAATTTGATAAGACGAAACGCGACGTTGAGTTACGCCACTCTACGCGCTATATCTCATTTCTGAGCAAAATATGGAGAATGCACTGTATATCCGTATGGAGAATGCAGTGTATGAATACAGTGTATATACTGTTATTCCGTATAGCAATACGGAAAAAAGCATGAATGTCTGAAATAATAACGGTTTTTATACTGTAGCATAACAAAATACAGTATATGCAGTGATATGCAGGCTGGTCTACCCTGTTATGCGGGAAAAAATTCGTGGAGCTAAAAAAATAGTATTTTCTTTGAAAAGGTCACATTGTTACTTGATTACGTACTAATTAAAATGTTGAATGAACGAGAGTACTATAACGTTGTTTAACAGTTATTATTCATTCAAACGGCCGTAAAAATAAATTTCCGTTCTCGGCTTTAGCCGTCGGTAAAAGTTTACACAAAGACGCTTAAAATGCACGCCATGGTAACAAGTCTCTCGACGTAGGCTTGTTTCCAAGTATAATATACAATAAATCTGAACAATTTGAATTTTATATTTTATAGTGTGATATTTTATATGTTCTTGATGTTTACATTTATCTATAAGCAGATATTGATAAATTTGAGATAACAGTTCCTTAGGAATCTATAAATAAACAAATTTTCATTTTTTCATGGAAATGTTATCAACAGAAATAGTTTTGAGTTTAAAATTAAAGCAATATTTATGCTTTTATCCCGCATAGCAGTGTATACAGAAGTACTTCCTTCCTAGCGTCAAGACACTCCGTACAACGCTTTCCGTTTGAGACATTGCTTGTTGTGTGACGGAACTCAACGCCGTATAGATTCAAATGCCACTTTTAAAATTATTAATAACAATATGAAAATTATTAATAACAATATGAAAATTATTAATAATAATATAATTAATTCACCAAAAATAAAGAATTAGATATAAATTTATTTCATCACTTTATTCATGCTTGTCCGAGTGTGCAATTTTTAGTCTTAAAATACTATAGATTTTTATACATACCGATAGAGAGATAAAACTTATAAAAATATATATACGGCTTGAGCCATGTTGAACTAATTTATTTTCGTTATATTTCTTATACGAATAAGGAAGCTAAATGTGTAGATTGAAAGGAAATTAAAGTAGTTCACGATATCAAATATTCCAGGTGCGTTTTATTTACTTAAGAAATTCAAAGTGCATTTACACAAATCTCTTAAAATATTACAAGCGGATAAGATAATAGGTTAGAGGTTTTTGTACCTTTTGAAGGAATAAAAAGAAAGTTTCTGAGATATTATTGTGTTCAGTGTATCAATTGGACGTAACTAAAAGTATGTTTTATAATCGAGTTCAAGCCTTTGTTAATATATACACTAATTATTAATAAGAATTAAAGTACTAATTAGTAATTCTTAGGAATAATCACTTTTTAAAAATATGTATGTCATACTCATGAGTATATTTGCTATAGTATAGCATTTTTAAGGAACTATTAGAAAAAGTATACTAACGATTTTCTGAGCTCTAGAAATATATATATATATATATATATATATATATATATATATATATATATATATATATATATATATATATGTATATATATATATATATATATATATATATATATATATATATATATATATATATATATATATTGCTAGTGTGTGGGACAGTGTTAAGCTCTAAACGTGATTGGTTATGGATTCAATATCCTCTCGAGGAGTGCTTATATTTAAGTATTTTCACATTCCCGTTATGCAACAACAAAAGCAATGTTATGATTACCGCCATTTATTACAAAGTATCTTGAATTCAGTAATTAAGGTTGTCTCTGACTTCCCTACTATGTGGGATAAAGCTGCATCCATAAAAAAATTAAAACGAATAACGGTTTGCACAACATGAGAGTAAAATATAATGGCGTATTATAAATAAAAAAATGATATAATAAAATATGAAATCCGGCACTCAATCTAATTTATTTCACAAACTCTTTACAAAGCGCCTCTAGAGCTTTTGGCTTTGGCTTTATTTAAAAGAATTAACGTTAATATAATTTTTCATCACCCTCGTCAGCGATGTTAATCTAATTTTAAATAGAAACAGTGACTTCATACGGGAAAATAATAATTTGTTTATGAAAGTTTACACCTCATTACGGTGTTTTTGGAGCTGCTTCTAAAATTTGAACATAATCATACTTAAGGTATTGGTACTTGTTCTAATAACATTAGTGTCTGTGCATATTTAGCTTCACGCTTTTATCCCGTATAGCAGGGTAGGTAGAAAGTACCAAGTGTCAAGTCTCTGTACTTTGCTTTCCATTGAATTCGAGACATTGCGTGTTAAATGATGGAATTAACGGCGCCGTATATATACATATAAGCTATTATTTTACGTTCCACGAAGATTATTTTGTACTATTCTTACCTAGTTCATTTTTTTTAACCTATACATATAGGGATTCTATATTTGACATATAGTCCATACTAAGACGCTTATAATGTTCCCCTTGACATTTAAAAGAAGTTGGAGCGATCAATAGATAAGACTGACCATGAAGGCTGAAGAATTAATAGCAGCATAATGAGGCTACTCTTTGAAAAACGCTGGGTCAGATGTTGAAAGAATGCATACAAGGCTTGATTTTTGATAACAAAACAAATAACGTATTATTTTACTTTAGTACAGCTTGTATTGATTTTAAAAATGTTTTGGAATTGGATGAAAATTAGAAAACGGAGTGTCTTAGTACTTCGTGTCTGCCTTCTCTTCTAGGAGAGGTTGTAGGAGAGGTGTGAAACTAAAAAAAATGTTATGAATATACTAACTTATGTATACGTATATTAAATGAGTTCATGGTTGATTGTGGGTTCGATCTTCATTTATATTATATTTTAATTATTTTGAAGACCCATCTCTAGTGAAACCAAGCGAGGCGTTGAGTTCCACAATTCAACATATAATGTCTCCAATTAAAGCTAAATAAAGCAAAGAAAAAAATTGCTTTGACATGAGTTTTTCAACACTTAGTTTAATTGACCTTCGATTCCTATAACAAAAATAATCTTCATAATATAAAAGAAGATAAAAACTTTACATTTTTTCTGGATAAAGACATTTTATTAGACTTTGTACTTTGTAATCCTGCGGGGATTATTAAAGAAGCTTGGAATCTTGTTTTTTATACATCGCGTAGGTACTAAACTTTATTTACTTAAAGCTTACGATTGCTTATAAGCTGCTATTATATATATATATATATATATATATATATATATATATATATATATATATATATATATATATATATATATATATATATATATATATATATATATATATATATATATATATATATATATTTCATTTTTAGCGGGATTTCCATCTGACTAATAAAACAACTTATATTTGTTGGAAAGTGATGTCATCATTGTAAAACATCTATTTTATATAAATATTTGAAATATGTAAAATAATATTTAAGATTTATTATAATACTAAGTGTGCGCACGCCTTTGTTCGCATCTCTGGATATTTTTTTTTATATTTCTAAAATAAAAGTAATTTAAATATTAATTTATCACATCAGGTAATTCGCAGTGAAAATCTCATCAAAATCAGTCTAGTCATTTCAGATATTAACCGTAGCAAAACAGTCGGACCGTTCAATATATGAACTAAACATGCATTTAGCAAAAATAAGTTAATTTAATATTACAAACAGATATTTCAATTTTACTTATTTATAGCTTTGGTGTATCTTTGATTGTGAGGCTGTTAAAGAAAATAATAATTTATTCAAATAGTAAGCAAAATAAATGCAAAAAAAAGCATTTTATTTTAAATACCTGGAGTAGTTTGTTTTTAATATAAAACTTAATACAGTACATACTGATACCTTTTTTGCCTTATCGTTATTTACTTCTCATTTGTATATAACTATAATCAGCTATTTAGAACTAAGATCAATATAATTATAATAATTTAAAGCGATGTTTTGTCAAAATTAAATTTTCTCGATTCTGCGTACTTGGTGTAGTTAAAACGCATTATTTTATCAGTTAATTAACTGTGGCTATATGCTTTATCTTTGTGGTTCCTGTGTCTGGCATTTGTCCTGACCACGCTCCTTTATGTTGGATTAATTAAAGGCAATTCTAATTTTCGTATAATTACAATTGTTATGTTCTATGTAGCTATTTGATGAACGTTTTACACTGATTTAAATGGAAGAAGAAGAAGGCAAGAAGAAGATTCCAAGAAGGAGGGAAATAGTTCATTTTTTAGGTTCACGCTTTTATCCCGCATAGCAGGGCAGACAGGAAGTACCTAGTGTCAATACACTCCGTACTTCGCTTTCCACCGAATTTGTGACATTGCGTTTTGAGTGGTGAAACTCAACGCCGCACATTGTTTTTATCTGTGCGAAGAAGTAAAAAAAAATTAAATATAATCACGCCTCGAGTGGGGATCGAATCCACAACCAACGTTTACAGTCATATACTGTCCCACTGCGCTACGACCTTATAAAAGTAAGCTATAGAGGAAATATATAATAATAATATTGTTTTTTTATGTACTCATAGATATGAACAATTTACCTTAATTAGTAGTAATTAGAGAAAACCTAATTTCAGAAAAAATAATAATGTTTGAATATTAGCTTTTGTAATTTTTATGGCTTAAAATGTAATATGTTAGCAATTGATATAATAATTCTCTAGGAACGTAATTAATCAATCTCCTGTTGAAGTACAAGCTTAGTTACTTATTTAACGGACAGATAATTGACTATAGGGGTATCTATTACAGGAAAAAAGTATAGCTAAATGGAATATATATGGAATAATATGATATTAAATTATATTTTTAAATTCTAGATATATAAATGCAAAAGGCCACTTACTCATGTATCACGAAATCTCAGAAACTATTGTTGCTAGAAGTTTTAAATTTTGTAAAGGAATGGTTTTTATAATGTAGGTCGCTAACGAGTTGTTTTTTTGTGGTTGAAAGTTTGTATGACTCTTTTTTAATACCAGTGCTAAAGAGTGTAAATGTTGGTTTTTTTAAGACGTAGGTTACTAGATCACCAAAACGGCAAAATTTGACCTTTAAGGGGCTGTATTTGGGGTTGAAAGTTATTATAAAAATTCTTTACTGCAAGAGCTAGGAGTGTAAAATTTTGGGTGGTATTTCTTTTTAAAACGTAGGCGATCACTAAGGTAGGCCATTGCAAAAATCTACCCCTGTGATATTGTTTTTGGGGGTTAAAATTTTTTATAAAAATGAAAATATTACATAGTAGTTTTTATTAATATGTAGGTGATCACTAAGAACAGGACATTGTAAAATGCGACCACTTAAGCATTACTTTTGGAAGTTGAAATTTTACATAAAATTTCTTTACTACAAGTTGTAAGACTGCAAAGAATTCATGGTTGGTTTTCTGCTTGGTAGTTCTTTAAATGTAGATGATCACTAAGACGAAACATTGTAAAGTTCGACTCATAAAAGGGTACTTGTTAGGGTGGATGGTTTGTACAAAAATTCATTAAAGACCTTTTTTTAATGTTTACGTAGTCTGTGTAGTTATATATAATTTTTTATATTTCTGATATGACGGTGTCATGAAAGAAGGTACCGTCAGCTATGCTATTCGTCACGTATCGTGGCCGAAAGTATCCTAAAATTAAATGTTGAACAGTAGTACATGCATTTATACCAAATTGATGCAATTATGTATATTTTGTGAATTAATTATCTAAAGTCTAAAAAATGGTATAAAATATATTTTCGTATTGCAACAAAAAGAGCTGATATTTTGGATGCTAATTAACTATATGCTTTTTAAACTGTAGGAATAGCAGTGATATTATTATGAAGTAGTAAGATATGTTTTATTAAATTATTAAAAAATATGAAAAAAAATGTGACGTTTAACCTAAACGTCTAAAAAAGAAATATCTATGAAACAATAATTTCCCTGAATGTAATGGAGCACATAACCAAAACCTTTTTTAGTCAGGTGCTCTGTGCTCAGTTCTACTGCGCCACGATGGTGTGTCATGGGGAAATCATGGGGGAGCTTTTGAAATCGCTTGTGAACACATGCAGTCACATGTGGACCATGGTGTCATATGTGGATATATGAAATCACATGTGGACCATGGTGTCATATGTAGATATGCAAAATTACATGAAATTTGAGAGAAGAAGATGTTCATAAAAACAGTTTGTTTCGATAAGGTGAGATTATAAAGGTTAAATCTTTACATTCTCACCCTCAGGACTCTCGCAAGTTTATATGAAGTCTTACGCTTTATGTGCCTAAGTGTGAATTGACTTTAAGAAAGGGCCAACTTAAAAAAATATAATAGTTATTGCAACAATATGTTAAATGACCTCTATCATGGTCAGTTGTATTTGGACGGATGTAGATAAGGAGAATAAGACTGACGCCAGAAAATAAGTATATAGAGAATATAGAGAAACATTATAAAAACAACAACTTCTTTAAGTATGATAATTTTTTTTATATTTATAAATAGATATCTCTATGTATATGAAATATCTTAGATTGCTTTAACATTGTATGTCTTCATTATTGCGCAGACAAAGTCGCGAGCGATAAGTTACTATGTAAAAAGACATAAGACTGATCATGGCGCATAGAGTCAGCGTCTGACTGTAAACGCGATTGTTGTGGGCTCAATTCACAGTAGAGGGAATGGTTAGATTTACGCTACTTTTTTTCAATTACCTCGCTCTGATAAGACAAAATTCAGCGTTGAGTTCCGTGAGTTAACGCGCAACGTCTCAATTCTGGACAGAAAACAGTTACTTAGCAGGTTAGCAGGGTGCTATGGATAAAAAAATGTAGACCACGTTTTATGGTGAAATGTAAATCAAATTTTCAATTCTGGCTGAATTGGTTTAAAATATTATTACAGCCTTTTTAAAACGAACATCACTCGGTGAATAAAACCGCTGGCTACGTATGCTGTTAAAAGTCAAAGGTCACGATGTGGTCTTTTGGCGAAATTCTTATGAATAGCGATAAAAAATTCTAATTTGCATACTAGAGATGTTGCAGCTAAAGTTATAAATGACATATTAAATATGTATAATAATATGTTCAGTGTCGGCGTACAACTTCACACTTTATCCCACAGAGTTGAGTTGCGATGAGTGCTTTCCTTAAGAAACGCAACGCAGCGATTAGTCTTCCCGGAAAATTTAGATAATTATTACCCCGAGTGGAAATCGAATCCACAGCCAATTTTAGGCAGCGTTTACAGTCAGATACTGTCCCATTACGCCACAATGGATACAGAATAAGAATTAATTCTACTTTGTTATTTTTGCCTTTATATTTTCGTTTTTAACATTTCACAAAAAAATTGCACTGTTCTTTCCAATATTCTAAATCAAAAAATAAACATAAAAAAATATTTCGAAAATAATAATAACATTATAATAATAAAATATAAAATTTATCTTGCAAAATAATCCAACGCAAAAAGCCCTCAAATCTGTTATATTCAAATTTTAGGGATCAGTGTTAATCAAAACAGGATTACTGCTGCTCAAAAACGTGTGCTACGCAATTACGTCAATTTTACAAGAATTTTTTTTAACTTCACTCTTTTATCCCGCATAGCAGGATAGACAGAAAGTACCAAGTATTAAGACACTCTTAACACTAGGTACTTTCTGTCTTTTCTTACTTCGCTTATCACCGAATTCGAGATATTGCGTGTTGAGTGGTGATTGAGTAAAAACCAGAGCGAGGAAGTGAAAATAATTTTTATATATAATCACTCCCCCGAGTCGGGATCGAACCCACAACCGTTCGCTTTACAATCAGATGCTGTCACACTGCGCCACGACCGGCCTCAGAATTTTTAGAAGAAAATATAATATATAATGCCTTTAATATTTTATACTGAACAGTCGTATAAAATAAACGTACTTGAGTTAGAAAACTTGTACTACTAACTATGAACACTTGGAAAATACTTTTCAAAATTTTATTTTTTAGTGATATTGATATATTTAGCACTAATTGTTTCTTAGCATTAATTTAACACTTCGACTTAACACGTTAAGCGGCGAAACCCAACGCCGCTTTATTGTTATACTAGAGCGAGGAAATGAAAATTATTTAAATATAATCATTCCCTCGATTGGAGATCGAATCCACAATCGATCGTGTTTACAGTCAGACGCTGTTCCACTACACCACGACCAGCTTCATTTACTTAATTACTCCTTTTTTTCATTTCTAATTATGAAATGTGCAGGTATAAAAATAACTATTGTCCCATTCTCTATATAAATAAACTTGAGTCATTGACCCTTCACAACACGGTCTAGAAATATCTTTCTCTCTTTTAATATCTCTTTTTGATACAAAAAGGAGGCTAACGATAACCAGGCAACCTGATGGTAAGTGGTCACCTCCACCCATGGACATCTATGACATTAGAGTTGTATATGAGTAGCCTACTTCGGAATGGAAGTCAAACGAGAAGTGGGAAAGGATGGGTGGGAAAGCTGGCTTACATGACATCGAACCGGAACACATCATCGGTTATTTGGCGGAACATTTTTGTCATAATATTAGTCGCGCTCCAGTCAGAGGTTGAACCTCCTAGCACCAAATAATATTCATAACACCATACTAACAATGGTTTTTCTTTCATTTTCACTAAATAAATATAGAATGGGACGATTCTTATTACCATATATATATATATATATATATATATATATATATATATATATATATATATATATATATATATAAATCATTATCCAGAGCGTGAACATCAAAATTATTTAAATATAATCATTTCCCCGAGCGGGAATCGAACCCACAAACGACCGCGTTCACAGTCAGACGTTGTCCCACCGCGCCAAGACCGCTCTTATATTAAAAAACTACATTATAAAATTCGAATCTGAAACAATCCCATTAAATCAAACACAACAACTGTACCACGAGAGTGTTCATGTCTTAAAATGAAATAATTAATATTTTATAGTGCTAAACATATTTCAAGTGTTCTTGGAGCTAAATCAAAAGCAAGTGACGTGTTTTATAGCGAATATATGACCTCCACTTTGTCCCCACATTTTATTGCTAGTAATATCTTTAACGATAAAAGTAAGTACAATCGAAGTGGAATCGATTCATTTTATGTATTTTGAATTTTTTTTTATCTATAAGCTTTTACTACGTGATGTGTGGCGGGTAGAGCATTTTTTATGGCCATATCGATATTCGTTTAACGCCGCAGGTAGAATTGGCAGAATGTTATAAAGCTCTAATAAAAATATATATATATTATTATATATAAAATATATATTATATATAAAAAAATGATCACTTTTTCTCCCACAAAACTGAGTGGTCAGAGAGAATAAAGTATCAAGACCTTCTTTGCTTTCTGACCAAAATCAAGTCATTGCGTGTTAAGTGGCGAAAGTTAGCGCTGCACTTTATCTTATAAATTCTACATGCGACTTCGTACGAATGTGGACTGATTCAATTAAAATTTTTAGTTAAATTATAAATATAGAAAAAATAATTAATTGGACAGCGAACTAAAGTTACGCGTTCAGAAAGCTTATTTTCGGCAAAATTTTTGTAAAACAATAAAATTTACGGATAAAGTAAAAAAAATATAAACGTAGCCCAAAACCTTCAAGTATCTTTATATTAAATTTCATCACAATCGGTACAGTCGTTTGGCCGTGATGACGTTACAAACAGATAGACAGAGTTACATATTATTGTATTAGTAACTATAATTTTTATAGTCATCTTTTACTTGAGTGATTTTCATTGAATTTTATATGGTAAAGTACAAAGACAAAACGTACTACACAACCATATCGTACATAAATCTAATTGCCGAGCTCACTCACAAACATTCTCGCTCGATTTACCGGTTTAAATTAAACTCGGTTCCTACTCAAATCAAGCACGTAGGTACATTAATACGGATCTTAATTCTCTTATCCTGCTATTTCTCCTACATTAAAACTCTTTACAGTTATTAAAACATTTGTCAGTAAGATTTAGGGGCCTTGTAATGTTTGCGAAATGCCGAAGCGAATTTGACATCAAGACTGCATATTTACTGTAGAATGAGGGTTTCATTTCATTGGGTTTTTTAGTAGAGAACTTTTTTGCTCTTTTTTTACATTCATGCTTTTATAGCTTTTATACCCTATACAGGAAGTACTTAGTGTCAAGACACTCCGTACTCCACTTTCCGCCGAATTCGAGACATTTCAGCAGGATTCTAGTACTTCATAACATTTATTATATACTCTACAAATCTATGTAGAGACCGGTCATGGCGCAGTGGGACAGCGTCTGACTGTGAACGCGATCGGTTGTGCGTTCGATTTCCACTCGGAGGAATTTTTTAATTATCTTCATTTCCTCGCTCTGGCAAGAAAAAGCGCACTGAGGTCCGTCCGTCTCAACACACATTGTCTTGAATTCGGCAAAAATAGGAGTACAGAGTGTCTTGATACTAGGAATTACCAATATAAATATGCAATATAATATATAAATACAATAAGGTACTTCCTTATTGTAATTACTTATAATTATTATATTTAAATTGTACAACATTTTTTTCTTCAATTAAAAAATATGTATTTTCAATACGAAATATGAAATTTATTTTATTGCATTAAGGGTGCAGTAAATAATCGAAATTATTGTTTTGGTTATTAGTTTCACGCTATTATTCCGCACAGCACGGTAGACAGAAAGTACTTAGTGTCAAGACACTCCGTTTTCGCATTCTTTCGCTGCATTTATTAAAAAAAAAATTGTCTTTTTATAAAAAAAAATCTGATAAGATGCTTTTTGTATATGTAAGAGAATCCTGCACCTAAACTTTACTTCTTATTCTTTGTTACAAATACTAATTTCCCTACGGCTTAATATATCTTGCAAACTCCATATGTACAAATGTACTATACAATTTTTTTATAATTTAACATTGCTAATTTTAAATTAAAAAATCTTGATATTAACAATAGTTTACATTGTCATCTTTTAAGTGTTTCACTTGTTGATTGAGTGATTTTATTTTAGGTAATATTTTATAACAGATGCTGTACTTGTCCCATCAGACACCGAACGAACCCTTAACCATGGCGTTGTATTCCTGGGTCGGCATAGCTTCTATATAAAAAGCATGAAGCTAAAGAAATATATTTTATTTTTAATCCACTAACAAACTGCTAGCTTTACGAATTTGAGTAATTATTTCAAAGAAACAGTCAAAAACTTAAGACTTTACACCAAAAACAATACTAATAAATCTCACTGTAATTATTTCTTAATACTTTTACAAAGTTTATATTTCGTGATTTTTCTGCTGTCAAATGTATAAAATATGTATTTTTTTTCTATTTGTAACTAAGTGATTGGCAGATTGTAGAATTCTGAAACTTAACGTCTACCTTAATTTTCAGATTTGAGATTTCTCTTAGGGAGTGTAGTGTAACTGGAATAAAAATAATCCTTACATTTTTTTTAGCTTCAAGCTTTTATTCCGCACAACAGGGTAGACAGAAAGTACCTAGTGTCAAGACACTTCGTACTTCACTTTCTACTGAATTCGAGTCATTGTATGTTGAGTGGCGCAACTCAACGCCGCACTTTATCTTATCAGAGTGTGAGAGTACAAATATTTTAAATATAATCACTAATTAAATAAAACTGCATTTACAGTCAAACGGTGTCAGACAAAAGAAATGTGTGGTCACAAAATTCTCGCATCTAAGCTGCGGGCAGCTTGTGCTGCATAAGGCAATAAAGTATATGTAACTGAATCTGAGTTATTAAAAGCAGCTTTACGCTTTATCCCACATAGTAAGGTAGTCAGAGACAACCTAGTGTCAAGACACATGATTGTAGCTCGAGTTATTTGCTATCAAATTTAAAATTTCAAGCCATCGTGGCACAGAAGGACAAAGTCTAACTCTAAAATCCATTAGCTGTGGGTTCGATTCCTTTCGACTACTCTGTGGTGAGATAAAAAAGTGAAATTGACATAATTTAATATTGCATTTTTTTTAAGAAAAATGTTAACGACACATCATAAACTTGCAAACATATTCTTCAAGCCAGATTTTAATGTGAAATCTGAGATAAAAGTAAAACAAAATGAAAACCTCATTTCTGCTTATCTTTGTGTACCTCTTGAGGAAGGCGACGCGAGAGCTTTTCAGGTGGCATTCATACAACGTACAGAAAATGTGATCTCGCCTGTGTTTGTATAATATTTTATGAAGGAATGCATTTATGTTGATTTACTGAGTAGAACGGCTTCAATGGTTTTTAGGTATTTACATATTTAGGTATATAAAAACTATATTAAAAAACATTTTAGAAAAAACGTACGTTTTGTCTAAAATGTTTTCTAATCCTAAGTGTGGAATAACACTTTAAAAATAGTAAATAACTATATTAAAAGTTAAAATTCGACTGTAATTACAAACGTTATGAAACCTGCCATATATTTAGTAATTTTATTTATTCAGTGACACTCGCATTCTTAAGACAAATCTAAAGACATATCATTTGCCAACATTGGTTTACGGGTACCAGTAATTCTAAGTTCTTGTAACTGCTACCAGTTACAAGGAAACAAAGACATGGTTAAACACAAGCCTCCTTTAGGCATTTGGGTAAAAAGTTGTTTCTTATATTTTTAGTTTAAATTCGATTTAGCATTGTAATAGTCACACGTCCTTTCGACCAAAGCATATATCTGTTAATGTAAAAAAATCTTCCTGCTATTTAATTCTTTTTTTCTGTTAAAACAATATCAACTAGATAACAAAAAAAAACTAAACTTACTCCAAGTTTTTTATTTCCTTTAAAACTTACTAATTAATAAGATCTTCGTTTCTCGGGACTTTTACACATTTGAAATGAAAATATTTTAAAGTGATTACTCGTGGTTTCGCAAAATACATTTTCGAAAACTCGACGTTTTGAACACTTTACAGTAGACGTGATCGCAAGTAGAAAAGCTGTCTATACCGTATACATATTTGAATACCAAAATATACGCAATTAATCCGTTTATAATATAATAGTTTCATTTAAAACTTACTTATCTTTAAACTAATGCAGTTCGTTTATTTACTTACAAAAAAGTAATATTTTAGTTTAAATTAATTTCAAAAAAATTGTTATACCAAATAATCACGATATCGATCCTTTATAAAACAATACCTATCTTTAATTTTATACCAAACGATATATAATTTTTGGCATGGCAGACTTGACTTACGGACGGATACTACTGTGGGACTCATCAGATCTAGCTGATACTACCCACTTAAACCCAGCGGAAACTATCCAAATGAGACAGGATGGCTTACGCAAGACACTACGTCGCCCCGGTGTTCAGTCTACTTGTTGTTGGCCACCTTCGCCTTCAAGGTGCTCCAGGGTTTCATGTACAGCACCTGCAGCCTCGATGACTTACAGGAGGATCACCATAATCCTCCCGTAGTAGTTCCTCTAAGGTAGGGGGAGTTGAAAATGCGCATGCTGTCTTCTACCCCCTGCGGCTTCGAAGAGCGGCCTTCTACAAAGCGATAACTGACTCGCAGAAGTAGACCATCGCAGACCAGTTTGTCTCGTTATCCAGCATGACCATATCCACACTGGGTAGTGAGAGATCCCTACCCACTACAGCCATCAAGGCATGGCGTTGCGGGGTCCATGCGAGGCATTCGGCCTGAGTGTGACGCGCCGAATCGATAGGCGCATTACACTCATGGCAGTATTTGCCGAAGCAACCTTGTCAGTACCTGCACCATCCTGAACGTCAAGACCCCAAAACTTCAATTGATCCAGCGATCTAGGTGGGGCGTCACCACCTCCACCGTAGCAACGGTCTGCCGCCGGAGACCCCACGTCCTCCTTCCATCGTTGGATCAGGGCTTCATCCGCGTGACCGTTCACTTGCGCGGAATGCGTGAACTCTGACAAGCACTTCCGCCTGCAACACCCGAGGCGGATCGCCCGCCAAGAAAATAAACAATACCAATCCTACCTTAACGCATATTGTTAAAATACACTACAGTATACTAGCTTCTGTATAATCCAAAACATTTCCCCAACTAATTAAACGAAAAAAAGCTTTTAAGTATATCAAAGCTTAAATGTTCACAGGAAATAAGCCTCAATCCTTGAAATGAGTGCTCTAGAAAGCAGAATTGCATCCTATACATATAAATCGTATGAATGCATATATTCATATGGCTGATGCATTTGCATTTATATTAGTATTGGTACTTATTGATATATGTATGTATACTGTTTTAGATTTACCTGCTAGCTTCAGTAAATTCAGGATTTATTTGGAACATTTCAATGTCTGAAATTCTAAAATTTTATTTTGCATTCTAGATTTTATTCAATTTCAATACAAAGCCATTAAAGCGCTATGCTTACAGCGTTAAGTTTCGCCACTTAATAAACTTTAAACGGAACATACATTTTAAACGGAAAGTGGAAAACAGATTTTCTTAAAATTAGATTCTCTCTGAACTCAACGTCGCGCTTTGTCGTACTAGAGCGGAGAATTGAAAATATATTTTTTAAATATAACCATTTTTCGAGTGGGAAAATAATCCACAACCAATCACGTTTACAGTTAGACGCTGACCCACTTCCCCTCTAAAGAAAGAAGGTAAAAAAATAACTAAGTAACAAGTACAAAAAAGTCTCTTAAATTCTATAACTGATATTGCAATATATTATAATATTAGGTACGTCATACCTTATCTCTATGATTAATTTTGAATATAAGCAATTAAGTCATATAATATGCGTTCATAGAAAAGTATACCGCAAAACTTTAGCGGGAATGCAATACTAAACACCAATATGCCCGATTGATTTTATACCGCAAATACAAACTTAGCAAAACTAATTCAACGCTTGGTCACGATATTATCAAATGTTCATATTATTTGCGAATTAATTGTTTTTCCTAAAACCAGTACTTATCACTGCCGTAGTATTACAGTTAAATGAGGTACAGTCCATAAAATTTTATATAAAATTTGTAAAAATGATTTTTCACAATACACGTCTCTTTTACAGGAAATAAATCATTTTTATATAATAATTAATTGTGTATCTATTCAAAGCACTGGAACATAAAACAATCAATTTGACAATTTATTGTTTGCATATATATACATACTAATAAATTGTATAATATTGGAGTTTCCCTTTGTAATATTATAATAACCACTTTTTACGAAATGTTTTTTTATGTATGTCTGTCGGCCTGTTTGTTCGAACAAATCTTTGGAACGCCTAAACCGCTTTTTGTGGGGCTTTCGCTGGCACATAGATGAAGTAATAGCGTGAAACTTAGGGTACCTTTATATTTGAATTATAAAATAAAGAGCTCGAGATGTTTAATTCAACAAACAGCAGATCTAAAATAAAAACTCAATACAATGTTACTAACAAGGATATGAATCCACATATATCATCCACATGCATCTACAGAACACATTGTATGTACACTACAAGCTTTAAGAGATTGAAACTAAAAAACTACGATAACGTTAAAAATATATATAAAACTCCAACGCGTAATGAGTTCCATTTCATTATAAACATATTTCAAAATGAAACAAGAGTGTTTTATTTTAATAATATTCCAGCCAGCTCTCAGACATCAGAGTTCAGACATAATAAAGTTTCCATTTATCCGCATGTTAGGTGGAGAGCAATTGTGTCGTGAGAGTTGGGCATACAACGACGCGCCGTACTTGAATACTAGCTGTATTTCCATAATGAAAATACCTTTCTTTTAGCGTTTCAAATATTAAATTTTAGAAAAGTATGGAATTTTCATTTTTAATATGATGGCGTCTGTGCAAACAGTAATTTATTCGAGTTTTTTAATTAAACTAAGATGTTTTTTAAGTGCATGTAAAGATAAAAGGCGCGGCGTTAAGTTTCGCCACTCATCGAAGAGAGTATCTTGAGAGTATTAGGAATATCTAAGATCAATCTGACTTCTATTTGGTAAATAGTAATATTTTACTAAAACAGTTACATTTTAATAAAACTGACAATTAATTTTAAAAAACCGGTTACCTATTAGAAAACATTTTAGAAAAAACGTATAAAAATCTGAACGCAGCGGGATTCGAACCCTTTAAAAATAGTAAACGGTTGCCTATTTTTACCTATGTAGCATACTTGGCAAATTACTACTTCCTACCTTGTACTGAGTAACAGTCTCTCAGTATGATAGTTAATAGCGGAAGACTTTTATGTATGTATGTTTATAAAGATATTGTGAAATTATATGGAAATTTTATATAATATAATTAGTGTCTATATATAATTAGTGAGGCCGGTCGTTGCGCTGTGCGACAGCGTCTGACTGTAAACGCGATCGGTAGTGGGTTCGATCCCCACTCGGGGGAGCGATTATATTTAAACTATTTTCACTTTCTCGCTCTGGTAAAACAAAGTGCGCCGTTGAGTTCCACCACTCAACACGCAATGTCTCAAATTCGATGGAAAGCGAGGTACAGACCGTCTTGGCACTATGTATTTCTACCCTGCTATACGGGATAAAAAAAAGCGTGAAGCTAAAAAAGAAAAGAAATGAGTAAAATTTAGTTAAACATATTTACTTCAAGGTATGTTTGTTTAGAAGAATTAGTAAAAATTTTAAACCTATTTTGAGTACTTTTATTGTATACCAGTGTAGGCCAAGCCAACTTAATATAAATATAAAATTCCAATTAGTTTGGCCAATAATTAGAACAGATAAATAAAATCATATTTTTTATACATACATATTGTGGACCGATCGTGGCGCAGTGTCGTGACGGCGTCTGACTGTAAACGCGATTGGTTATGGGATCAATTCCCACTCGGGGGAGTGATTATATTTAAATTATTTTCAATTTCTCGCTCTGGTAAGACAAAGTAGCGGCGTTGAGTTCCGCCATCCAACAAGCATTGTCTCGAAATCGAAGTGTCTTGACATTAATTTTTTTCTATCTACCCTGCTATGCGCGATAAAAACGTAATATATATTTCTTTAAATAGTTTATTTAAATATGCTATATACACCTGTCTTCATTTCTCCTATAGTCCACTCTTGAGTAAGGCCACCATCGTACATTAATATTAATTTCAAATTTCATACATGAGAACGAGTGGATGAATGAAGGAGTTGACTTATCAACCAGTTTACTTTACTAAAGGCATATAAAGTGACCATCACCACTCTAAGGATATTTCAATTATTATACATTACCTACTGTACTGCATCGCCCTTGTGCTTTAAAAAGGTATTTATGAAAAGATAATTTTATTCGAGAAAAAAAAGAGTGAACAGCGTTTCACTCTTTAAAATATTCAATTTCCTGTTTCATCCGAACAATTTCAAAACAAATTTCATCGTAAGCAAAGTAATAAATATTTCTCTTTTACAAAAAAAGATCTAACTTCATATCTTTCTGCTATGATTTTTACTTATTATTGGATGACGGAACTTAACACTGTCTATAGGAATGCTTGTCTTGGAATATATATTTATAGAGATATATATTTTTACACATTAATGTATTATATATTACAATTACAGTACCGTATAAAGACTTTATAATATATTAATCTTTTCTAATTTCCCATAGAAATTCACATATTTCAAATGAAACTGTTTTGACCGGACTACTTATATTATTTTTCCGAAAATAGATTTTAGAAATCCCAACGATTCGTATATAGTACTCCATGTCACAGACTGTCTACCAGGAAAAATATATAAGTTCATGTATTAACTTAGATCTGGAGGCCATCGTGGCGCTATAGGACACCGTCTAACTGTAAACGCGATTAGTTTTGGGTTCGATTCCCATTCAATGAAATTATTATAATTAAAACTTAATTGCATTTCTCTGCTCTGGTAAGATATATGTAGTGCGGGAGTGAATCCCCTCAAAAATGTATCATAGTAATTTGACACCAGGTTGTCTCTGCAATGCGGAATAAAGCGTATAGCTGAAAAAAAATATTCGAACGAACGATCGATCTAGGTTTCAATTTTATTTATAGTCCAAAAATCCAACTAGAATTTAAATGAAATCTCAAAATTAAAAAGTCTAAAAGCTATAAAGAATTGAATTTAAAATCAAAAGGCTTCCGCTCCTGAATAAAAAGTTGAAGCTTAATTTGTAAATCCTATTTCACAAGTCAATCGGTCTCCTCGATATTCTTAACTACATTTGCTTGCATGTTTAAACAAAATAAAATATTTATATATGTATTGTATAATTTTTTTTTTACATTTTTATATTTCGCATTATATATATGCTTGCGAAACTTAACGCCGCGTTTTGTTTAGCCAGGATCTAATTTGAAATGTACCTACAACGATTGAAGTGAACATTTTACATTATTTTTTTTATTATATAATAACATACTTATTATATATGTAAAGGCGTACAATATCATGTTAGTAAGATTTAACGTTTAAAATGATTTATAATAACGAATAGTCATGAATTTAATTTGATAAGTGAAATACAGCAAGAGCAAAACATGAGTCGAAATAATAATATATGTATATCTGCAAATAAAGTCGACTAATGTATAGTTAATGTCTATACATTGCTAGGCATTAGCACTATTTCATTAAGTTCGTCTCTAATCAGCGATTAACCGCCTCAAAGAGTACAACTAAATGTTCTGGCGTAAACTAATTGCTGGTATTTACGAGAATTCCCAGTTCCTATAAATGTTCATACTCGAATGCATTTCCTAATAGGCATTGAATATAAAAATATAAATTCTCAGCTAAAAAAACTCAAGACGGTAACTTTAATAAGGAAGCTTTTTATATCCTAGTAAATAAAAGATTCAACTTCATCGGTTGAACCATTGAGATCTTATTACTGAAAGCTTTACGGAGTAGAATTTATTTTTTTTTAAGTCGCAGTCGAGACTACTGCTGATATTTGGCGTGCTGAAAATGCTTGTAGAGGCCGGTTGTGGCACAGAGGGTCAGCGTCTGACGTCAACTGGTTGAGTTCCACCACCCAACACGCATGTCTCGAATTCGGGTTAAAACGAAGTACAGATTATACTGACACTAGGTACTTTCTGTTTACCCTGCCATGCGGTATAAACGTGTGTAGTTCTTTGGAAAGTATAGGGAGCATCAATACAGGATTTCTCTAAATTCCTACAGGAACGAGAAAATCCTGATATTCTCAAGCGATTGATGGTGGTAGCTATAGTAGTCTAAGAATAGATAGCTCTCTAATTTCAATAATTGTATATTTTATTCCTTTATTTTCAGTAATATTATGTTGGTTTCAATAGTCACTTCTGTGAATAAACAAACCTATATGAACAAAAGCTTTTAGTCTAACACAAAATTGTCATACATACCATATTCTATTAGAATCTTATTTCAACTTAGTGAATAATCTAAGTTGAAAGCCTGACAAGCCTTTATATTCCAGTTGATCTAGAAATATTACATTATATTTATAATAATAATAATTTAGGCCGGTCGTGGTGGTCATTGGGACAGCGTCTGACTGTAAATGTGATCGGTTGTGTGTTCGATTCCCTATCGGAGAAGTGATTATGTTTAAATTATTTTCACTTCCTCGCTCTGGTAAGACATACGGCATGAATTCCATTCCTCTACACGCAGTGTTTCAAATTCAGTGGAAAGCAAAGCACGGAGTGTCTTGACTCTATGCGGGGCAAAAGCGAAATGCTAAAAAATTCTTCTTAATAGTAGGTTAGCTACAATTTCTGCTAGCAATTTTTTGAACCCTCTGTCGCCTAGAGAATCTGTATTACGACATACAGTACCAAGTACTTAGATTTAGTAGGACGATACTATAGAGCTATCACTAAAGTTTTAATAGTGCCTGTAAACCTGTGTATGTGTGTAAAAGAGTGAAACAGAGTGAATATGGATGAAAGAGAGAGAGAGAGTTGGGTGGTTTATCCGTGAACATATTGTAAGTATGGGAAAGATAAAAAAGAAATGATTTTTGCTTGATTTTTTTTCAATATTCCTTTTCCTCCGGATAATCCATACAAATCCTTTGCTCTCGCCTTCCCCATATTCTGATGACAACTAATATGTAAATAAGATTGATTTTTCGTACGATATAAAATTTGATTTCTTTTAGATAATGTGTTTCGTTTAAACAAAATTCTTTATATTCATACAAAAAATCTACAATTCAAGTGTTTTTGTAGTAAACAACAAAAAGTTTTAAGCAAAACTACGACAGTCGATAGCTATACGAGGATATACTGATTATGGTATAGTGGAGTATTCAATATTTATAATTATTTTTAGCTTCAGGCTTTATCCATAGCGGGGTAGTCAGAGAGAACGGAGCGTACAGTTAGACAAGCTATTTTTTGACATGATACCCGTCTTATAACAGAGAGAGCGGCATTATTTGTATATATTTATATATATATATATGTATATATATATATATATATATATATATAAATATATATATATATATATATATATATATATATATATATATATATATATTTATAGGCATGAAGAGTAAAACGGAGTGACTGCACTAAGTATCTTTTATTCCGGTACAAAATCTGAACAATAAAAAAAAAATAAAAAAATACTCAGCCCTCTGGCAGGAGGGATTATCTTACATATATAAAAAAATCAGCATCATGAAAATATAAGAAAAATCATCCGAGGGCAGGAGGGATAGGCCTCCTATTAGAATTAACAAAAATAATCAATTTTATTACTATAATGATTAGTTTGTTGTAATTAGGAAATAACTTTTATATACTTCTACACTAATATTTTATTACTAATAGAAGAAAATAATTACAGTGCATTTCAATGTTATATTAAAATCATGTACTTTTTCTTAGCTTCACGCTTCTATCACGCATAGCAGGGTAGGCAGGAAGTACCTAGTGTCAAGACACTCCGTACTCCACTTACCACCGAATTCGAGACATGTGGAGTGGTGAACTCAACGCCGCGTTTTGTCTTACCAAAACGATAAAATAAAAATAATTTAAATATAATCATTTCCCCAAGTAAGGAATAGAACTCACAGTCGATCGCGTTTACAGTCAGACACTGTCCCACTGCGCCACGACCGGCCACATACATATTTTCCTTATTTGCTTATCTACTATTATTCTTTCGTTTCTTCTCTTGTAACCGCATTCAACATAAGTGATTACAATCTACTTTATCATCAAAAGAATTTCGCAGCTTCTTTTTACCCTGTAAAAAGAGGCTGTGTACAGAATAAATAACACAACGCCCTCAATATCCAGAGACTACCTAGTGAGTCTATTATAACGTAATATAATATTCTAATATAGTTAAAATGCTAAATTGCTTACCAAACATTCCTTCACGCTTTAAATTTCATTTCATGGCAATTTGTATGGACTCTTTTTTATTTTAGAATCGGTTAACCGTAACTGTCTTTTGTAACTCTTAACAAAAAACTGAAATTGAAATAACGGTACCAATAATTGAGCACCATCGTCACCATCTCCGATAGCCGTGATCGTCTAGTGGTTAGGACCCTACGTTGTGGCCGTAGTAACCCAGGTTCGAATCCTGGTCACGGCAGCGCAAGCTGTCTCGGCGGAGTAGTTATTTTTTTATTTTCTTCATATATTTATTATATTTTTTTAAATTATTATATTAATTTTTCTGTATTAATTATTATTTTTATTTAATTATAAATGTAAACTTATAAAATTTATTTTAATTTTGACTTTCAGTTTTTATTTTGTTTATTTAATATCTCTATATAAAATAGTTACTCTGTTATAAAGATATTTTAGACGTATTTATCATTTTAAATATATTTGAAACCGGTCGTGGCGCAGTGGGTAGCGTCTGGCACAAATAAATGCGATCTGTTGTGGGTTCGACTCCCACTCGGGTATTTATTTTATTTTCATTTCCTCGCTCTGGTAGGACAAAGCCTCCATTCAACACGCAATGTCTCGAAACAGACGGAAAGGAAAGTACGGAAAAAAAAACAAAAAATAACAAGTTAATTACACAATGTAAAACGTTTTAAGTGACCAAAACTATATAGAGAAATTTCTATTCTCTATATAGAGAAAAAAGTGTTATAATAAAATTCTTATACACACATTCATACAAACATATATATATGTGTGTCTTTATTTACGAAACAATCCTACCTTGCGATTCCAGAAGCTTCTTTTTATTACTTTACTTGGGCACTTTGTGTAAACTTTCGCAATAAACATTAAACGGAACAGCTGAAATTTCATACTTCCATCACGCACCGTGCTATACTCAAGAACAAGTCACGTGACAACAATATCACGTATACGACATGTGATGTCATACAAATAATCAATAATTACAAGTAGTTATTGAACTATTATTCAAATAATTTACTATACTAGCTTTCGATTATGGCGGCATCAGCCGAGATCTAAATAACTAAGACATTTCTAAATTTCCCTAAAAGCACAAAATATTATTTTAAACGGGAACGAACTACATAATGTCGGATAAACTGATAAAGATTTGCAATTAAGCAATGATATTGTCGCCTGTTTACCATATTTTATTACAATAATTCATATAAAATGTAGATTATTTTTGAATTAAAATATGTTATTTTAAATACTTAGATATATGAGTTCTTTTCAAGCTTCATAGCTAGCTTTTATCTCTTACAAATTAATTTTTTATACAAATTTTGTTACGAAATCTCATTCCTAGAACGTGGCTTCGAATAATTAGTTAATATGGTAGTAATTAATCAAAATTTATTATCATTTCCTCGCTCTGGTAAGGTAAAGCGCGGCGTTGAATTTCGTCCCTGGACACGCAATGCCTCGAACTCATCGGAAGCCGAAGTACAGTGTCTTGACACTATTATTCTCGTTATTATTTAAAATTTTAAGCTTAATTCGTAAATTTAAATTAAGTTTAAATTGTCTGATAAATAACTACCAGTTGAATGCCAGAATTTAAATAATGCGTTCTTTTTACTACGTTTACTTTAAAGAAATATATTGAACTCTATATCATTAAAGGGTTTGTAGAAAGTCGATCGAGTTAAGTTCTTGGCGAGAAAGCTTAAATTACTTAGTGTTATCCAGTGTCAAAGTCTATCGGATGAAATTGAATTAAGGCCAAAGCCTCAATTATTTTTCAAAAAATTACTACTTCTTCAGTTTTCATTAAAACTGAATCAAGTGCACTTTGCTGTAATTGATATGCTCTTTTTTCTATATCTATATAATTTGAAATTGACATGTCGTTTTGTAATATTAAAGTAACCATATTTTATTAAATGCATCTATTATGTATGTATACTAAATATACGTTTTTTTAATTACAAGGAATATGAAGCTATATATAAACGTATTCTGTATCACTCTATCGTTTACTATAGCTTGCACATCTCCATATGTGTGTTTCTTTTTCGACAAGTCTTAATTGGCTTCACTGGTGTCTGTGTATTATTCAATCAACCAACCAATTTATTAATCAATCAATGAATATAATAAACCAACAGTTTATTATACACGCCATTTCAACGACCTCCTTGCAGTTTGCTGTATTTGAAAATTTGCACGCGTACCGAACTGAGTACAATAATTATAAGAGTAATTTTTTTTCAAAAAAAAAAAATTGCTCGTATGTTTTTAATGCGTAAAAGAAACGTAACCTTAGCAACAATTTTATATATAACTTTATATATAAAATATTAATGTTACGCATACCGTTTCGACCACCTTCATTTTGTCTATTCTAAGTGAAATCCTGGCCCTGTGTCCGGAACCGAATACAATTGATATTACAATATTTTATAACTTAACAATTATAACCTCGCACAAAGGCATAGTATAAGGAGAATAATTTTAAGCGTAATTTTTTTTCCAAGAAAAGTGTACTAGAGAATTTTTAACACGTAAAATAAAAGTAAACTTAGCTTGAAATTGGAATATTGAAACACATAATAAAATAGCAATAAATACTTATACATGAAACAAAATTATAATTCAAAACGTTTGGGAAAGTAATTCATATCAAGAGTTACTTATAAAAGTCAGCCATAACTTGAAGTTTTATAGTAAGTGCGTAACGCTATGATGTTGGCATCATAAAACTAAATTTGAAAAGACCTTTCAGGGTTACACTTCATAATATTTTATAGCCGCTAGTGTATAGAGATAATCATTATTTATTATCTACACAAACTTTGTGAATAGTTTTTGCATCGCCCTGACAAAACAAAGTTCGGCGTTGAGTTCCGCCGCAGTACTTAGCACCATGACTAATTTGTTTCACTCCCCTAAAGTATGTTTTTTGATTGACAAGAGATATTTGTTATAAAAACTAAATTATATTGAATTAGGACATTAATCCATTTCTTAACCAAATTCAATGCTACGCGCAATTTTTTTATAAAACTTTTTCATTACAAATCAATTTTATGTTTTATATTTATAAACTCTTATATTTTTACGAAATATTAAATCGACCCGTTTACCTTATTATCTTATTTACTTCAGACAGTTTACTAACGTTAAGTCAGCAGTGCAGATCGTTAAGCAAACGTATATACTGTATATTCTACCACCAAGAGCTAAGGCGCAGTGGACAGCGTCCGACTGTAAACGCGATTGCTTATGGGTTCGATTCCTACTGGATGGAACAATTATATTTAAATTATATTCACGCTTTAGGAAAATAAAGCGCGACGTTGAGTTCCGCCACTCAACACGCAATGTCCCGAATTCAATGCGATACGTCCTGTGTATCTTGCTGTGCGGGTTAAAAGCCAAAAATAAAATTATCAATTATTATTATTATATAGTTAAACCAATTAATCAAGCATAAGTCGTTCAAACTTTAAAGCAAACTCAACATTTTAACTACAGTGATTTCAAGCCGGAACACAAACCTAACACGCGTGCGGAGCTTTAGTTATTACTTAATTAATCTAACGGAATTCAATTATCGGAGCATTAGTTGGGAAGCTGCCTTAATTTAATTCAAGTTGCATTATGATAATTAGTAATGTCACTTAATAGTATGTACATAATAGAACATATGTTAAGTCATTGGACATATCAGCGTATTTCATTTTAACCTATAAATTTATAATATTTGTTTTTTTTTCATTTTCTTGCTTTATACCGCACGCCAAAGTCGTCAGAGACAACCTATTGTCAGAGTGACTATTTTTCGTCCAAAATCGAGATATTGCGTGTTAAATGACGAACTCAACGCTGTGCTTTGTTTTTTTTTAAATTTAATCATTCTTGCGAGTGAGAATTGAACCCACAATAAATTGCGATAAACAAATGATGACCTGTCAAGATACAATAGTAACTAACATTGCTTGAAGAGTCGCTGAAGCTGAAAAGCTGAAGTGGCAGTGCTGGGGGCGTTGGAAACGAATAAAAAGATAGTTTATTTTAAGAATATCTTTTTACATAATTAATAAAAATTAAATATTTTTGAAAAAAAAACGTATAAAAATTTGAACGCAGCGGGATTCGAACCCACACCTCTTGGATGAACGGACTTTGTTCTGTCGAGTAACACTTTAAAAATAGTAAATATTAAACAAAACTAACTTTTGTTAGCCAGATCACAAATCATTATTTAAGATAAATTTGTACCCATGCTCTACCAAGCAGCAGGCAATGAAAATGCCAAATTATAGTTGGAACGTTTTCTAAAAATAAACAACAAAAGTAAACTGAGATGGAAAGAAGTAATCTATTAAATTATTGAGTGTGTAAGTATAAAGTAAATATAATAATTCAATATGTATTGCCACTAATTTCTAAGATATAGGGGTGAAACGTGAGCGTATGACAACAATAAGCTGTGCCTTATTAATAGGACAAAATGACTACCCTAGCGCGCTGGGGGTGGTATAAAAGAGTACGCTGCATATTGAATTTATTGAAGTATATAACTGCACACAGAAAACCTAACACAAATGCGTGTGATACCAACCGCTAGTAAGTCGTTATCTCTTAGAAAGCGCTAATTGACCACTAACCGGCGCCTGCGCACCGCCGTTCACGTATTCGCCAGCGAGAATCGCGTCAGGCGCATTGTTTTTAACCCTAAAAATTGAATATATTATGAATAAAGTTTTATAAATTACAATATTTTATAAAAAATATTTATACTGTTTTTATATATTTTTTAATATTTTTAATATTTTCTTTATATTTTAAGTGGTTAAGAAGTACATAGCAACCTTTTTACTTATATTAAGTACATAGACCATAAGTCAGTCAGACCATAAGTAGTTTGAACTGAGAAACAATACCTTATAAATTTAATACTAATAAATTGTGAAAATTTCCCAATACGAAATTGCTTTTAAATCTCTCAAGGGATTCCTTTGCGGTCGTTCCAGACATTTATTGTTGCACTAACTTTTACTACTAATATATATATATATATATATATATATATATATATATATATATATATATATATCGTCGTCGTCGTCGTCGTCAGCCAATCGCAGTCCACTGCTGGACATAGGCCTCCCCAAGTTTGCGCCAAACATCCCGGTCCGCAACCCTCATCCAGCCTGCTCCGGCAACCTTGCGTATGTCGTCAGTCCAGCGGGCCAGAGGGCGCCCTACACTACGTTTGCCAAGACGCGGTCTCCACTCCAGGACTCGTCTGCTCCAACGGCCATCGGTCCTGCGACAGACGTGACCGGCCCATTGCCACTTCAGCTTACTGATTTTGCGAGCTACGTCGGTTACTTTAGTTCTCTCACGGATAACCTCATTCCTGATTTTATCCTTGAGAGAGACCCCGAGCATAGCTCGCTCCATAGCTCGCTGAGCGACTTTAAATCTGTGGACCAGCCCTACTGTCAGTGTCCACGTCTCGGCAGCGTATATCATTACAGGTAGGACACATTGCTCAAAAACCTTCGTCTTTAGGCTTTGCGGAATTGTTGACGTAAGGACTCGACGGAGCTTGCCAAATGCCGCCCAACCCAACTGAATCCTCCTATCCGCTTCCTTCTCGAAGTTGTGTCGGCCAAGTTGTATTGTCTGGCCTAGGTAGGTGTAGTCCTGTACAACTTCAAGAAGAACGCCTTCGACCCGCACTGGTCTCGGCATGACGTTTCTGTTGAACATAACTTTTGTTTTGTCTAAGTTCATACCAAGACCAACACGTCGGGAGGACCCATTTAGGTCGTTCAGCATTTGATTTAGCTCTTCCAGTGTCTCTGCAAAGATGACTATATCGTCGGCAAAACGCAGATGAGAGATATACTCTCCATTGACGTTGACGCCTCGTCCAATCCAATTCAGGGTTTTAAAGACGTCCTCCATCGCGTTGGTGAACAGTTTCGGGGATATCACGTCCCCCTGTCGCACCCCACGATGGAGCCGAATAGGTCTTGTCCGCTGTTCTTGGATTTGGACGGTCATCGTCGCAGCGCTGTAGAGACATCTCATCACCTCGATATATCGCCAGTCGATTTGACATCTCTGCAGGGACTCCAAAACAGCCCAGGTTTCGATGGCGTCGAACGCTTTCTCATAGTCCACAAATGCCATACACAGCGGCTGATTATACTCCTCGGTCTTCTGTATAATCTGCCGAACAGTATGTATGTGGTCTATGGTGCTGTAGCCTTTTCGAAACCCGGCTTGCTCCGGAGGTTGGTATTCGTCGAGCTTGATGGCGAGACGATTCGTGACGACTCTTAAAAACAACTTGTAAACGTGGCTCAGGAGCGTATAGTTATAGCGGGCCTATAGTTCTTTAGGAGGGTTTTCTCACCCTTCTTGAAAAACAAGACGACCACACCCCTGGACCACGCTTCTGGCGTCATGCCTTGGCGGATGATGGCATTAAAGAGTTCCGCTAAGGCCTTTTGGACCGGTAGTCCACCAGCCTTTAGGAGCTCAGTGGTAATGCCATCATCACCCGGGGCCTTCCCATTCCTGAGCTGTTTAAGAGCCGCACTAATCTCGCTTACGTCAACGTCCGGGATGTCTTCCGAGTAATGGCGCGTCAGTGGTGCACGTGGATCTTCAGTGTCCTGAGCTATAGGCTTGTGTGTGCGCGATGAGTAGAGCAGCCCATAGAACTTCTCAACCTCATTCTGGATCTGGGGTCTTGACGTGACTATTGTGCCATCCGCTGTCTTAAGCTTTGCAAGGTGACTTCTCTCTAGCGGTCTTTGCAAAACTTTGGACCCCCTATTTTGCTCAATGAAGGTTGTAATAGTTCTCGTGTTTGAGCAAGGTCGTCCCGGCGGTCCCGGCGCGTGAGTTTCCTTATCCGCCTAGAGAGAGCCCGTTGATTTGGAGAAGCTGCTTGAGCGAATGGCATTTCCCGTCTCTGCCTCATCAGATCCAGGGTTTCGGGAGCAAGTTTGGACTGCTTAGTGGTACTTGTCGGCGGAAAATGCTTACGGCCCAGTTTACACACTGTCTTCACCACGCTGTCGGTTATCTCGTCCACATCGTCAGTGGTTTCCAGCGTGTCGAATCGATTTTGCAGTTCCAATTGGAACTGCTTGGACACACGGTCTACTTGGGGCGGCGTAGGTCGGAGAGTAGATTTCAGCAGGCGTTTTCGTTCGACTCTGAAGCATATATTCAGAATGCTTCGTACGAGTCGGTGATCGCTGCCGGTATTAAACCTGTTGATCACAGAGACATCATTAAATATATACTTTCTATCCGCCATGATAAAATCTATCTCGTTCCTTGTCACAGTATCTGGACTTTGCCAGGTCCATCTCCTTTGGGGCTTCTTCTTGAAGAAGGAATTCATCAAGTAAAGCCCCTGCATCTCGAGGAAGTTGACTAGCATTTGCCCCCTGTGATTTCTGCTCCCCAACCCATGTGGTCCAATCTTCGATTCGTCGCATTCCTGTACTCCCACTTTAGCGTTGAAGTCTCCCATGACCACGTTGTAGAAGCATGAGGTCGTACCATGTCCTCATACATGGCTTCAACCTCTTCATCGGAGTATGTCGAGGTCGGCGCATAAACCTGCACTACCTTCAGAGAGTACCTGTCGGTAAGCTTGATTACGAGGTACGCTACCCGGGTCGACACACTACTAACTTCCACAACGTTGCCAACAAGAGCTCTGTGGACCAGAAAACCGACACCACCTTGGGAGGCCCTATCACCTTCCCGGAAGTAGAGCAAGTGACCAGAGTCAAGGGTTATTGTATCCTCTCCCTCTCTTCGGACTTCCGATAACCCCCGAATACTCCACTTTATATGACTTAACTCTACTTCCAGTTCTGTGAGGTGATGGTCCAGCCGAATCATACGTCCGTTGTACGTTGTTTACTCCGGGGATTCTTAGCACCCTCTGCCCTGCCGTGACCACGACCGCTGCCTTGGCCGGGAATAGCGGGGCTGCCGGGCACTGAGGGCCGTATTTTTGGCGCTGTCTCCATGGGAGATCTTGCCATTGTCACCACGCTTGGCAGGCGGGTTGGTGACCGCAGTAGGTGTTTATGTTAGACAGGGTCACGCTGCTGCCCATGCCCTGATTTTTCCCTTAGTCGCTTCTTACGACACCCGCGGGAGGATATGGGGTGATGCTATTCTAAGCAGGCATCACACATCATATATATATATATATATATATATAGTCGGTCGTGACGAAGTGGGAAAGCGTCTGACTGTAACGTGATTGGTTGTGGGTTTTATATTAGGTAGGTGTTGGTAACTATAGAATTAATTTAAAATATTTGAAAAATACTAAACCTTATTTTAATGTCTCTTATTCGGTTATCATTTTAATGACATAATATAGTGCTTCATAAAATAAAAACTGAAGATAATTTCCTTTTGAAAGAAAGCGAGCCGTTTCCATAAGTTTCTATCACACACCTAGTAAAGTTTTGAAACTAATAATTGTTTAACTTTTATTCCATATTCTATGATATATTTCTAAACTCTAAGCTTTCTTTTGTCTTACATTCTTCAATAAACGTAAGATATTTTAGTGAATTTTGTTTTGTATTTCCCATAGGTTCTTATAGTAATTCTATTCTTTTTTATAGATTCACGCTTTATCCCACATGGCAGGTTAGTCAGAGATAGTGTAGTGTCGAGACACTCCGCTCACTGCTTTCCGCACACTACTGTCTTACTACACTTTCTTACTACACTTTGTCGTATCAAGGTTCCCTCGAGAGGGAGTCAAACCCACAACCAGTATTGTTTGCAGTCAGACAGTGTGAGCCTCGCTAGTATAACAGAATCAACACATTTTTTATAGCTTCACGCTTTTATCCCGCATAGCAGGGTAGAGCAAAAAATATCTAGTGTCAACACACTCCGTACTTCGCTTTCCAACGAATTCGAGAAATGTCTCGACGTTGAGTTCAACACACCATGGCGTGTTGTGTGATTGAACTCAACGCCGCACTTTGTCTTACCAGAGCGAGGAAGTGAAAATAATTTCAAATATAAAACTCTCCCGAGTGGGGATCTAACCCACAACCGATCGCGTTTACAGTCAAACTGTCCCACTGCGTCATGACTGGCCAATTCATTGTTATTAGACAATTACACAATCTATTGATTTTTATGATTGAAGCCTAACTAAATAATCATGATATTCATGATATCTTTATTTGTACTCACGTAAAATAATGTTGGCAAAGGGTCGAGATTGTTCAGAGTAAATATAACGGTAATGACGCTGCAAATACGTGCCTATTGCGGGTCCTTGCGTTCGTTTTTCCTTAGATCGTTTACTTAGGTTAGGCTCAAGCTTATATAAGATCTATTATATATTTATTATTGAGACCGTCGTGGCGCAGGGATAGTGTCTGAATGTAAACGCGGTTAATTTTGGGTTCGATTTCCACATGATTATATTATAAATTTATGATTACTTATTCGGAGTGTCTTGAAACTAAGTTATATCTGATTACTCTACTACGCTTATTTTTTATATATAAAATAGAGTATATCAGTAAATTGTCTCGGTTTTAGTGAGGCTTATTTACAAGGCGCGGCGTTGTGTGCCGCCATTCAACTCGCAATTTCTCAGGCGGAAAGCGGAGTACCGAAAATCTTGACACTAGACTCCTATAGCCTGGAATTTAATGAGAAAGATAGCATGGTTGAAAAGTATATATTTTACATATTTATATCGGCTATACTTATTTAAATATGTACACATATTACTATTTCTTATGTACGCTTTAATAACGCGTAGTTATTAGTTTTATATATTCCGCAACGAAAATTGCCCTGAGCGAGATTTAAATTGACACATTAGTAGAGTAGGAAATAGAGTAGAGAGCACTTCCAGAGATAATCACTATATATAATGGAAAGTATAAATAAAGTATAAATATAAATATCTGTCCGGTGGTCATTTAAAATCGATTATCAAAAACTAATAAAATTTAAAAGGAACAATTTTCGAAAGTTTAACGTTGCATTGAACGCATGGCTTAGTGGTCAGAACGCTTGGACGATTTCATAAATAAATATTATAAGATATAAAATTTTATATCTTCTAAAAATGTCCTAAATCTGTAAAAGAACAATTTAATAAAGCCAATGTGGTGCAGTGCGACAGCGCCTGACTGTAAATGCGACTGGTTTTGGGTTCAATTTCATTAAGAAGATTTAGATTACATTTAAAATATATTTTCCTCCCTCCGATCTGGTGAGCCAAATTGCGGTGTTGGGTTCGTTTCCCAATGCGCGATGTCTAGATTTTGGATAGATAACTACTCTGTAATGCGGGATAACGCGTGAACTGAAACACAATCATAAAATAATAAATAAAAAATTTTTAAACACCTTTTTCTTTGTCATACTTTGCAAAAACATTTATTTAGGATGAAGCGGTAAAGTAATTCACTAAAAGGGGAAATAATGAAAATATTCGCGAACTGAAAAACCTTTCAGCTTATTTTATGCTCACTTTGTTGTAACGAAATCCATACACGAGTACGTATATACGTACGTAAAGTATGTAAAGTAAACGTTTTCTTACCTAAGACGTTGTTCCAGAAGATATTGTAAGGTAAATTTACTTTTAGTATGTATTCACACACTTATTTTTTTAGCTTCACACCTTATCTTGCAAAGAAGGGTAGTCTGAGAAAACTTAATATCAAATCACTCCGCTCTCTGCTTTCATTTTATACAATATATTTTCTCTTCTTTTTTTAGCTTCACGCTTTTATGCCACATAGCGGGATAGGCAGAAAGTACTAGATACTGGCAAGAAACTCCGTACTTGATATATAGATTGAGATAGATAGGGCTTGTAACTTCGTTACAAAACCTATCTATACACATCATGTGTAAATATTACATATAACATAGTTTTTCAAAGTTAGTAAAAAGATCACACAAAAGGTTTCCGAATACTGAAATCCACTCTCACATCGATGTTCCTCAATGCATTCGTAGTATTTTATTTGAGGGGCTTGTCAGGTGGAAACCTCTTTGATCTACAGTATCAAAAGCTTACTTCTTATTTTACTTTAACCTTTAGAACACTTTGGTCTCCGGTGAGGCTACTCAGTGTTTTTTATAATTACCATATACATACATAATATAAATGAATAGTTTGAGTAATATATACAGTGTGTTTAATGTTCGACACACTAGTGTAAGCACACTCCGTTGACTGTTTCTCGCTCTAAATCACATATCTTGAATTGGAGGCGGGCTTTGTTTGACTGAAGCGGAGAAGTGAAAATAAAAAATAAATATTATCAAATCTTCGAGTGGAAGTCGAACCCACAACCAATCGCATTGTACAGTCAGACGCTGACACACTGCGCCACGATGGCCTCTATTTGTTTGTTTTGTGTCATTTTTTTATTACATTAGTTATTTCCCAGTAAAAGTCCCATCAAATTCAGTTTAGCCTTTTTACAGAATAATCGGAACAAACAGATAGACGAAGGATTCTTATTCTTTGTAATAATTATACGAGGCCATTATGATATAAATATTTCCTGTTGGAGTTACATTGGTAGCTCCAATTGTCAAATAATGCTACTAATGAACTAATTTAAATGAGTCTAGTTACAGTACAGGTAATTTAAAAATTGAATTGAATTGAAAAATATTGTGTATTTTAGCAGAGATTTGCTAATATTTTTTTTTACTTTAATTTTGTTCGTTAGCGGTGTTATCTATACCAGATAGAGAAATAGGCTGAGAGATGGAGAAGATCACATGATCCTACAACGTCGTACACTTTCGCTCGTCCGACTGCGAACACATCGATCTTATTAATACTTATTAACATGTTTATCAAAGAGCCAATTTTTAATATCCCTGCAATATCTTATAATAAGTCCACCGACAATTTAAGCTTTAAATTCAAGTATTAACTAAAATTGATGATTTTCATAAAAATAACAACGTTAATAAACTTCAGGGTTTGGACTTTACACGTAATGAATTTCGAATTTTAACTTTAAATAGATAAAAATGCAAAAATATGTTATATATACACAAGCATTTAGGAAAATACATTCATTTGAACAAACAAACACTCTTTTTTTTTAGCTTCACGCTTTTTATCCCGCATAGCAAAGTAGACAGAAAGTACCTAGTGTCAAGACACTCCGTACTTCGCTTTCCACCGAATTTGAGACATTGCGTGTTGAGTGGTGGAACTTAGCGCCGCACTTTGTCTTTACCAGAGCGAGGAAGTGAAAATAATTGAAATATAATCACTGCCCCGAGTGGGGATCGAACCCACAACCAATCGCGTTTACAGTCAGACGCTGTCCCACTGCGCCACGACCGGCCTCAACAAACAAATCTAATTTTATTTATTTGTATAGATATATAGATGACAGTTTGTTTAGGTGTATCGTGGTACCGAAACGTGGAGCCAAGCAATCATCTACTGGTATCCCAGAAACAGTAAGAGAAAACGTGGGAGCCAAAAAAAAGATGGGAGGATGAAATAAAAGCGATAGCGGGTCTGTCATGGTCAAGAAACGCCACAGAGAGGAATATGTGGAAAAAATTGGAAGAGGCTTTTGTCAAATGGACAAACAGATATAGGTACCTAAATTTATTTGTAAAAACTTTATTATTATTATTATAGTTGACAGTAGACATCTAACATACAATGTATATGTGTAGTTATTTACAATTGAATTAGTAAATTCTTGAAATCAAACAATGATACTTCAGATATTAGAACTGTATTTAATAGTGTAATGCATAAATTGAATGCCGAAAATATATCTTTTATAATGAATTCTATATCTATACTGAAAAGGTTTAAATTGCTTGCACACAACACATAGGGATAGTCAAACTGAATGGTCTCTCGACTAAATGGGCGCAATATTTCAGCAAAATTACACCTCATTACCAGATTAGCTCGTTTATTACTACGAGAAAAAAATGTTATCGTCCAGAAATCTGAGTTTTCATTTAAAATATGTGAATTTTCTGTTATTTTACACTTATTAACGCTTCTAGCATATATAAGTGTATAGTAGAGTGGACACGTCACAAATCTAACGACACTTGTGGTTGGTTGTGGGATCGATTCTTACTCAGAGAAAAATCTAAAGTTAGACAGAAAGAATCCTCTGGTAAGACAAAACACGGGGTTAAATTATGCCACGTCAACTTAAAAAGCATGAAACAGAAAAATAAGTAATAATACAAAAATTACATTTTTTTTGTTAATATAGCATAAACTAATAGATGAATTATACTTTATATATTTCCAAGGCTGTTATCGGACACGTCACTTCTAAGAAGTTTGCGAACAAAGTTTCCAAAGTCATTGCTTCATCGTTTCAATATATAAGTTAGCGAACTGTAGATCGTTTCTCAGAATGTAGGTATACGTAAATATCATAACAAGTGTTATTAACTTAGTAATTTGTAAATTAATATAAATATATTCTTAAATTATTTTTATTTTGTAGATGTTTATTTTGGACCGTCTAAATGTACTAGAAATTATATAAAAAAAATAATACAAAAAGATTCTGTATAAAAAACGGTCATAGTGTTAATAAAAATATATTGTAATTTATGATAAATACATACATCTAGTATAAATATTTCATGTGTTAGTTACCGATATATATTTATTGTCATACAATACCAGAATCAACTCATATAGACGAGTTTAGTTGAAGTATTATTAATAATAAAACTAGGCGAAGATGCTCAGTAGTTTTAGCAGAAATTTACTAATATTCTTTTATGTTCAGTCAATTTATTTGTGGGAACATTTACAAATAGATCACAAGATAAAGAGAGAGAAAAGGAAGGTCACACAATCCGAGAACGTTCAACAGTTTCGCTCGCTCGACAGCGATTCGAATAGATATCCTATTAAAGCGTTCAACTTATAGTCAATTTTAATATGCTCGCAATATTTTATAATAAATCCACCGGCAGTTTTGACCTCAAATCTCAGTATAAGCTGAAATTGATGATTTTCAAGATAATAATTGTAATAGAATTTTACACGTAATTTTAACTTAAAGTATTATGTATATAACATTCAAATATTTTTAATAATATAACAAAGGCTGTATTTAATTATAATATTAATTTGTTACAATTATAAAAGGATCAGAAAGCAAAAATAAAAAAAATAAATGTTTTAGACAGGTGTCTGTCCAAACAGCGAAGCCCAATTTTCGTTCCAGTTCGAAAAATATTGAATTTAATCATTTTTGTAACGCAAGTATTTGTCGAATAACAATTCGTAAAAGAAATCGTATTTTCTTTGAAAATTTTAATATTCCTCCACCTGGTAATTTATAGGTATAATTAATAACAACAAAATAAGGGTCCTTACGAAAATACTCATAATTTCAGCGGAAAGTTACATTTCGGTCACGTTTGAAGGATGAAATATTAACGAGTGATCCGACACAGCTGGCGCGACGCTGCGAGGGTCATCACCGAGCCCTCGGATTCGTTACCTTTTGCTCCTGTACCTACCACTGTATCTTGAACTGTAAGTGTTATTTTTGTTTTTGTTTTATAATTATGGTCCCCAATCCGGGTCTCCCAGTTATGGTTGTTGAATTTTGAATATAATTAATTTATTATATGGAAATATAACGTTTTTCTACCACTTAATAGGGTAGATAGGAAGTACATAGTGTTAAGACACTCTGTACCTCTGCTTTTCGCTGAATTTGAGTCATTGCTTGTTGAGTTGCGAAACTCAACACCGCGCTTTGTCTTAAAAGAGCGAGGAATTGAAAAAAATTACATTGTAATCATTCTCCCTAATGGGCATCGAACCCACAACGAATCGTGCTTACAGTCAGACACTGTCTCACTGCGCCACGACCGGCCTCAATTAATATATTCAATCTTCGCGATTCACAACTTTTGAGAGACATTTGAGAGATATGACAAGCTCTTTTCCACCAAAATAGAATCAATATATATTATATATTAGCAAAGTTTTCATTCAAAATAAGTAGCAGAATTTAACGCCGCACCTTGTCTAGCCAGACCAAGCAAAAGAAAATATTTTAATTATTAATAATTCCCTTAAATAATGTTGGAACAAACAGCAGTTTTGTGCAATTAAACGTAAGACACGTTTAATTAATAACACTAAGAAAGTATAGAAATAACAAAGCGCTTATTACACACAAATTATAGCTTTTTGATTTCTCCCATGTGGAAGTGGGAATCTAGTGTCAAGATACTGTTTTATCTTCACTCGAGTTTGAGACATCTCAGTTGAGACATGTTGAGTGTTCAAACTCAACGTCGTGCTTTATCTTACTAGAGTGGAGAAATAAAAAAAAAACACTTTCTGCATCTGACTCATCATGCCCATATTGTCGCTATACTAAATCTCATTAATAAATCCCAATAAGAACAATATGTTTTAAAATTGAAATAAAACATGTAATATATGTTCAAATTTCCTGCTCAATGGCTTTACTTGATAGGAAATTTTATGCCATTTATTATTTAAATAAAATATCATTCAAATAACCGCTACGACTTTTTTGCACTGGTGAATACGATCGGTCCAATTTTCGATGACTCGGTGCAGCATTTCGGCTGGTATGGCCGCTATAGTCGCTCGAATGTTGCGTTCAACTTCTTCAATCGTAGCTAGTTTATTGGAATACATTTGAGATTTAACATACCCTCACAAAAAATAGTCCAAGGGTAACACCCTTGGACTATTTTTTGTCGCATGTTCTTGGTGGCCAATTGTGAGGACCGTTGCGAGAAATAACCGACTCACCAAACTTATCACGCAATAAATCCATTGTGATGGTCGCAGTGTGGCATGTTGAACCATCTTGTTGAAAATAAATGTCATCTGCATCGATTTCATACACTTCAGGAAAAAAAAATCTTTCAACATGTCACGATTACGGTCGCCATTAACAGTAACAGTACGGCCTTTGTCGTTTTTGAAAAAGTACGGGCCAATGATTCCACCAAACAGTCAATTTTTAAGGATGTATTGGTGTTTCATGACCCACTCTTGGATTTGACTCACTCCAGTAACGACAATTCTGTTTGTTCACATAACCATTGAGCCAAAAGTGAGCCTCATCTGAAAAGATGATTTTCCTATGAAATTCGGTGTCCGTTTCCATCATTTCAAGCGCCCAATCAACAAATTCACGACGTAATCGATGGTCTACTGGCTTGAGTTCTTGTGCCAACATAATCTTGTATGGATGTAGGCTAAGATCCATACGTAAAATTAGCCAGGTTGTCATTCTGGATAAGCCCAATGTTTGTGCACGTCGTGGAACGGAAACATTTTGATTTTCTTCGACACTGGCTGATACGGCGGCAATATTTTCTTCACTACGGCCTGTCCGCTGTCGTGTTGGTAGTCTACTATCGTGCAAAGAATATTCACTTTCCAGTTTTTGGATTATGCGACTTATAGCGAGCTCATACGGTGCACCATGACGACCATATTCAAGAAATGCTCTTTGAGTAGAGACAATACTTCTCGAATTTTGATAGAAAATTTGGACAATTTCCAAACGTTGAGGTAACGTGAACTTATTCATGATTAAATGGCAAACATTACTAAATACAAAACAACACAAATGTCAATTGTTAAACAATCAAGATGGCGGCTGTGAGCTATCAAAATCCTATCATCCCTATTAGGAAATTTTCTATATAAATTAATTTATATAACAAAATATTATCGATACAAGTAAGCTGTTTACACAAAAAGCCATTTTTTTCATTTTAAATACAATTATGGTCAGAATGGTACCTTAAATAATATTTTTCAATTTAATCGTTAACTCATTTTTTGTCTGCGTTCAAAATTTTTATACGTTATTTCAAAAAATGTTTCCTAATCCTAAGTGTGGAATAACACTTCAAAAATAGTAAATATTGATCGTTAACTCATTTATTGCGGCTTCTATGTACATATCTTACACATTGCATCTTGGTAGGAAACATCTGGCTTCCTTATTATTATATATACGATCAGTCCCCTATAGAAATAATTTCAAGGAAAATTTGAATAGATCGCCAATTTCGACGATTTATGAAGAATAAAAGATGAAATTAGCTCTAGAAACCCGGCTCTGAATGCTTTCGATTTAGATTTTATTCGAACAATTATTCAGTTAAATTGGATTAATTAATAACGAAACATTTAACTAAATATTTGACTTTGACGTAAAATATTTTACTGAAAGAGAGTTTGTTATTTGTAAACATTCTGTAAGTTAAAGTTTTTAAATTTGTATAGTTTTTGTTTTAATATGACGTTTTTCGAATGTACATGTATTAAAAAAACGGACGTATGCTTAATCCACGTAGTAAGATACTCAACGAGAACGTAGTGTCGAGACACTAGGCTAACTGCTTTCAACTTAACATTGGAACATTGTTAACTGAACTCAACGCAACGTTTTGCCCGACCAGAGCGGATAATCTGATATAATGTTTTTTATTTTTGCCTATCCCCGTATATAATAGAAAGAAGCTATTCTTATTGTTCTTTACTTCTCATTTTCAATAAGATCTATTAACAATTTTACACATAACGCTTGATGTTGATAAGTATCTACTTGGCAGGCCTATTTTGACAAAGAATGGCGCAATAGGATAACATAGTGACGTATAATTAGATTATTAGGCTACTGCCTAAAAAAATGATGTACATATATAAAAAATAGCAAAAATACATGAAGAACTCATGTATTTTTGATATAACGGTATCTTGCGTTAATTTTAAAAAAGCCATAAATATATTTGTACATAAAATTCATGTTTTTAAATTTCAAAAGCATTTTTCAAGATATAAAATTTATGTTTTTTAATTTCCTATCACGTAGGTCAATAAAATTTGGCATTAATTATTTTAATAGAAAACGTTACGTAGCGTAACGTAATGTTACGTTACTTAACAAAATGCACGTAAGGTTAAAAATTAACTGCGACTTAAATGTATGACTTAGTGATCAACATGAATGGTAACCAAAGGTAGTGAATTCGAGTACATTAAAATTTTATACGTTATCCAAAATAATTTCTTATATCTTTGTTACGTGAATAACATTTAAAAAAAATTAAGAAGCTTCAAAATCATTATTTCCGTCTTCAAAATTTGTTTTAAACCATTTTTTTTGCATAAATCAATAAATTTCCAGACAAAAATTTATATGTAAATATTAAAAAATGTTTTATGTCAGCAGTACGTCTCATAATGTAGTCTTACTACTCAGGTACAAAGTAAGCATTCAAATAGATGTGGAGTGCGGGCCTCCATGGACCGGCAAGTGGGCATTCTAGTACCACTCTGAAAAATTATTAATGTCTAAAAAACCAAGATTGCATTTTCTGAAGTTATATAAGTGTATAACATTTTACATAGCAAAATGTTAGAGTGTTTTTAACAAAAGTTATTTGAAAAAATCAAATATTACACATAATATTTTATACTGATGCTATTGTGATGTAGTGGGGTAGAATAAAATTTTAGCTACGTTGATTTTGAGTTCGTTTCCCGTTCATTAACGTTAAAACAGTCTGTTTTGCAAAATACATTGACATTAGCACTGTGTTCAGTGTGACAGAGTTCAACGCCGCATCTTATTTAGATAACATTTATTTAAATATTTCTCCTAATTGGAAATCAAATAGATACTCATCGTGAATAAAATTTATAATTTGAGTTTATTTACGTCGGGACGGCGTCAATATAAATTAAAAACTCAAATCCAGGTAGCGTCGCTAACAAAGGCCAAGCAATCAATATCACAGGCCACACATTTGCGTAATAGCTTGCCCTAAAAGAGGATAATCTCGTCAATTGCTCCCCTAATCTACTGGCGATGACTTGTTCAGACACATCTTCAATACTTAATTTGGTTTGGATTACGAACGGAATAAATTGATTTACCAGATGTCTACCGAGTACTAAATACGATATAATATCCAACGAAAATTGGCATAACTTTAAAAAAATAATTTTACGAAGAAAAAGGGTTGAATTATATTTACAATTTCTCTTTCAAATACATTACTTAATAATTACGTAAGTAAGCACTTCCATATATTTGTAAATATAGATATCATCCATAAATATAGATATCAGCTAAGTACAGTAGTATAGACAGAAAGTACTTAGTGTCAAGACACTCCGTACTTCGCTTTCCACCGAATTCAAGACATTGCGTGTTGAGTGATAGAACTCAACGCCGCACTTTGTCACAAGTGACAATAATTTTAAATATAATTACTTCTACGAGGGAGCAACCCAGAAACGATCGAGTTTGCAGTCAAACGCTGTCCTAGTGCGCCACGACCGGCCTTGTATTTACTTATAATACTTAAAAATGTATTTTATTATTTTTTCTTTCATATGCAATAAAGAACATCTATTTATCCGTCTAACTTATTATCATACATAGATTAAGTGAACATTATGGTGTTAATTTGGGACTTTTATATATATATATATATATATATATATATATATATATATATATATATATATAGATGCGACGGGGTTGTGCTTTTAATTTTATAATTTTTTATAAAATATTATCGTTTTCAATATATTTTAAAACACAATATCTTTTAACGCACAAAAAGTCAAGAACGACAAGTTTTAACATTCGTTTCTTCTGTTTTTCCCAAAAAAGTAGAAAACTGAAATGCCCCTTATCAGTTTTATATGTTGAAATCATTTTTAACAAATCGTACTTATATCCCTTTTACTAGAGCGGAGAGCATATTCTAAATTGTATTCATTCTCTTAAACACCACTTGAAAAATGCTTAGACATACATTTTTGTTTGTTTGCTTTATGCATGGCTGAAGTGATATTATATTTAATTTACTTTTCATGTTCCTTCATCATATATACTTTTAGTAAGTAAAAAACTTGCAAGTCAATGACATTCAAATGGCTAAAATTATTGTAAATCATACTTAATAAAGTACAGAACAGGTATTTAAATAAATTATAGAAACTTTTTACTCCTATAAAAATCTATTTTCTATAATACAATAAAATTCCAATATGAAAAGTAATTATTTTTTTCATAATATACAGTTCATCATCCGAGGGGCTAGTCAGAGTAGTCAGAAAGACAACAGTAAGGGATAAAGCCTGAAGCTATGAAAATAAATTTACTATTTTTGTCTTGCGGTATTACCGACTTACCATTTAATAAAATCCATCCTATTTACTCGTATACATTATTATTATATATTACAAAACATTTTCTTTTAAAACTTAACTCTTTTTTCAAAAGGCATAATAACTCTATATTTACTTATTATACTTAACAATTTATTTTTATTGATTTACTTTTAAATTTTAAATACGCAATAAAGAATAGAACATCACTATACTTTTAACATCTTCAAAATTTATAATGATTTTAAATATCTATCGTTGCTATTTAACGTTTTTATCTACATATATAAGATAAAAACAAACAAGCTGTATCAACAGTATGAAATAATATTGGATTTGTCGACTTTTCGGTCCAAAAATAATCAATTAGTCTTCAATTTTCAAACTTCAGACAAACATTGGTATATAAATATTTTATACTAATTGCTTTAGTATAAAATTATGGCAAAAAAAATAAATTCCATCTCTATTAGGATGAATAGATTTGAGGGGAAGATCTGTTCACTATAACAAAATATTCAATTGAAACAAAATCGCTTTGCAAGAGCAAGAGTTACTATAGTAATAGAATATTCCGTCTCCGTCGGTATTCAATTTTGTGCACAAATTATATTCATAATTTCTTTAAGAAAAACAATACTTTGCAGAATAACACCATCGTCTACTTTATAAGAAATAATTTATTGTTTTTTAACTGAAATGATATCTTTTTTTTTATCTTCATCCTTTATTTCCCATTGCAGTTAGTCAGATAGTCTGGGAGAAATTAGTGGAAAAGTTTGCCGTTTTGCAATTTCCATCCGCAACTCAACGCCGAGTTTTGTCTTACCAGAGCGGAAATATCGAAACAATTTTAAATATAATTATATGTCGAAGGAAACGAACATAAAATCAATTGCGTCGCCAGACGTTGAACCATTCCACCATGATGGCTTATAAAAGATATTAAGTACTATCTACTTGGTGCGATATGAAACTTCTTGAATCAAAGTTTTTTACAAAGCCTGAAGATATTATCTTTGTGAAGTGAAGCTTGAAATATTCATAATGCACAAAAGTAGCTTTGAAGACGATGCAATTCCAGATGACTGTACATTTCGGTTTATCTTTCCTGTTTATATATATATATATATATATATATATATATATATATATATATATATATGAGGATGATGATAAGGTTGCCTGTGAGATCTACTTGTCTTTAATCTACTTCTCTTATTATCACAATAATAGCAATATCAATTAACAAAAACAGAAGAAATATTTTATTTAACGTAGACTTTTAGACCTTTTAGACTTTAATAATTTCAGTGACTATGAAAGTTTAATTTGTACTTAAGTATAACTTATTACGTTCTTTATATGGAATTGTAAAATTAATTTGGCTTTTAGTCAAATTTTCATTATAATTTACATACTCCGTTTCTAATTGTCTGATTATTTTAAAACAACACGTGTGTTAAAGGACCGTTTCATATGGGAGGGATAAGTATAGTTAAAAATTTTGCAAAATAAACTTCAAGGCTATAACAGCGCAGTGGAATAGCGTCTGACTGTAAACGCATGGTTGTGAGTTCAACCATCACTTGGGTAAGACAAATAACAGCGTTAAGTTCTTCCATTCAACACACAATATCTTGAATTCAGGCGCAAAACGGAGAACACTATGTCACACTAGATTCTCTCTGTGAAAAAATGCATAATAAATAAAAAATATTATCTAGAATTGATTAATATTTTAATCCACCACTAAAACGGCTAAAAATTACAACATTAATAAAATATTTCGCACGCCAACTTGGTCTTTTTATACACTACTTTAATTTGCATTTTCATTATTAAGCTTTAAAGTTGGGGAAGAATTGAGACTATAGCGAAATGAATAAAAGTTACTTCCGTCGCTCGCAACGATCTCGACTTACCATCGAATATTTTACATTACAAAGGCTTGCTTTAGTAGTATACATACATATATAGAAATAAAAAAAACGGAGTGCATGTTTTTAATATTAAAATAACGGTTTATTATTAAATTAATATACAAGAATGGTAAGAAAGAAGTTTATAAAGCAAAGGTGAGTGGTACGAGAGGGGAGACCTTGATTGATCTTCGAAAGCGCAAATCAATGATACTGGAGGAAAGTTACGTAAAAAGCATGAGGACCTCCCGAAGAGCATGTACGAAGATATGAAGAGGTTGATGACGATGAGGACGAGGCGAAAGAGGTATGTAGAGACCGTAGCGTTTGGCGTTCCGTCCCCTCTGACTACCCCGCAAGGGATAAAGCGTAAGTAAAAAATACTTACATATGAACGAATACACGGTACGTATAAAAAATTAACATTTTACAATTTTTGTTTCTCTGTTTGTTCCACTTAATCTCTGAACAGCTAGACGAATTTTTAAAGGACTCTTACTGGCATATAGCTGATGTTATAACGAGTAAATTAGGCTAATTTATATGTTAAAATGTTAAAACAGAGTGCGGCGCTTAGTTCCGCCAATTGAAGTATAATGTCTCAACCGACAAGAAGTTCTCTTTAACTAGTCTGCTACATACGAAAAACCGTGAACCGTGAAGCTTATTTGGTTGAGTTGAGTTGAGAGATTGTAAATACGAACTGCGCCACGAAACCCTCTGAAGTCTGAACATATGAATACATAATAATTATTAAAACTTCCCTTTTCTAACGTGTAATTTTCAGAACTTTAAAGTTAACTTTGTCTTACTCATAATTAGGTGATTCGAAAACATACTTCCTTGGTGGTATTAATTTATACACACACACATATTACATGATATACATTAACAAAGAAAGGGCGGCTAAATGTAACAAGATAGAGAATTCTTGTAGACTTTAGTATTAGTTGTTTTTTTTTTAGCTTCACGCTTTTCCCGCATCGCTTTATCCGGCTAGAGAGATAGGTAGTTAAGTTCAATATCAATTAAACAGTTAATACTTCTATTAAGTATGACTCTAATTTATAATTAGTTATAATAAAAATTAAAATACTTTCCATGTAAAAGTGAATTGTTTTTGTCATTTAACATTTATATATTACTTTTAGCGCATTTACAGCTTAATTACGTTTGTAAATGTTACGTAAAATGGAAGAGACACGATGGAAATAATAAAACTTAAAAGATTAAATTAACGGTTTAAACATAGAAAGTCTCTATTGTTATAAATCACCAACTGATAGAAAAAATCTCTATCATATAAAAAGAAAATATTTGTCAGCTGTTAAACATTTGTCAAATTATTCAAAATCAGACTTTTTTAAAACGAAATGAAACGAAATCAAATTTGTTATATAAATATTCTTCTCTGAGATAACGTAGTGTTTTGACACTCGGTTACTTTAAAAAAACAGCTGTCAAAACTATACACCATCAATAGCCATAAACATCTAGTAAAGTCGCCCATAAATGTGTAAATTCCATCATCGCATTTGAAGCATCACAGCTCACTTCTTGTCGATCTGTCAAGCACCTTTTTTATATTTGAGCATTTTGCTAAATTGACGTCAATATTTCCTATGGTCCCTAATATTCGATATGTAGTTATGGTAATGCGCTTATGGTGAAAGCTCTATAGATTTCTTGTCTTATATAATGTTTTTTTTCTTACAATTTAAGCTTTATTGTTGTTCTTCTTTTCCAATCCTTAGTCACCTTCAGGGTGTTGGTGTCTTTGTTAGAATTCCAGTTAAACAGCTGTATGTTTCTGTCATCCACTGTAGTAATTTTATCGTTATTTTTGGATAATTTCCATAGAAATGACATCTTTATAGCACCAAAAGGCAAGCACTTTATTAGGTTTTTAGATGAAATAATTAAAAAATAAATATAATTTTCGTAGTGAAATGTTTATTAATACATGGAACGGTTACGTATTAGATTAAATGATAAAAAGTAGCCTTATACTGTATATATGTATGTATGTTGTATGTACTTATGTACCTTCACCGCCCCAGAAATAACAAATATAATAACGTCTAAGCCTCTTACTCGCAATTTTCACGCTATGTATACCAAAATTTCAATTGGAATTATTATATTTCATTATGTGACTTAAGCCTGCTTTGTGCGTGCTACAATAATATTAAAATCAAATCTGATTTGTAACTAACTAAGGTAAAATATGATAAAATATTCCTTTGGGGTATCTGCCATTATTTTTTTATATTAAAAAAACTAAAAGTAAAAATAGACCTACAATTATATTATATTAAATAATAACATATCTGAATTATTTTTACAATTTACAGAAATAAGAATCTATACATATAAATACTGAGGACACTACAAACTGAGGAGTATGAAATTTAGTACAGTTAAATTAAATATAGGAAGAAGTGCAAAATGTTAATATTCTTCAAAAATAATGCATATATATTTTATATATTAAATTATTAAAATAAATGTACCATTCATTACCTTGCGTTTGACGTACACGTTTATATAAATTGAGATACACGCTGCTATGGCAACGCGTTGTCTACGCGTCAACGGTATATTTAGTTATACGTAGCTATATTATAATCGAACAATATATGAGACGTGTGGCAATTCAATTTCAGTTAAAAAATATATTAAAAGTCCTTAAGCAGAAAAACACAATATTCTTTTAGCTTCACGCTTTTATCCCGCGTAGCAAGGTTGAGAGAATGTATCTAGTGTCAAGACACTCCGTACGGCGCTTTCCATCGAATTCGAGACAAAGCGTAATGAGTGGTGGAACTTAATACTGCACTTTATCTTACCATAGCGGAGAAGTGAAAATAATTTCAATATAATCACTCCCCCGAGTGAGATTGAATCCACAGCCGATCGCGTTTACAGTCAGACGCTGTCACGCTGCGCTACGACCGACCTCAATATTTTAAAATATTACTTTATAAAGTCACGTATATATCTATGTACAAATGTACAGTTACCTACAAAGATATAAAAAGATTCATTTATTTATTTATCAAGTACTATATTTAACATCATAAGCACAGCACGATAATATCCACTTTAGTATAAAACTGTGTTGCGGCTAGTAAGGCCCGTCTCACCAGCGCAATATAACAGTACTAAAAAAAACAAAATAAAAAAAAAATAAACAACAATAATAACAAATACAAAAATAAAGCAAGTGACAAAGTATAAATTAGTAACTAATGACATGTTTCTCCTCCGTCTTTGTAGACACAACAATTGTTGATGTGGGTGTGTTGTGTGGAAGTACGCCCACATGCTATCATGTTTGTGTATATGTATGTGTGTGTGTGTGTAAGTGAGAGAGAGAGATAGAGATAGTATGAAAGAGTGGATAGTGTGTCATCATATCATATATATATATATATATATATATATATATATATATATATATATATATATATATATATATATATATATATATATATATGCTGTCACTACGTACTTCGCTTTCCACCGAATTCGAGATATTGCATGTTGAGTCGTGGAACTCAACGTCTGAAAATAAATGAAATATAATCACTCCCCAGAATGGGTATAGAACCCACAACCGATCATGTTTACAGTCAGACGCTATCCCACTGCGCCACGACCGGCCTCGACATATATATTCTTTCGTAAGAAATCTACTTGAATTCGTAAATAACTAAGACAAACTGTAAACGCTTAGCTATATGTATGTACGTACTGTTTCATCTCAATATACGGAGTTAAGCACTTTGTCACCCATTTTTTAGCCTTATGCTCTCTCCACGTTTTATTATAGACGATTTCTTTGACGATAAAAGCTCGATCCAATTCGAATTGACTCATTTTTCTTCTTACGTTTAGATTTACTACGTGTATATTTTACTGTATTGTTAGATACGTGAAATTGGATTGAAAATAATGAATCTTATATAATGCAATACTTACAATACCAAATATTATAATCGTAAGTAGATAATATTAGATATTAGTCTTTTTGAGGCCGGTCATGGTGCAGTGGGCAGCGTTTGACTGTAAACGCGATCGGTTGTGGGTCGATTCCCACTCTGGGGTGTGATTATAATTATATTATCTTCACTTCCTCACTCTGGTAAGACAGAGTGCGGCGTTGAGTTCCGAGTGTCTTGACACTTGGTACTTTCTGTTTGCCCTGTTATGACAAAAACTTGAAGCTATTATTATTAGTAGTAAATATTAATAATTAAGAAAACGCCATATTATCATAATAGTCATATTTTAAAGAATATTTTTTGAACAAGAATATTACTAGGAAACATTTTGCCTCCTGTTTAGTTATAATCTGCCTTTCTTTGCTACACTACTTAGTAGACAAAAAAGTGTACTTTGGCTATTGTGTTTACATAGCAACTTACAGAGATTCCTTTCCGTTCTACGCCCGAAACTAATACGTGAAGAGTGGGAAAACTCAAAAAAATGCTTTATCTTACCAGAGAGGTGGAATTGATTTGAGGCCGCTCGTGGCGCAGTGGGACAGTGTCTGGCTGTAAGCAGACGGAGTACGGAGTGTCTTGACACTGGGTACTTTCTGTGTGTTTCTGTAAAGAAATATATAACCATTCCCCATCACATGGGAATCGCTAACTAGGGATACCGTACACACTCCGACGTTGTTCCACTACACCACTTTAACATAAAGTTCTAAATGTTTAAAATTAATATAAATATTTAAAAAAAACTAATATAAAAAAGCCATTCGGTAATCAAATTGTGAAGGTGTAAACTGCTCATAATTTAATAAGCTAGGAACAACTTAAATTCGCTTGACTTGAAATTACTCAGTAATACTTGCAGTGGTCTTTAAACTATAATTTGTACGAAACTTTGTACTAAAGCACTTAAACATTTTACGGGATAGGGTTCAAGTTGAAATTTTAATATTAGATACAGAGGCTTCACGCTTTATCCCGTATAGCAGGATAGCCAGAGACAAATTAGTGTCAAGACACTTCAATTGTCTGCTTTTCGGTTGAAATCCAAACATTATGTATTGAGTGGCGAACTCAATTTCGCACGTGTAGTACTAAAAATTTAGAAAGCTTCACGCTTTATCCCGCATAGATGGGTAGTCAGGAGTGTTGAGTGATGAACCCAACGTCACGCTTGTTATATGACAAATTTAAAAAGTAACTGCAAGTACAGCTGGTTTTACTTGAATCAGCTTTTCCGGGGAAGCCAGAGATTACTCTGTCAAGATATTCCACTAGATAAATTTCGTTTATTTAATAATTTTATTTATTGTTTTTATCTTAAATTGTCAGTAAGTCTTAGGATTTAAAGGTTTCAATTTTTTTTAGTATATTAAAAAAAAGAATAGTTTTATCTGATTTATGACGATTTTAAGGATCATCATTTATCAATATATTAAATCTATTGAATTATTAGCTTCACTCGTTTATCCTGCGTAGCAAGATAGACAGATAGTTCTAAGTGTCAAGACACACCGTAGTACGGTTTCCGCCGAATTGGAAACATTGCGTGTTGACTGGCGGAACACAACGCCGCTCTTTGTCTTTCCAGAGCGAGGAAGAGAAAATAATTTAAATATCCCGAGTGAATCGAACCCACAACTGATCACCTTTACAATCAGACACTGTCCCACTGCGCTACAACCATTCCAAAATAAAATATATGTATTCGTTTAATTATGTATATCATTATTTTTTGTTATAACCAGTTTTATATATATTTTTTAAGTTCAAACAAAGTCGTAAACTATAACTAGCTAGCATCATAAAAGTGTACAAGTATACTCCTAGATGAATGTTAATTGAGGAAAACTTACATCTACTTTACCTTTCATTACCGCGAAGTCTGAATATTTAAACACGCGTGCGCCAGTCAGAATGTGTAATTTTGTTTTTAACATTAATTGCTGTTACATTTAGCTTCGTGTGTAAATTATAAACTGATGCAGCTTCATACGATCATTACTTAGTCTAGGTCTTAGGTTCATTTCCCAGCAAAACCAATTATTCATAGATAGACTGTTTTTGTGTATATTTACAGTTATTTCTCTATTTCCATGCCCCAAACGGTCAAGAACACAGTCTAGTACAAGCCCTGGAATGAACCAAAAGAGAAAACGAAAGGAAACGTGGCCATCCTAAGCACGCTTGGAGGTGTTGAATGGAAGTGGAACTGAAGGCAATCAGGCTGATATGGTCCGAGACGATATCGCTATATTTTGTGGAGTACTGTAGAGGCCCTCTGTCCTCTCCTAGAGGACGTAGGACAAGAAGTAAGTGTGGGCATAATATATAAAAGCTTTCTGCATTTACAAAGTAAGTTCATAGCATTATCCAGATATATGCCTTTATATAAACTAATGAAACATGTCTATTATTCATGTAGTCGATTATGGATTACCCTCTTGTATGTATATGTCATTGGAATATTGCTTATTTCACGAAATGTTCGTAAAAATCATTTCATGATTTTTTTTAGTGTCCATTGGCCAGAACTTGTTGTGTTGACTGGTTGAATTATAAAAAATCGTTTCTCCAAAGAAATCGTATAATAATTAGTATAGACAAAGGTATAGCTCCTAGCTAGCGAGGTAGAATTTGATGTACGTTTTTTTACTTTATATAATGTAAAAGATATAATTTATATATTTTAAGTTAAAATCGTGTTTTAATTATGTATAGTTTTGTTTTTTTTTCTATTCGACGTAAAACTAATTCTATTTTTAATCATTTTTAGTTTATGTAAACTAATTGTATCTAAGAACATCGATAATTTAAAAACTATAGTATTATCGATACTATAGTTTTTAAATTACAATATTGCGTGTCAAACAGCGTAACTAAACGCTGCTCTTAACAAAGTTATAATATAAAGTGAGCAGTCTAACTCCCTCATTGCTCCATCTCGCTATCTCACCTTATTTACCCATTTCCAATTATATGTTATTCAGCAAATATAATTAACATTCCAATATGCAGTACATAATGCATGAATAGTAACTGGTACATATTGAAAATAATTACCAATTGACTACTAATCTGGCTTAGCGCTTATTGTTCTCGTTATTTTAATTTACATTCAATTATGCCTAAAGCATTACTATAACTTTAAAAATATATAATTCCTTTATTATGTTTCCTTCTTATTATTTTAGTTTAATTAATTTATAGCAAAATATTACTAACAAAATTAAAGTTATATAAATTTTGTATATATAGAAAATAGATGTTCTAATAGACTTACACAGAAGCACTTGTAAAAATAGACATGAAAACAAAAGTTGCCCAGAAGCAGTGGCTATAAATTTTTATTTATACTTTTCGATGTATATAGTATACCTAGTGGCATTAAGAGTTTGATACTAATAATTTTTTTTAGCTTTACTCTTTAGCAGGGTAGTAAGTCAGTTAATTTTTTTTAGTATTTGTTATATTTCAATCAGTTCATAAATAAATTGCAATCAAAAATTCAATCAGAAATATTCAAGTTTAACAGCGTATGACTATATACGCGATCGGTTTTGGGTTCGATCCCCACTCGGGGGAGTGATTATATTTAAATTATTTCCACTTTCTCGCTCTGGTAAAGACAAAGTGTGGCCTTGAGTTCCGCCACTCAACACGCAATGTTTTGAATTCGGTAGAAAGCGAAGTACGGAGTGTCTTGACACTAGGTATTTTCTGTGTACCCTGCTATGCGAAATAAAAGCGTGAATGTTTGACAAAACTGTAGATAATTTACACTTATAAATATAACCATTCTTCTTGCTGGGAATCGAATCTACAATCAAAAGCGTTTACAGCCCGACGCTGTCTCAAAAAGAGTTGTTTAAGTCTTTAAGTAGCTAATGTATTCAAAAATTAGATATGTAGCAATTCGTAAGAACAAGAAATACACGATGAATTGGCTAGACGACTTTGGTAAACTATATTTTATTAATAAGATCTTTGATTATCACTATTTTTAAACATTTTACATGAAACTATTTTAAACGGATTAATCACGTATATTTTGGTATTCAAAATCACATTTTTGGAAACTAGACGTTTCGGCCGTGGTCACAGGTAGACTGACTGTATACCTGTGATCATGGGCTACTGTAAAGTGTTCAAAACGTCAGGTTTCCCAAAATGTATTTTCTAATTCAAAAATATACGCGATTAATCCGTTTAAAATAGTTGCATTTAAAATACATTTTATTAGTATATAATTTTTGGATATACTGAAAGTCTCCCTAATGTCCCCTGAAAGGGGCATCACTGGTTTCTGGTCTTTGATAAGGAAGAAATCTGCAGGCACCTGAAAACGCTATTTATGTAGCAAAAACGTGGTCACAAAGTCGACAGTAGACACGAATATAGGGTACTGGGTCCCTCATTGGTTGAAACTGCCTATGAATCTCCAGGGACTATGCTATAATGTGAAACATTAAAACAATCTATTTTCATGAAGAAGCAAAATCAGTATGAATTTCGTCATAATTTTAATTTATACTTAGAAAAACTACAAAGCCAAAAATTTTCATTATAATAATATAATAAATTAATAAAATATATATTACAAACATTATAAAGTGTTTACCGTTAACTTTTGCGCCACATGACATACAAGTTGCCAAGGCAACGTGTGTTTTCCGCATCAATTACGCAAATATTTTTTTTCCTTTGGATTAAACTAAAAAATAAAAAATAATTAACGAATAAAACACATATATTAAAGATAGTGCTTTTATTCATTACAGAATCTATACAGACTTTGCCGAATACATACAAAAACATTAACAATTTTGAACCGGAACCACCTATCAAGTACTAGAAGCATGACGTACTTAATTGACATAAGTGAAACAAAGGCAGTGAATTATGTGCGGAAAGGAAAGAACAGTTCACTGAGTATTCAATATTATTATCAGTCCTTACTTAAAACCTAAGGGCGCTATAAAGACGAGACCACACTAGACGAGGCGTTTTAATACACTTGTGTACCAAATAAACAAACAAAATTCAAAGAAAAGCTAATTACCTCATTATAACGTGTTTGTGTACAATATTTCACACAAAATTGGTGAATAGAGCGGCTTAAATTAGGATTAAAATACCGTTTAATGAATAAACAAAGATATGCCTTTACGTGGAAATACGTTATCATATTGAATTACAAAAGTCAGACTTCATATAGAACGTTAAAATTAAATTAAAAATTAGCCTTCATGAGGTTTTAAATGAAACTGATTTTTTTAGCTTCACGCTTGTTTTTTTAGCTTGCTTGTTGTTTCTGTCTAGCCTGTGTGTAAAACAGGCTAGATAGAAAGAACCTAGTGTTATGACATTGCGTACTTCAACTTTCAACGAATTCGAGACATAATGTGTTGAGTGTTGTAACTGAACGCAGCACTTTGTCTTTACCAGTGCGAGGAAGTGAAGTAATTTAAATATAATTACTCCCCCGCGTGGGGATCGAACCCACAACCGATCGCGTTTACAGTCAAACGCTGTCCAACTGCGCCGCGACCGGCCTCAGTTGAAATTTTCGATATAATTTAAATTAAAGTGTAAGAAGAAACTTTATAAATACCGATATATAACTATATCATTTAATCAATAAATATTCTGTTGCTTTTAATAAGTTGTTGTTATAAATGGCATTGATCATTAAAGTAATTAAAAAAATAATTTTATATACCTTAATGATAGTTGTGTAGTATAGACTATATATACATACATTCATACATACATATACGATTGAGTTGGCTGTGCCATTATTATCATTTCAGTATATTTTCAAAGCCAAATCAACTAAAAGCTAATGGATAAGGATCTCTTCCGTGCTCCAGAGGACACATGAAGCAGTCGAGCCCAGGTTGTTGACATAACATCAGTATATACTATTAGTATATATACAATATTTGTATAATCTGCATGTATAATTGTAATCAAAATTAATATTAACATTTCGTAATAGCTAAGCAAAGTAAATTGATTACTATTTTTTTCAATATAGAAAATTATAACTGTGAAGAAGTTACGATAAACAAAAGCTTTATATAGTTCTTTATATGTTTGATATTTATTAGATACAAATCAATACGTGTATAAAAATTAAATTAAATATTTTTTGTTCAGCCCGTCTGTGTGATCATAACCTAAACATAAGAGAGGCGTATAAGAATATCGTATAAAATAAAAGATTTCAGCAGAATTTTCGTTTACAACAAATTATGTTATTTACTATTACTATTAGGGCCTTTAAAAATTTAAATAGAAAATAAATAATATAACTTATGCCTAACAGTAAGTATGAAGAGATGATTTTGATTGTGATTTTTGTATGAAGTTATGAAGAAGGGTATACACACTAGATGTACTATTTTTAGAATATTTTTTTTCATTAAATAAAACTTTCAATTCAAGCTACTATTGAAGATAGCTACTTTACTTATTGAAGCAATATTTTTGGTAGATTCTTTTTTAACTCCTAAAGTAAGCCTCGATTCTATTCGTAGTATCGTACCATATCAAAGTTGAAATTGAAAATCAATCTGCGAAGGTTTTATAGGTATCAATGATTAGGTTTGAAGTTGGACAGTTATAAAATAAACATTTTCCATATGAAGTAAAAATTCGTCAGGTTATAACTTTTTCACGCAAAAAACCGCACAAGTGAAAATCACGTCGAAAATTTAGGACCCCAAGTTTGTTTTGTGTTTTGACGGGCCTCTATTATTCACGACTCACTGTTGTGATTCATATTTTATTCTTTTTTTAACATTCTGGATGAAACGAATTAGAGTTTAAATTTAACGCCTAACAATAATACTGGTGACAAATAAAACGTATACTACAATCAAGAAAAGCCAAATAATAAATAAATATATGAAATAATAACAACAAATAAGTTTATTAATAAATAAAATATATATTATTGTAAAAAGCCTAATTAGATAGCCTCAGTGGAGCCAGTGTGTAAACGTTATCCTAGACGACTAGACTGCGTTCCCCGCGCTGTGTATCCCGTTCGCACTCAACGGTATAGTGTTGAATTCATCTTCGAGATCATCATTTTTCCTGTAACAAAAATAATTAAATTATTACTAAAATAATATAAGGCAATTGTTGCGCAATAAGGCAGCGATTGTACACGTGATTAGTTGTGGATCCACTCAGAGAAATGATTATATTTTAACTTTGTTTTTAATACAAAGTGCGCTCTTACTTTTCTAATACAAAGTGCGCGATTGTTTGCCATTCAACACGCAATGTTCAACCGATATATATATATATATATATATATATATATATATATATATATATATATATATATATATATATATATATATATATATATATATATATTTAATTAACGATTTGTTTAACGATTTAATTCTTGAATTAAATCGTTAAATAAAATCCCAACCAGAGCTTGGTTAATCTTTTATTTCATATATATTACACAATTTATTCATGTATTAACATTTAGTCGATATTTATTTTTTAATAAAACACTCGAAGGACTTGTTTTTTTTTACGTTGTAAGAGAAACCACAGGGTTAAATTCCACCACTTGACATGCAAAGTGGACACGATATGGTGAAATGCGGAAATGAAGTGTCACAATAAGTTCTTTCTAACTATTCTGCTATCTACATAGGACAAAACGTAAAGCCTTAGAGAGACAGAAGTGATAAGCAAGTATTATAATTATACACAGTATTATAATTATATTAAAATATAAATCATTTAATTGTTGTATTAGATGTATTTTAAAGCGAACTAAACCGTCAATTGAATTATATACATTCTTATATTATTTTTAGCTTCACGCGTTTATCCCGCATAGTAGGGTAGACAAACGAAGTTTGTAAACGAAATGTCAAGACACTTCGCATACGAACTTCGTTTTTCACCGAATTCGAGATAGCGCGTGTTGAGTGAGGAACTCAACGCCGCACTTTGTATTACTAAAGCGAGGAAGTGAAAATAATTGAAATAAAAATACTGCCCCTGGTTGGATCGAACCCACAACCGACCGCGTTTACAGTCAGACGCCGTTCCACTGCGCCACGACCGGCCACATTTATATTATAATGTATGCAATTATATCTGATAACCGAAATGTCATCGCAAAGCAAATAAGAATATTTATAAAATATTAGCGACGCGTACAACATGTGTAAATAAGTAGCGTATAAAGATTTACTCTGAGATAACAATTCTAAAGTATAATATAATAGAATAGTATTGATAATATTTATATTTATATATATATATATATATATATATATATATATATATATATATATATATATATATATATATATATATATATATATATAAATGTTTAACATAATATATTTTGTTTTTTAACAAGTTTATATTAGAAAAAGACATTTTAAGAAGTAGTATATAATTTGAACTTGATACGAATCCGTGCCTCTTGGACACTATCCAAGCGATTAGACAACTAAGCTATTCGTACTTATCTAGTCACATCAAAATTCTTAGACGCTTTTATAAATAAATATTATTATTAATATAATTTATATTTATTTCATTGTTAGCCCTTGTGTGGACATAATTTCAAAATTTCTACTACTCTAAGATTATTTCTAAGAAACAATCTATTGGCAAGAGAGAAAATATTAAAATTGCTCGTAGATAGATAATCTAAAGTTTTTGTAGTTGAGGGACGTTAATTTGGGTTGTTGAATCCTTATAAAATAAGTAAGCCCGTATTGGAGTAGATTATATACTTATGATAAAACCTATATATATATATATATATATATATATATATATATATATATAATATATATAATAGAAGTTAATTAATTGAGGAGGAAGTAATTTGTTTTCAATTCCCAGCTTTGGTAAGATTCAACTCAATACGCAATAAAAATCGAGAAGTTTTAGGCAGAAAGCAATGGAACGGGATGTCTTGTCACTGGGTTGTCTCTGACTACGCTGCTTTACGGGATAAAGCGTGAACCTGTTCTTTTTATATAAAGAAGATATTCCTTCCTTTAATTTGCTTTGAAATAAAAACGAAAATGATTAATACAAGACGATAAAATCTTTCTACTAACTAAATCCCCGTAGGAGGTAATCCAATAAAATGTACTCCAAATATTAATATAGTTATTCAAGTTTTAAATACGTATTAAAACATGTCACATATTAAAAAAAGTGCTTTTACATAAAAAGAAAATAGTTTTCATTACATAGAGAGCAAAAAATCTCTATTCAAATAGACACATTTAGAAGTATTGCTTAGGAAACTAAGCAAACTACTCAAGTCACCCCTTTTCTTGGGCACCAAGGCCATATGTACAGTGTTCGATGTTCAATAAAGATTGCTTTTTCTTGTAAAACTACTAACATCGATTTTAATATTCGTAGATACTGTCGCAACTTTAATATGGATTTTCTTTTTATGTAACTTAGTATAATAGAAAATATGTTTGTTTTGTTTTCAGGGTTCTGCACCTAAAGGGTAAAAACGGGACACTATTGCTAAGACTTCGCTGTCCGTCTATCTGTCACCATGCTGTATATCATGAACCATGATAGCTACAAAGTTATAATTTTCACAGATGGCGTATTTCTGTTGTTGCTACTACAACAAATACCAAAAACTAAAATTACACAAATATTCAAGGGAGTTCCCATAAAACAGAGGTGATTTTTTAGAGAAAATTTCAAAATTTTTATAGTATATGTATTTATATACTGTGAAAATTTTATATTTATATAATATATAACTATATAACTTAGTATACTATATAACATGAAAAATAAATTAATTTATTAAAATTCGCTCGGTTGCATTCGGTGGAAAGCCAAATAATTAGAGTGTCTTGACACTAGGTACTTTCTGTCTATCCTGCTATGCGAGATAAAAGCGTGAAGCTAAAGAACACTTTTATAAAGTAAAACATTTTTTTTATTTTGCTTATTTGAAATAATCTAAAAAAAAATTCAACTGAATATTATAGCGAATGTTTACGGAATCAATATCGATATTGAATTCGAATGGACATCCAACCGGCAATGAAAAAGTATAACTTTTATGATCAATAAAGTACATGATTAAAAAACGTATATTATCACACTTCAAAGTATAGAACATAATAATACATATTTTTTTATTTTCTACCTATTTTAAATGTACTAGGTGGCGGAACCCAACACCGCACTTTGTTTAACCATATATCCAAGTGAGAATTGAATCCAAAATATTTAAATAGATACCTACTATATTACATAACGTCAACTAAATTTTAAAACTAATAAATTATGTTACCAACTGAGTTCAACATAGTTTAATCAAGCTTCATCTAAAGACGACCCAATTTCACGTGAGAAATTCGTCACAAGCACCCAACGGAGTACTTTTGCTAGGTGTATGGCCCATGGTTTGAATACAACTACTTCCAAACTAAATTGGATGGAGAGGATGTTCAACATTTTCACATATTAAATTTACTAGATATTTTACAATAATTTCTTATTAAATGAATATAATCTTCGGTTTTCGTGATTTTGGAACATTTTAAATGAAACCATTTTAACGGAATTATTTTCGTGTATTTTGCATACGCTCTCCCTGTGACCACGATCTTATGTTAACTCTTTTTCAAATATATTTTAGAATGTTAAAAAATATGCGATATTATTTTTTTTGTCTATGATCTGTCTTTTGCCTCATTCATATCAACGAAGATTGTATGAAATTTTCAGAAATCCCGATATGATAACATCCAAAGTGTGTAAATAACATTTAAAACATCCACGCTTCGATAAGAAAAAATGGGGCGGCGTTGAGTTACGGCACTTGACATACTATAGCGAATTTAAACGACAAACAGAGATCAGCGTCTTATTCTTAGATTATATCTACCTTCATCGTATTACCTAATTCTATATTAAACAACCATTTTTCAAGCATTAGCTACCAACATTTTCCGCTGTGATAAAACTGCGACGTATCATACGACATATAAACTTACAAAAGGTTAGCTCTTTTATGCTGCACTAATTCGAAACGCTAACTAAAGTAACTACGTACACTTCGTACAGTAAAGTTCTCTGGTTCCAGTTAACTCGTACGTTGTACAAGCACTATGTTGTATATGGGAGTGGTTAAACAAAGTCAATTAGACGGCAAATACGGAGAAACGGTAAGCAAGCAAAAATTACTTTAGTGCTTTAGAAAGTTATTTAGACTTTTACAGCGAGATAAGGTACTGTCCAATTAAGCAATTAGTCCTTGAAATGTCTATGAAGTATTTTACTTTTGCTATATATATATATATATATATATATATATATATATATATATATATAAATTTAGATTTACTATTTAGACGGTTTACTTAAGTATTTTAACGTCTGTTGGTCTGTTTGTAGATTTTTGACCTATCCATTGATTGTAATAGTTGCTTGAAATTTTTGTATACTATATATCACTAAGGTTCAAGTAAAATACCACAAAAAATATATAATAGTAAACAAACACATAAGCAGGCTAATGTGCCATACGCCCCGTAAACGCAACAGTAGTGGGATTCCATTCAGTTAACACGATATGTCTCAATTTCGGGCAGTAAATGGAAAACGCAGTATCTTGACACTATGTACTCAATAGGTACTCTCCTTTACGGAAAGCCAGATATATAATCCAATATTTAAAAAAAAACTCATTTTATTTCTTTTATATTAGTATAAAACTGATTAAATAACATTTCAAATAAACGTAATGATCATTTATATATTTTTATATTATATTTTTAATTTTCATTTAAAATATGTCATGTAATCACAAAAAAGTTAAGCCAACGAAAGCTTATAATAAAAGCTTTGTTACATCTGATGGCAAATAAAAGGGACGGTCACAAATCATCTCTAATGAAGCGACTTCTAACTTCTAATTTGACAGTGAAACGAGAAACATTGGTTGTCTACATAATAATGAAAAATATAGATTACATATACAAAATTATATGTGCCTACTAACCTAATGTAAAAGTAGTGAAGTGAAACTTTAAAGAAGCTGGAATATAAATTTCTTTATATTTATATATTATACTTATATAAGGAATTGTAGTACATAGAAATAACGAAAATATTTCAAAAAACGTATAAAAATTTGAACGCAGCGGGATTGAGATATATCGTGTTAAGTGAACCAACCAACCCAACGCCACACCTTGCTTATCATTCGATTGAGGATCGAACCCACTACTATTCCTTTTACGTGATCGAACCCACTACTATTCCTTTTACTATGACACGTTGGCCTGGTTGTGTGTTTGTGTACATTTAAATATTTTTTTTGTGAAATTCAACCTGAACCTAATAAAGAACGTAATTATATATACTATACGAAAATTTCAAGCAACTCTATTACAATTAATGGACAGGTCAAAAATCAACAAACAGACGGACAGACCATTTTTGTTTTTAAATTTCTATACGTTTTTTAAAAATATTTTATAATCCTAAGTGTGGAATAACACTTTAAAAATAGTGAACTAGGAAATATTTTTCTTGGGAATGTATAAAAATTATAATGTAACGAATTTAAAACCGTGCCTGTGGAAACCGTCCAAACGCTCTGATGACTATGACGTTCTATAACTGACTAGGTCGAAAATTTTATAGGCTTGTTACTACTTATTTTAATTATTATTTTTTAAAAAATATTACCATTCTGTACTCCTTCTCTACATAAACCATTAACATTAATATATAGACACTTAGGTATAGAAACACATTTTTATAAAACGTACAAAAATTTAAGCGTAGCGGTTCGAACCCGCGATGTTAAATTCAGCACTAAAAAATTAACAATGTTAGGACAATAAAAGAAGGGCAATAAGCAACAAGCAAGATCCCATTTCAGATTTAATCCAGTTAGGAAGAAATAAATTTTAAAAGCGTAAGTACTCACCGAAATAGAATTACAGAAAAGCTTCAATATTGTGAAAAAGGACTATTCCTTTGTGAATTTATAGTAAATTGTAGATATTCAAATTATCGACGAGACCGGTTTCTCTTTACATTTTATAAGTATCTATAAATATATATATATTATTAAATAAAATGTGTTTGTAGGAACTTTGATCGAATTTTGTGACAGAAGGTAGACAATGGCAAAAGAAGGAAATATACTACAATTTTAATTTATTTGATAAATCGAGCGTCTCATGCGGTATTGTTTCGGTATGCTACGAGTTTCAGGCTTTATCCATAGCGGGGTGGTCACAGAGAACGGAGCGCCAAACGCTACGGTGCCTGCATACTTCTTTCGCCTCGTCCACAGTGGACCTCGACCTCTCTATACATACGCTTCGGTTCCATCTCATGATTTTTACGTGACCTTCTTATGCATCATCAATACTGCGTTTAAATTAATACTTAGTAAAATGCAAAAGTTCATAACTAAGGTATTATCAAACTATTTATCCAATAATTTATCAAATAAAATATTTTGAAGAGTAAGTTCTTGATACATATATACAAAAATATCATTTCATAACTATAATATTTTCATATAAAAAGTATTTTTTTTATGTTATTATTATATTTTTTTGTACAAACATTTAGATTCCATACATAGGTAAAATAGAGGTTCTGGATTAACTAATTTGACCTTTTTTATCGTTGATCGCCAGCACATTAATCAATGAAGCTATACTTTCACTTGACAGTAATAACGAAATAATATGTACATACCCCCGTGACCCCTGTCCAAATACCAAAAGATAATTTAACTTAAGGATATTATATACTTATATAACTATACAAATTTTTGAATAGAAGATGACTGCTGTAGAGATCGGTCTTCAAATTATATTAACACTCAACTTAATTGATTAAAACTAAATATATATAAATATATATTGAATGTCAGACGTAAAAGAGAATGTTTTAATAAGAATAAAGTACAACGTGATAACGTCAGTGAAGAGAGGAAAAGAATGATAACGCTATATGCGTTTTTATCATACTTTGACCAGTTATCATATCATAAGGTAAGAAAGAAACGTATAGAGGAAGGCCTCGTTTGATCATCTGTTTAAAGGTCACGAAATAAAAATACGCATGATAAGGTTGACAGTATTAAACGAAAAGAAGACGAGGAAGGAACGCAGCATTTGGCTAAAAAAGGAATATATTTAGCTAAGTAAACTAATTATTTATAAATCAAGGCTAAGCATATCATATTAGAATTAATATTCGCAGTAATATCCATTAGCGCCGGTCACTTTGATGTTAATCTGTTTTCAGAACCTTTCAGTACATTTATTAACTAAGTTTTATTTCATTAAACGAATACAATGTGGTCGGTAAAGATGGTACGAGTTTGTTCTATATATCTATTATACACATAAGTATTGCCAGAGGGCGGGTTATATCTGGGTCACGTGTTTATTACAGCTGTACTCGTAATTAATTTCTGTTTAACTGACTCTTACTAAAGTTGTTATATATACGTATATATACATTTAGAATTTCCAAGGAATATTTGATAACGGTTATAATTAGTTTACACGGTTTCTACTATACACTATATGTGTATCTTTTACGTTTAATGTATTTGTACATATTTTGAATAATAATTCCTTTACTTCTAGTTTTATCCTTTTTATGCATATGAGTGACAAGATCTCGTGTCAAGGCAGTCCGTTTTCCGTTTAATACCTAAAGTTTATCATGATGAGTTTACAGAGTGAGGAAATGAATGTTCCACTGCACCATATTAGCCATGTCATTGCCTAGGTTTATTAATACCTACATTCTAGTGTCTACGCTTTACTCATAGTATGCAAGTATATTTATTTACTACTAAAAGCTAGATCATATTTTTAGTGTTGGAAGATAGAACCCTAATGATGTTTAAAAAAATCCATCGTACTTATAAAACTACATTAAAAAAGGTATCGTCTTATAAAACTGTATATTTACTGGGCTGATACAATGCTTCACCATTTGTTGATCCTGACCACCGTTCGCCAAACCATTATTATAACAATAAAAAATATCTGTTTATTCTTCCACAAAGCTCTATATTATAAAATATTAGATTTTCACAATTTTAACATATTTTAAATGACACTATTTTTAGAGGATTAATCGAGTATATTTTGGTATTCGAAAATATATTTCGAACACTTTACTAAAAGGTAGACGGTATATATTACAATAATAGAACATTTGTTCATATCAGAAACACAAAATAGTATTCGATGCTGCCTTAAAAAATCGTTCGGCGTCAATCCTTTAATACAAAAGAAACCTTGACTATAGAATAAAATGATTACATAATAGAAAAATTTATATAAATATAATTACATAATAGAAAAATAACACTATAGTTAATTTCCCTTCGCTTGCCGCTTTGTTTCCGCATACCAGGGTCGACAGAAAGTACCTAGTGTGAAGACACTCCGTACTGCGCTTTCCACCGAATTCGAGACATTGCGTGTTGAGTGATGAAACTTTGTCTTAACAGAGCAAAGTGAAAATAATTTAAATATAATCACTCCCCCGAGTGGGGATCGAACCACAACCGATCGCGTTTACAGTCAAACCTCAAGGCCTCGTGCGCATATGTGTAAAGAAGCAAATTCCCTATAAAGTTCACAACTACTTGAAACGTAAAGCAAGTCTTGCTTAGGAATACTTAGTGTTTATTGCATTTCTACTTCGCATTATTTGTGAAGAATCCCCTTTGAACTAGATTTAATAAGCACTGAGTATTTTCATTCTTTCTTGTCTTATGAGATGTCTAAGTAGCGTTGAAACGTGAACTTTACTCGTAAGTTAGAATGTTTTAACTGATATTAAATAAATCTAAATAGCTCTTATAGGCCATCGTGGCGCAGTGGAACAGCGCCTGAGTGTAAACGCGATTGGTTATGGGTTTAATTTCCACTCGGGAAAATTATTATATTTAAAAATTATTTCATTGCTCTGGTAAGAAGCGTGTCTTGACACTAAGTTAACTCTGACTAGCCTACTATGCAGGATAAAACGTAAGGCTGAATAGTTCTTTCAATAGAGCAAGAAAGAAATAGAGAGCCTAGTGAATTAAGAACATTCTCTTCTCCACTTTCCATTCGTTAAATTTTAATTGAACGCCGCGTTTTGTCTTACCAGAGGAGGGAATGAGAACAATTAAACTTAGACGATGTTACAATTAGTCACTGCGTCACGATGTCTTGAATGAAGAGGTATAGAAAACCTATATACCCTGTCGACAAGTGTTTACATCATCTTATGCTTTGCAAAATGTCCTTACAGTCAGATAACTAAGGTTTTAGTTCGTTTGAACAAATATTGAGTCTGTAAATTAAATGTCATTTTAAGATGTCTTTCGCTTAATTACAGAAAATATGTAGTAGCATGTCCATTGCAATTCGCATTGTCTCCATTGCAACCTGAATATTTTAATATATATTGAAATTACTATATGTAATCATATATAGATTTTATTTATATTTATATGTACAAAATCCCCTTTCATCTTCCACAAAGTCCATACATCTCTTTTATACATATGATAAAGTTTTTGTTCAAGTTTGTTAAGGCAGTCCCTGTAATCGAGTGGCTAAACAAACTCAATTAGTTAACAAATACGAACGGATGACGTAAGCGCAAATTGTCTTTGTACGATGTAGTTTTAATTGCAAGAGTTAGTGTTCCTTTACTTTAATTATATAAAACTAACTACGCCCCCGACTTCGTCTACCTGAAATTTAACATCTCTGGATCTTTAGGAGGCGCGGTGTTAAACCTCGGCAGGTTTTTTTTTATTTTTCTAAAGTAAGATAACTGTGTACACTTGCTTTTCTTACTACGAAATTATAGTTATTTTATTCAAAAAGATAAATCGATATTCCGATTCGGATTCCGAGACTAATTAATAAAAATTTAAAAAAATGCTTAGAAAAAAAATAAACCTATTCATATCTAGGAAACTGTACTAATAATGCAATATAGATACATAATTTGCATCATACTAGTGACCTATGTTATCAAGTATACGGCTTGATCACAATTCGAAGATAATGGAGCGACTTCCTGTCTCAATCCCTAACACATTTGTTCAACAATAGGATATATTCACACTGTTCAAGAAGTCATTTCTTAATAGTTAAAAAAATAAGTAAGAGAAGTTAGGAGGCAACAACACCGTAAATAATGAAATTAGTAACAATAGCGTCACTAATGCTTGGGCATTTCTTGCAAAAGTCAGGAGAAAAGCTTATATTTCTGAATATATAAAAGTCGACCATATTACTATAATTTAATTTTAAAAGAATATATATTGTATATGGTTTTTCATAAATTTTATTTATTTAAGTTTATATTTATAAGACGCACGTGACTTACGCCATCAATACGTGGCCTTACCACAAATCAATTCTATTGGGAAGACTGTCTGGTTAACTTGTTTAATCAGATATCTATTAATTATATTTTTTACAAGCTGTGCCCGTGACTTTGTACGCGTGAAATTTAACATCCCTAGATGTTTCTTTCATACTTCTAAAATAAAAGTCATCTCATGTTACTTCTTATTTAATCCGCTATCTGCCAGTGATAGTCTCTTCAAATTCGGTCCAGCCGTTCCTGAGATTAGCCGGAACAAATAGATAGTAAGACAAATATTATAAGAACAGTTGTTTTGGTAAGCAGCATGTATATATAATATACATTTAATAAATTGCTTTTAAACTTAAACAGTTATATGTACATTCTATAACAAAAACACATATAAGCTTAATTTTCATATTAGGTAGTGATATAAAAAGCAGTTTCACACTTTATCCCGCACAGCAGGTTAATCAGAGACAACCTAGTGTCAAGACACTCCTTTGACTACTTTCCTCTAGAAATCGATAAAGTGTTGAGTGGCGAACTCAGCATCGCTTCGTCTTACCGTAACGGAGAAATGAAAATAAATAATAATAATTTAATACTATAAAATTATCCATATATATTATCAAAATATTTGTTTGACATGCGTGACCTATGCCGTCAAATACATGGCCTGATCACAAATCGACGATAATGGAGCGACTTCCTGTCTCACCCGCTGATTGCCACTGACAAGGCGAGGCCATAAAATGTTGATCGTTTGAAAGATCGTAAATTTTTTATAAGAGCTCTTATTAGGTTTACCAGTATATATCTATAAATTATTAGAAAACAAATTTTCGTGTTATTGTAGTTTAAATTTCGTAATTTTAAGCTAATATTATATTATTTTGTCTAATATAAATTTAGTATAAAAAGATTTTATAAGATATTTTAAATGTCGATACACTATATGTCGGGAGGAAAGTAAAGAACGGATGCATTAGGTTCTTTCTACCCTATTACGTGGGAAAAAGCGCAAAGTGATTACGATGCTATATTTTTATCAGGGTAGACAAGAAGTACCTAGTGTCAAAACACTCCGTACTCCGCTTTCCGCAGAATTCAAGACATTACGTGTTGGTGGTAATTAAATCCGTGCTTTGTTTTACCTGAGCGAGGAAATGTAAATAATTGAACTATAATCATTATCCCCAGTGGGAATTTAACCCACAACCGATCGCGTTTACAGTCAGGCATTATTTTTTTTAAAATAATATATAATACTTTGTAAATATAATTAATATCGTTAAAATAATCGATATTGTGCGATTATTTGCGATGTATAATACACGAAATGTATATACATTTTTCATTTTTAATTTTTCCTTGAGACCATAAGTCTTAAACATTTTATAAATATACAGGAGCATATATGTTCGTATTATACTAGTCAGTAAAAGGCAGACGGTATTATGTCTTGGCAAGTGAGGCAGTTAAAATTACGCACCTTTAATAAAAAAAGTAATAACAGTGAAAACAAACGTTTTGCAAATTAACGTTAAAGTGAACTATATCATGGTCACGTTATAAAATGAAAGTTTTTAGTTTATTCTTTTTTTATTTCTATGATAAAACTCAATTAATGTAACTTGTTATTGGTTTAATTTTTAAGGTATTTAAATAAAAATACTTTTTCATATTTATTTAATAGAAACTATGATGTGCACAATGTGTTACCTTAACAACATGTGCGAGTAAATAGAAGTATTTCATTAAATTCATATATGCATATTTACAAAGATCTTAATATAATATAGGCTATTGTGGCGCAGTGAGCATCTTCCGACTGTATTGTGGGTTTGATTTTTTTCTTTTTATTTCATCAGTAAAATTTATTTTCCTTTCATATGTATCTGGTAAGACGTTAAGACGTAAGTTCGGGCAGAAAGCGGCTTGGCACTAGGTTCCCTCCAACTATCTTATTATTTTATATTAATCTTCTATATTTCTTTTATTATAAACTTTAACTGTGTTGAATTTGATTGCCATATTTTTGGTTATAATGTATTTAAAAATTCTATATTAAAATAATAAAAAAGGTATTATTAAACGTACAAAATACTATTAAAAATATCACGTCATTCCTTTGTATGTTCCACTTCGAACACCCCTTTCATAGAATAAAAAGTTCTATCTAGGTCTGCATTTTCTAACTTAAACGTTCATTATAACTAGATTCCAATTTATTTCATGAAAAGCTGAAATTAAAATAGTGTCTAAAATTCAGAATCTACATGGCGGCTCGAATGATAATGGGTAAGCATATTGAAAAGTGAATGGTAGATTTGATCATTTTTCATTTTAAGGGATTTCTTTTATTGTTATTTAGTTATACTAACATTTTCATTTAAATATTTTGATTAGCTATTATATGATACTCAGTATTAATTTTTTCTAGAGGATAACGAGTTCAATTGTTTTTTTTGCTTCACGCTTTCATCCCTCACAGTAGGATAGACAGGAAGTATCTAGTGTCAACTACTCCGGTCTTCGCTTTCCGGTTAATGGTGGAACTTAACGCCGCACTTCTTGTTTCTGCTGATAAATGAAACAGTAGTGTTTGATTTTAGGTCCGATTTACTATTATCGAAGACGAAAGTACAACATACGTTTTTTAATATATCCAAAAATTATATTGGATTCCATATAAACTTGAACATAGCAATAAGTGAATGTGCTTCTATTATTTTGATATTATTATTAGTACTTTATCGCTAATATAAGAAATTTATATATAAATTTATAATCAGCTAATAAAGTTATATCGTGATAAAAAAAAATTCGAGGGGACTCCTTTGAAAATTAGGCAGACTTGGAGTATGTAATTTGGCACATTTACAGTTTATATGAAGAATCAATGAAGAGATCATAAATATGTAAAAAATATATAGTTTTGATAGTAAAAAAATGCATAAAATGACCAAGATTATTACGAACATATTAGGCTACATGTATTTTACGTATCAGCAAGCCCTTAAGTTAAATTAAAATTTATTATGACAATAAAACTAGTAAATAAACTATTTTCTACTAACTTCTTATTTTCTTCACCGAACAAAAGACAGCTTTAATTCTAGCTGGAGTATTACTTATTCACTATGGAAATGAGTATAATAAATACTTAACTTCGAGAACACAAAGGCGAAATAAAAAGCAGACGGTACAGAATGAACAGATGAAACGGCAACTAAAACGCAAATATTATACGAACTTAATTGATACATAATTTTGTATTTAGATATATATATGTAGATAATATAGGTATGTAGTTAATATACTAAAGCAATAAATTCATGATTTTTGATGTTCAAAACAAGAGTCAAGTAGTGGAACCTAACGTCGCACTTAAGTCTTATCAGAGCAGGGAGATAAAATAATTTTTTTTTTTCAAAGTGAGTATCGAAGGTAGTGCCATCGTTTAGAGAATCAGACCTTGTCTGACTGCGCTACCATGGCGTTATTTTGTATAGCTTTATATTCTTCTCATAAATTTATACTGAATTTACCAGTTTTCTATTGATGAACAACTAAATACATAAAATATGGCGTTAAGTTCCGTTATTCAATATATCATATCTCTACTTAAAATAGGTAGCAAGTGTTAAAGGCAGCGTTTAAGTTACATGTCGTCCTTTACAAAATCGCTAAAAGAAAAGAATAAAGATAAAAAAAAGGTAAAAAAGAGGAAAATTTTCTTGCTTATTTAGTGGAAATATACCTGAAAACGTGACCGATGAAGCCAAATAAGAGCTAATCAAAGTTCAGTGCTATCAATTCCCTTCGAGTCGATAACTTCTAAACAAATGAGTTATTTACTTATATAACGACCTACTCTAGAATTGCTTACATCTACGGAAATTCTAATGACGAAAAGAACTAGAATCAATTTATTAATTCTTTTTCAAACTTATATGAGAAACCTATTGTTTAGTTATAGCTTTATAATAACAGTATAGAGAAGAATTTATTATATTTTCAAAAAATAGGTATCCTTAATAAAAATGTAATAACGTTAGTCAAGGTGTAAAAATTAATTATAAAAAACCGAATATCGCGTGCGCTGTGAAAATTATCGATGATAGAACAAGAAAATGTTGTACATATTATTCCATACATTATAAAAATTGGACATTCAAAAGGACTTTATATATATATATATATATATATATATATATATATATACATATATATATATATATGTATATATATATATATGTATATATATATATATGTATATATATATATATAACGAATTTAAAAATGTCAATCTAAACAAAAGGTCCCTAGTGGATGCAACTGAAATTGAATGTTGAGTTTTTGAGTTGTTTTTATTTTATTGATATAAAGTTAATTTACATATAATTATTATCTAAAAATTTTAATACTTTTAGTACTAAAATAAAGAATATAGTCAGATAGATTTTGCATTTCTTCGCGTGTTGAGTAGGAGTGTTAGTGTTGGAACTTAACACAGCATTTCTTTCTATCAAACCGGCAAAATAATAATAAATTAAATAATGTATGTCATCGAATGGGAATCCAATTCGCAATCATTCGTATTTACAGTCAAAAGTTGTCTTGACTATTCGTTACGTTACATTTAAAATTCCAAATCATGTCCATCTTGTAAATTGATTAAAAATATACTTTTTCACGAAAAATATAATATACCTGTATGTTTAACGAAATAAAAAATAAAAGCAACCTACATTTTAAAAGTTTAACGGATAGATTTATTAGATATACTATTATAAACACAATGACCCTTTCGTGAAGCCAGACAAACTATGAACCAATTTACTTTGCTAACAGTCAATCACCTTTAGGCAAATCGAATATAGAAAAAACAATATTTAAGTAACAAATATATTTTTAAAGTCGATCATGGCGCAGTGGGACAGTATCTGACTGTATACGCAATCGGTTGTGGGATAGATTCCCAATTGGGGAAATTAATATTTCAAAGTTATTTTTCTTCCCTCGATCTAATAATATAAAGCGCGGCGTTGAGTACCGCCACTCAACACGCAATGTATCGAATTCGGCGAAAAGCAGACTACCGCGTGGCTTGGCACTACCTACTTCATGTCTATTTTGTTATGCGGGATAAAAACGTGAAGTTAAATAAAAATTATGTACCGAATATGTATATATATAATGTCGATTTCATGAAACTCTCTTTCTATTTAAATCAAAAAATAATAAACCAAAACTAAGCTTAACTGTTTCTAAAATCAATCCCCTAGGAATTAAAAAATGTTTTCAACTTAAAAATTAGCCAAATAATCATAAAAGTTGTTAAGATAAAGAATAAGTTATACATACATTTTAATTTAAACTATTGTAAACGGATTATTTGCGTATATTTTGGTATTTGAAAATACATTTTTGAAAACACTACCACACTCTGCCTGTGACCACGTCGGCTATTTAAAAAGTATTTTAGAATACCAAACTATACACAAATAATCCGTTTAAAATAATTTTACTTAAGATGCATAAAAAACCAATCAAATAGCCTATTTTTCATAAATGTTATATACTTAATTAACATAACTAATATATAAATATCGTACCAAGTATTGAAGTCCTACGAACTTGTGGACAACCAACCATTAATTCGTCTCGAAGACACGTTTAAATCTTGGATCTGTTTGACCTTTCCAATGACAAAGCCAATGAACGTGAAGCTGATCAAGATTGATGAATCCATGTAGATAATTAATTAAGTTATAAAATTATATAGTTTTAAAATAGTTATCTTGTAAAATGTTTTTTTATGTATTTTACTATTTTTTTAAGGGTTATCCACTTAAGATTAGAAAACATTTTGAAAATTCTTTTTTTTCTAATTCATTTATAATAATATCATTTTCTTATGCCAAACGATCATTTCTTAAAAATTATACTTGGATATTTAATTTTTGTAAAAATCCTCTACAGAAATACTAACATCATAAACAAGTTGCAAGAAACGTATAAAAGTGTTGCCGCAGCCGGATGTACAACGCATGGCTGGCGCGGGTTCGAATCTCGCCGATATTATTTTTTTTAAGATTTCACCAAATGTTTTTCTTATATAATTAAAAGGTGGTAACCCTGACAATTGATACTGTTTATCGAGTCACGATTATTCCGTGCTATCAAGAACAAATTTAAGTAAAAAATGACAGGTTACGATTTATAATATAGGTAAATTGATATTACGAAGAACGAAAATTATTTATGTTTGAAAATTTTTAATATTCTAATAACAGCAAAGAAAATAATAAATAATATAAAAAAAATAATTTTATTATTAATATTATTATATACAAACTTCATATATTGTATTTGTACGATCTGTTATCTAGTTGAAACTTTCTAAAATTCCAGCCTCCAAACCACTTCATCCACAGTAAGTTCAATGGAGACAAGGACATACATCGGTAAAAGAAAAAAATATATATTATTTGTTTGCAAGTAAAAAAAAATAAACTTATTTGTTACTTCCTCTTATTAATAATTCTCAAGGTATATATATATATATATATATATATATATATATATATATATATATATATATATATAATATAATTATTATATAATTAAGATTGTAAAGTTTTGACCATACAAATATATATAAACACAGGCTAATAAAGTAAAATAACAAAGATTGTAAAAGATAAAATCGCAGAGCTCGTATTAACCCCGATGCCTGTTTAATGTGCCGTTTGTTCTATCATGCTTGATGACTTTTTGCTAAACATTTTCTATTTCTGAGAAGCAATTGACCTACTCATGTGGAAAACGCAGCGTTATCCTCATTATATATTAAGTCCGTATTGTTTTACAATTCCAACTGGAGCTAAATAAAATTGTTAATCCCGCATTTTCTCCTATCTCTTAACTTCTATACTATATGTTGAAAAGAACAGATTTTTTTTTCTTTTAAATAACTATATAGTTATCGAATACTAAATTAGAAATCTAGTTTAAAAAGAAACGTATTTTTCAAATCAAAACAGAATTCTTAACCTATGAGTTGAGTTGCGGAACTCAACGCTATGTTTGTGTCTGCATAGATGGGTAGTAAAATATAATTTGTTTAAATATTATGAATAAATTCAGTAGCTATCTCACGTCGTCGTCGTTCTAAGGCTAACTTCTTGAGTTAGTTTTACCTTTTGTAAACGAGCATATCAACTTAGTCTAATTTAGCATCATTGTTCTTTCTATACGAAGCTAAATATTTAAATATTATTTATCTTAATTAATTTATAACAATAATATGACACTACTTTTTAATTTCACGCAAGTTTTTATTGAGTAATATACTCAATCGCCATACTTCGTCTAAAAAAACAAAGATTTTGAACAATTCCTTAAATTTAAATGTAAGTTAGTTACGCCTATAGTCAATCACTTCCCAACGGCACATTAAATATGGGCTATATTTTAAAACATATCATAATATTATGATGAATATATATAATATAAGTATTTAAAATAACTTACCGTTTCCTGTACTTGTATATGATGAGCACGATGAACGCGTTGCCAATAAAGAGCGCCGCTATTAGTAGCGACGGGATGACTATGTCTGCAAATAAATATGTAGCTTTAGTTGAAAGTATATAAGTCAGGTTTAAGTGGTAAAGGAATTGTTTGTTGAGGTTTTGTTCAATATGAAGCAAGGAATATATTTTAGTAAGTTATCAATGTTTTATGCCATTTTTTAACTGCACGCGTTTATCCCGCATAGAAGGGTAGACAGTAAGCGTGTGTCTTGTCTGCTAGGTATAGTGTAAAGAAACTCCGTACACATTTCGTGTTGGGTGACCGAACTTAGAAGATTAAGGGTTTGAACCTACAACCTTTCGCGTTTACAGTCACACGCTGTCCTACTGTATGTGTATTTATGTATATATAAGATTCTTCTATAACAGACAACGCAAATTCTTCTATAAGAAACTACTCAAAGTAGTTCAACGCTGATCTTTCTCATACCTTAACGAGGAAAGAAAAATTATATAAATATGTATAATCATTTCTCCTAGTGATCGAACCCACAACCGATCGTTTTTACAGTCAGACGCTGTGCTACTGCGTCACAACCCGACTCTAATGTTTCTATTTGTGTATCTTATAATATTTAGTAAAAATAACCAAAAATGTTTTAATTTCAATAATAATAAAAAATACCAAAATTGTTTAAAAAAATAAAATTGTACACATGTGACTTGTATTTATCCTGAAATGTTTTAGTTACCATATTAAACACATATTTGCTAACAAATCATTTCAAAAATTCCTAAGTCTCATAAAATATAGATTAATCAAGAAATTTTATTCGTATTTCGTAACAATTCAATTCACAAAGTTTCGTTCGCTACACCCTTTTAGTCACATTATAAGCCGAGACTTAGCCAAAGTTTGTATGTAAATTATACAGAAGGAAACGTAAAACTGAAATTAATTGAGGCAGCTATGGCATGAATTAAAGAATATCCATTGATTGGATTAAGATGTGAATTACTATGAAGAACAATGCTTGATTATATAATTTCACTATAAGAATCCAGAGTAAATTTTAATAGAACTTCGTGGCGTAGTGGTGTCGCGTTGTGCTGCAAACGAGATTGGTTGTAGGTTCGAATCCCAATCGAGGAAATTATTATATATTTTTTATATATTTGTTTTTATTTCTCTGCTATGATGAAAGCTTGCTATGCGCAATAAAGTGTGAAGCAGCCTTTTTATCTTTTTCTTCTATTAATTATTATGGACTTAATAGGTAAGGAAATTTTATAAAAAAACATATTACCACTAATATTTAATAATCTATTATTACTAAAAAAAACTTAATGTAGTTAAATAATTAATTTTTACAATATTCATTGATTAGCAAAGTAGCGTCGACCTTTTCTTACAAAAAAGAGAAGTTGTAACAAGCAAACAAAAGTTTCGCTGTCACCGGATGTGAACCTATAACTTAATTCCTTAGAGTACTTGGACTTGTTTTTGAAGCCTTCGAATCCAACTGAATTCCAAAAATAAAGAAGTTTAATACAGTTTTAGTAGAAACTAAGACGAAGCGCGGCGTTGATTTCCGCAATGGCTCGAATTCTCAGGAAGTCGGAGAAAACTTATTATCTTTACACTAGGTTATCTCTGACCGTTGCTAGTACAGTAACTATAGTATATATAATAATTATAACTAATTAACACCTGTAGCACCTCAATAAATATTTTTAATATAAAAAGTTTACAAAATTTCGATTACAAGTGGATCCTTTGAAGCTTTAATTCTCTAAGTTAGCTGAAATTCCCAATCCAGCTGTTAAGGATTCCAACTCGTTTCCACCCTGTAATTTGCATAAATACCTCGTGCCTTTCATCTAGAGTTTAATGGACTGTTAAATTGTTCGTGATATATTTAAAGATTTCAAATCTAAGAACAAGTTTTCAATTATGTGTAAATTTTATTATTATTAATTTGCAGGAGTAGAATGATAATGGATTTTGACAAAAGCTTTAATGTTTTATAAATATATTATATAGTCTAACTACTTAAGTATCTTATACTAACTCTTTAAGTACGTTATAAATAGCGAAGAAATATATCTTTTTCTCACACGGTTTGCTTAGGAAATAGAGCAATCATATGTTAAATCAGTCTAATATCTTTATTTATTCAAAATAATCAGACACTGAGAAGCGGTGAATAATGCATTTTTTTTGAGTACACAATAAAAAATCGTGAAATTTTACTTTTTCCTGTAACTCCAAGAACAAACTTTAGTAACTTTTGGGTTGTCTGTTTGTCAGTTATAGAAGAATTTTATATATACATAAATACAGAAATGGTAGCGCAGTAGGACAACGTCCGATTGTAACAGCAATCGGTTGTAGGTTCAATTTCAATTTGGAGGAACTTTATATTTAATTAAGCATTTCCTCGCTACGGTAAGCTCTGCCACTCAACAATCTGTTTTCCGCCTAAATTCGATTCGAAAACAGATTACGGAGTGTCTGGTCACTAGGTGCGTCCTATCTCCCATGCTAAATTACAATAATAATAAATATATAAATATTACCTAAATATATATTTATAGACTTAATAATATAAACAAAGCAATGACTCACCAACTATCATGTTAGCCTCGTTGTGCGGCAGCTTTGTGTCTTTATCTGAACTTTCCGGTGCAGAATCGTTCCCGGCGACCGTTTGAGCCGCCTCTTCTGAACAGAGATATTGTTTATTTAATAAACTGTTTATAAAATAAGGAAAATTATATTTATAATAATTATGTTATTTAAAATTATTATTATTTATATTATTTTATAAATAATTATAGTTTTTATGTCATAAACTTGTCATAAATTGACATAATAATAGACAAGAAATAACAAGAATAATTTGTCTCTAGCAAAAACTAAAAGTCCTTTGTAAATTCTATAAAAAATATACTAGTCCACAATAACGTTTGCATCAAATATAGTCCAAAAAATTCAACAGTAACCATATCCGTGGGAATTTCAAACTAAAGTTGTTAGAGCTCCCTTTCACTCCAAGAAAAATACACTCCAAATTTCAATTTCCAACAGCTTCGGTCGTGCGTTGTATGTCAGTCAGTCAGTAAAGCATATATTTAAAGTGGACAATTCAATCAAAGGAAATCTTTGGTTTCACTATTAAAATAGATGTTGCAATTATTTTTTGTTTATTGAGACTATTTTTTATCTAAATAACAGGAAATTACAACTTTAGATTCTCTACAAACATATTTAATTCTATAGGATATCAAAGAATAAAGCAAGCCAAAAATATCCGAGATACCGGCTGTCAACTATATAAAACAATAAGAGATTTAACTTGGGGTAAAAAAAATCTTTCCAAGCCTCAAGAGATGACCCGCGGACGAACAACGCAATTCGGCCCAGCACGCCTTAGGGAATCAAAGAAAAATAATCAATCTTAGTTGAAAGACTAAGTTAAAGTCCTCTTAAACCAACTTTTAATCATTTTTTAACGTCAAAATCGCAATATTCCTTCGCTATAATAAGTATAACGTAAATTAAAAGGATTTATTAAGATTTCCCATTTTCAGGCTCTTATATCCGCTCACACAATTTTTTTCCTGTTACAAAGTACTGTTACAAAATATTTGAAACGTGTTTTCGTTGTTAAGCGACTTATAAAATTTTAGTAAAAATTAAAAAAAAAAAAAATTAAACATTTCAGCCGCTACCCAAAAGACAGACATATTGTTTTCTATATATGTATGTATATTTATAACCTGTGAACAATACTTTTAATTATCATAAAATAATTCTTTACCATACCAAAATTAAGCTAAATTGTACAAAAGATCTACCATAAGTATAATAAACGATTATAAAGTCAAGCGAATAATTTCCCACGTTTATCCCCCATATATCTTCCTTTAAACCCTTTGCTGTCTACAACTCTATCACGGTGACCCTTCTCCCAGGTGCCGTATAAGTCACGATAACTAGACGTGTGTAATGGTTTGTGAATTATCTTGTAAATTATACTGTTTTAGTTGTTTTTACTATTTAATATGTGTATTTTTACGACTAAAAGGAAAAATGATACTTATGTAACATTACACTTATAAACGGTGTAGAGTACTTGACTTTAGAACATATACGCTTCTTGGTTTTCCGAATCTGACACCTAAAAGAGTGTATACTTGATAATAAGTACTATAAAAATATGATCGTTGACGATCATATTAAACAATATGTGACATTCTAATTTTTTTTTAATATATTTAAATGTTTTTTTTTAGCTTCACGCGTTTAGCCCGCAAAACAGAATAGACAGAAAGTACCTAGTGTCAAGACACTCCGTACTTCGCTTTCCACCGAATTCGAGACATTACGTGTTGAGGGGTGGAACTCAACGCCGCACTTTGTCTTACCAGAGCGAGGAAGTGAAAATAATTTAATTGGGGATCGAACCCACAACCGATTGCGTTTACAGTGAGACGCTGTCCAACTGCGCCACGACGTGCGATATGTTTGTTTGGAAATATTTCTGTAAGGAAAAGAATTTAATTCATTTTTAAGTAATATAATTTTAAGGTAGACAGAGAAAATCTAGTGTCAAAGCATTCAGATATTCACCTTTTGCCTTAATTTATGACATTGGATATTGACATTGTAACAATACGCTGAGCTTTGTCTTACTGACGTGGGAAAATCAAAAATATAATAAAAACATAATAATTAAAATTTAAAATGTTTCATCATTACTCCGAGCAGGAATCGAACTCAGAGCCATCAAATAGGTACTTTTTTTGCGCTATGACGATCTCAATGTCTATATGACTTGATATAAATCTATATATACAAAATAGTGTATATTAAATTCTTTGTTCTGCAACGGCTTTGTCGAACCATAAAACCACATGCCTATCATCGATCAGCCATTAAGGGTATTATATAGAGATGTATGGATAATACATGTCCTCAAGTAACCAAAGTTAAATCAAATGCTTTTGATCGATTTTTAGTTACACAAAACTGATAAGTTGTTATTGGTAACAAATGTTTTTTCAGCTTCACGCAATCCGGTAGATATGAAGTACCTAATATCAAGACGCTTCTTAATCTATTTTCCGCCAAATGCAAGTTAATACGTGTTGAGTGGCAGAATTCAACGCCGTGCTTTCTCTTTCCAGAATGAGGAAATGAAAATAATTTAATAGAGCCATTCCCCCGAGTGGGAACTGAACCCACAACTTATCGTAATTACAGCTGGCGCTGTCCTACTGAGCCATGACTGGCCACATCATGCCCCGAAATGAAATTATAATGTTAATGTGTGATTATAGCACTATTTTTTCGTTACATAAAAAATAATATACATCCAGGTTTTTAAATGAAATTCTCTTTTAGCGATTCAAACCAACTAATTCTGAACCACTATAAAACTTAAATATGAGATAATCGATCAGGTCAAAGGATCAAATCGAAACTGCCTTACTTATTTAATTAAATATCCAATAACATAATATTTCTATAATAATAAATTTATCGAATACTAAACACGAATAAATAGAGAAGCTGTCTCATTGAAAAACAAAATATTCTCTACAAATGTCTGGTGGTAAAAATAAATATAGAGTTCCAACTTAGCCGTGTGTTATTGTACATTGAATGGTAATTTTGATTAGAGCTTTTTATTCTTCCTTTCAGGAATTTTATGAACTTTACAAACTCGATCCTTGTTTTAAGCCAATTTTGCTATTCTTGAGGAAAAATGAAAAGCAAAAATTTGTAGAGCTTAAAACTTACCGAAGTAGAAATTCTTTTGTAACTTAAAGGTTACTTATTATTACTTATTTATATTATAATATATAAATACTTTTTACTGCGTGTATTTAAGTCTGAAAAAATTTCAAATCGTATAAAGAATAAAAATAATATAAAATAATCTAAAATTTTCAAATAATTATTTAATGTTATTACAATTCAAACATTTTACATAGCAGGGAGATCAGAGATAGCTCTAATGTTAAAACACTCCGTTGCCAGCTTTCAATGGAGACCATACGTGTAGAAAGGCGATATATTTATTATATTAAAAAAGAGGTAACATTCGCACATACTACTTCTATCTTTCGTATACATTGAAACGTACAAACGCGTTTTTGCAAAGAATATTTTTCAGAAATTTATTCATAATGATATTTTCTTTACCCTAATCTCGTTAAACAAACTAAAAGATCTACCAACTTAACGAGCAATGTGTGTAAAATTGTTAACTGAGTGAATATTGGCAGTTAAGGTGTTTAATAGAAAAACAAAGTATACAGTGTAATTTAAAATAGATAAGAAGATACACCTCAAAGCCCGTATACCTTGCAAAGGATGCTTGCAGTAAATATAAGTGTCTTGTCTTCATTTGGTACGCCAGCTAGCCTCGGCTTGAATAAAACTCCTATTTGAAAAAATACCAACTTTTCTTTTTTATTAACTATATAAACTTAGAATACGTAATTTAAAATTACTTTTAGCTTCAAAATGTTTGTATTTCAGAAAAAAATTAACATGAGAATCTTTTATGATATTTTGCGTCTCTTATTACATATACTTTATATTGACTAGTTAGTATTATTGAATGATAGAAATAATTTACTTTTCTTAAATTTGAAGACATGAATAATTTTAAATAATTATTTATTTATGCATATAAATTGATTCCAGTCGTAATACTGTGTAGCTAGTCATGTATGAAGATGAAATTTTTAGTTATTTTTTTGTCGACTCTACTTAAAGTTAGACTTATGGCATCACATAGATAATTTCTATAACTCTTTATATAGTCCAATATTTAAAGATTTATTTGAATTTAAAGCTGTACATACTATTTATAAAGACTTATTTGAATTTTAAGCTGTACATATAATTAGAGCTTAAAGCTGTACTACTACTTCATACAAAGATGTAATAACAAAACTGTAAGTGATAACTAAAATTATATAAAAATACTTTAAAATAAAATGCAAATTAATAGTTTCCTTTTTTTTCAGATTCACGCTGAAAATATGATCATATTCCGGAGTATAAATAGAACCCACAACCAATCGCATTTGCAAACAGACGCGGTCTCGATGTGCCATGGTGGTTTTAAAAAATAAATATTTTATACAGTACAAATAACTACGATAAAATGTATAACTTTTTACCATCTACCGTCTGGATCCTAACGACGGATGCTTGCACTAATCACGCGTCACCTTAAAATGGATGACGTCCTTGTGTTGCTGTGTGTTTTACTACGAGTTGTTTTCTATTCGAGTACACACAGTTTTAATTAACGATGTAACCATATAATGAAAATATAATTTCATGGTATGGCTTATTCAATTATTATGAAAGTATATCTTATTTTTTTTCTTTTTTAGCTTAACGCTTTATTCTTTATAGGTGGATTGGCAGAGTGTTTTGTGTCAGGACATTCCGTTAATAAGATCTTTGATTTCCGCGATTTTTACACATTTTAATTGACACTATTTTAAACAAATTAATCGCGTATATTTTAGTATTTGTAAAAACATTTTTGGAAACCTGAAGAACTTTCGAACACTTTAAAGTCCGTGGTCACAGGTAGACTCACTCTCCGTTCTCCACTTTCCGCCTGAATTCAAGAAATTGTGTGCTGAGTGGCGCAACTCAACGCTGCAGTTCTTCGTTCCAATAATTTTTAATATTATCACAGGAGTGATTATATTAAAAATTATTTGTAGGAACGAGTGAAAATCCAAACTACAACTTTTACAGTCAGACGCTGTCCCACTCCATCACGATAGCCATACTTGATGTTTTACATACAAAATCAATCTAGCAACGTAACATAATAGATACAGTAAGAAGAACTTAAAAATGTTTAAAAGAACGTACAAAAATTAGTAATGAGCATTTAGATTTTTCTATTTTACTAAAAATATTTTTTTATTCTAAGTATGAAATAACACAAAATTTATAATAAAAAAAATAATCTATAATTTTCATTTTATAGGTACGTATTATCTTTTACAGCTACTAATAGTCACAGCATATCAACACGTAAAAGAAACACATAGTTTATCTTACAACGTGAATGTTATTCTATACATACAAACTTTTTATAAATACATGTAGATATTTTTTTTCCTTTACTGTGGTGGTTTGGGAATATTTGACCACGGTAGATTGTGGATTCGGTTCCCAACATTGGGAATGATCATTTATTTATTTTATAATTTTCTCGCTCTGGTGAGATAAAACAAGGCGTTGAGTTCCACCACTCAACACGCAATGTCTCGAATTGTTCAAAAACGGGGAACGGAATGTCTTGACATCAAGTAATTTCTGTCTATGCTATGCGGGATAAAAGCAAAAAGGAAATTATAGCCTCCTGGAGTTATTTTTAATACAAACTTCAACTATATTGAATTGTTCGTCTGTATAGATTTTGTTTTAAAAGGTTTGAGAATTCTTCCTTTGTATATTAACTTATCGCCAAGCTTTGTGTACAACAAGAAAATATAAAAAATAACCAATCCTCCAAGTGCGCATAGAACCCATAACTATTGCGTTACCACTTATCTACTGAGCCACGAAGGCGACATGTAAGCAGACAGATAAAGGCATACGTACGTGCCTAATCTTGACCCTGAAAGCCACACGTTCAACTGTGAGTATAATATATAGATATTCCCTTTATATATTTAAAATTTTAATTTACATGCCCCGACACAATAGGGAAAAAACACTAAGCCGTATAAAACAAGTCGTATCAATTATTATTATTCTTTTATTACCTTCACGTTTTTATCCTATATATTTTTTTAAGTAAATCCAATAGTTTCTAAGTACTTATGTATACAATAAAAATTCTAAATAATTTAACATTTACATATGTATATGATAGTTTTAAAAAAGGAATTAACAAGAACAATAATGAATAAAGTTAAATTTTTGTCCTCTCAATTATCATCATTCGTTAGTTGCGAGTCCGCTGGTGTGATTCGCTCGTTGCAGAAATATTTTCGGTTTAAAATGAAACACAATATTTGATTATTTCATTCAAACTGGAAACAATTAACTCCAAAATGTTTCATTATTGTATATATTATACAATGTCTGACTAACGACGTAAATGGAATTGCTTGTGGGTTCGATACATTTCTTCTCTCCGGTAAGAAAAACGGCGGTGTTCAGTTCCGCCACTTATAAAGCGGGTGAAAAAACTTCAGTGTCCTAAAACTCTGTCCGAAGACAAGTTTTGTCCGACCATCCTGCTAGGCAATGTAAAGCGTGAAGTTGCTTTTTTATATATTATATTATACGTTTATCTCAAACTTATTTAAAAACCGATATAGATTACAAAAATCTCATATTAAAGAACGTCTATATTACAAAACAATATATTCGTATTTTTTACCTGATTCAGCGTTAAAAGAAGAACGAAGGGTCTTGATGGCTTTTGTTGTCTGCCTACTCTGTTATACGGAACCAAAGCTTTAAACTCTTTTTTTCTCATATCTTATTGGGTAGATAGGAAGTCCCTAGTGACAAGACACTCCGCACTCCGCTTTACACCTTTAAATCACCGTAATTGCCTGAACGTGATCAATGCCACAAACGATTATAAAAAAAAAACAGATAATTTCAATTAAAGGACTATTTTTTTATTAAAATATACCTACTTAGGGTAGGCTCTTGATGTTTAAATAAATATTTTCTCAAGAGCCTTGAAATTTAGTGAAAGTTACCTAGTAAGTAATATTTATCAGATTACAAATTAAAATATATACCACATCAAAATAATTTAATCACTATAATAAAACATAAACATATACATATATCACATATAATTGTATTATACAAATTATCCGCTTAATTTTCGTTTTTATACAATTAATTATTTGTTTTATAATGTGAGATTTTAATATAGAAGGATATTTCTAATGTTTACTATTTTAAAATGACAAACACGGTATTCGTTTTGTCAATCTCACTTGTACGGAAAATAACAAAAAAATCGACTAAGTGCGAGTTAGATTCGCGCACGAAGGGGTCCATAAATATTTATTTAATTATTTCTTTTTTAAATCACCTATATAAATAAATATTGAGAGAATATTTCAAGCGTTTACATGTTGCCACCATCAATTTCGAACAAAAAATAGCAAAAAAATTCATTTGTTGTATGGAATCCCCCTTAAATGTGTATATAATTCTGGTTTTTAGTATTTGTTGTTGTAGCTGTAACAGAAATACACCATCTGTGTAAGGTAACTGTCTAGCTATCACGGTTCATGAGATACAGCCTGGTGACAGACAGATGGACGGACACGGACAGTCTCAGTAATAGGGGCCCTTTTTTACCCTTTGAGTACGGAACCCTAAAAACGATATGTACTATGTTAGACTTAGAAATTTATTTATTTATTTATTTAGCTTCACGCTTTTATATACGCATAGCAGGGTAGATAGAAAGTACCTAGTGTCTAGACACTCTGGACTTCGCTTTCCACCGAATTGGAGACATTGAGTAGAGTGGTGGAACTCAACGCCGCTCTTTGTCACCTTACCAGAGCGAGCAAGTGGGGATGGAACCCACAACCGGTCGCGTTTACAGTCGGACGCTGTCACACTGCGCTATGACCGGCCTCACTTAGAAATTGCAAAAATAAAATATGTATTCGTGTATAGAAGTAGTATTTTTATAAGAAACCGAGGCGTTAATATTAAAAACCTAATCGTTATTACTTTATTATCAAAGTTGTGTTCGATATAAAAAAGTTATAAAACAACTTTTATCTTTATTATTGAAATAAAGCCTTATAAGTGATTAAAGTTTGTGGAGACTTTAATGAACTACACTCGAGTAACGGAAAACCTTAAACGAGTTTACTTGAAAAATACTAAACAAAGTTTTGAACGTTAGTCTGGTTAGGAGTACTTTTATAATTATTTTATAATCTAGAACAAATGAAAGTATTTTGTTGATATTTTTAAATGAAACAATTTTGAACGGATTATTCGTATATTGTGGGAATCGAAAATACGTAGTCATCTTAACTATAATATTTTTTGATTTACTAATAGACGAAGTCAGTCTATATGTAATCACAAACTACCATAAAGTGTTCGTAACGTTGGGTTTTCAAAGATAGTTTTGAATACTTAAATATGTGCAAGTAATTAAATTAATGTAATATTTTCATTTATAACGTTTAAATATCGCGACACCTAAAGTTCTTATTGTGATATTATTGCAACAATGTCATTGCCCCCTCTCTATATTTAACGGATTAGGCCTTTTGGAGGGACTCTCCCCCGGTTACTTAAATAAATTAAAACTAGGACCCGCTCCTGGAAGGAACTTCTCTACTACTGCTCTCCACCCGTCATCGTAAAAAACACTACAATTATGGATGAAACTGGAGCGCAAAAATTCATGGACGCCAAAAGTCTATGGTTTTAGCAAAAAACATCAAAAAATATACGATTTGTCATCTTATTATATTTGAATTTTAACGTTATAGATATGATTATGTATTTTTTTAGCTTCACGCTTTTATCCTGCATACCAGGGTAGACAAAAACTACCTAGTGACAAGACACAAGGTACTTTCTGTCTACTTATGTAATTTGTTAAGAAAAAAAAAATTAATTTAATTATCTGTTTTGGCCTCACGTTTCATCCCTTGCGGGATAGTCAGAGAACGGAGCGCAGAAGGCTTCGGTACATAGCTATATACGAAAGAGCTCTTTCGCCTCGTCCACAGTCATCAACTTCTTCATACATGCTAGGTACATGTTCAGGCGGTCCTCATGCTTTGTACGTGACCATCTCTACTGTGTTTCAAAAGTCAACCGAGTTCGCTCCCGACCTCTCGTACCGCTCACCTTTGCTTTATAAATTTTTCCTAGCATTCTTTCATCACTCATCCTCTCGACGTGTCCAAATAACCTGAGCACGTTCTTCTTCATTCTCATTATAGCATTCACGATCACGCCTGCCATTCTGTGAATCTCCACGCTCGCTCTCGCTATCATAAAGTATTGTAAACTGAAGTTATGTACCATATACCAAGAGTAAGTAACACTAATCAGATCAATGCATATTTAAATTTTACACGTGAGTAAATTTACTTAATATTTATACGACATTTAAAGTAATGTAATAATAACAAGCCTTTGTTAACTTTCTAGTATTTTTGTTAAAGGAAATAGGTCGTAGTGGCTTGTGTTTTGTATATCTGGGTTGTTACTTTTATGACGAAATTCGTAGGTTCTTATGCCAGTATTAGTAAAATACTGTATTAGTCTAAGATAAATAGTAAAACTACTTTTCTTTATAAACAGTTATAAATTATTTGAGGCCGGTCCTGGTGCAGTTGGACGGCGTCTGACTGTAAACGTGATCGGTGGTGGATTCAATTCCTATTCGTTCTGGTAAGATAAAGCGCGGCATTAAATTTCGCCACTTAATACGTAATGTGAGTGTCTTGACAGTAGGTACTTTCTGTCTATTATATAAATAAAATTTAAAAGGACAAACAAACGGTACATTAACATAATATTATCGATGAAACTAATAAAAAAACTAATCGATTAAAAACCCACCAGAAAATTACAAATTATCAAAAAAAAATAATGAGGTTTTTGACCTACTATTATTTATTTACCATTTCATCGTTTTCTATTTACAACTTATTTCTTCAAACGAGATAAGTACCTTAAGTCTTCAACTTTTAATCGTATCTAAAAACTAAACAAAATGAACACTGTTCTCCAGATTCTTTATATAAAAAGACATAACACAGTCATATTGCGGAATTTAACACAAAACTATATTCAAAGAAATTAAGCAAACATAAAAAAACGACTTCACACTTTATACCCTGTTAAAAAGGTAATCAGAGACAACTCGACGTGGAGAACTCAACGCCGCGCTGACGTATCAGAGCGAAGAAATAAAAAAATATTTTTAAATATTATCATTCCCGGAGTAGCAATCGAATCCACAACTAATCGCATTTACAGTCAGACGCTCTCCTCCTGCGTTATAACGGACTCGATATTTTAAATTATGACATTTTTTCTCATGAGACATACCTTTCTATGTATTCGAACCTAGGACCAATATAAAATGTAGTTTTAAGATTTTATTATCAACACTCAATACTTTTCGTTTTTACTATGGCTATTTTTATCTCGTCTTAGTAACACGTGTCATTTTCTAAGATGTGAGACATTCTGAAAATTATAAACTTTTTACGCTTATTTTCTTCACTACTTATTTATACGGAATTTAAAGCTGTGTTTTGTATTAACAGATTGGAAAGTTTTAAAAAACTTATACTCCCCCTAGTGGAAAACAAACTCACAAGCAACGTGTACAGTAACATATTGTTCCACTGAACTACCACGCTATATCGTTAATCTTTATGCAATTTATAATAATTAGTTATAATGGCAATAATGTGTTTATTTAGTTGTGTAGAGACGTTTTATGTACTTTGCTTATCGTAATAGCGTACATTTTGTACTGTTTAAATTAAATGACATAAAAAGATAAATATAATATCGGCTTTGAATTATTTTTACTGATAATGTTATTGATAAGCTCAAGGAAACTTTGCCAGATGAATGTTTAATAATGTAGTTATTAGTTAGTTTATATAATTCTAGAAATATATTAACTAAGAATAGAAAAATAAAAGAAGCAAAGTTACTCCTTGTTACATCAGCTGTCTGCCAGTAAAAGTCTCATCAAAATCGGTCCAGCCGTTTTAAAGATCAACCGCAACAAATATACAGATAAATATTGTAAAAGATATTATTTTGGTGATGTGTCGCGTGTAACGTATTTAGTTAAAAAAAATATTTTAATATTACAAACAGACACTCCAATTTTTAGATTATTATTATATAAAAATATAACAGTGCTTGAAACGTTGTATTATTTCCATATACGAGATATTTATGTTATAATAACAAAAATAGCCTTATTTATTCCAAGCAAAAAAAAAAGAATTAGTGACAGATCACTCCGTTTTACATATAATATATAAAAAAACACTTACTTATAGAACAAATCTGATATTAAATATTTTGAACTATACTATAGTAATATCACAAAGAATATTAGAAAAATCTAAAATAATAACTCACTTTTAAACACGTGCTTGTCTAAATGAAACCGCCTTTCAGTCGCACAACCGCTTCCAAAGACGAACTACGAATACTGTATTTACGAAAACGTAGGAAGCTTTACGCTCAAAATAATAATACTAATAACAACACAATTTAAGCTTTATCATTTGAGAATAAAGATCAAATTTGAAAAACTTGGGTGTAATAGTAAATAACCTGGTTGAAGTCATAATATATTGCTGTCGCGGTCGTTTATATGAGAAATTGCGTGTGCGAAAGAGACAGGAGATAACAATTGCGCATGTCCGTTTTTTCAATAATGGCGGATAACCTCAAGTTTATGAATAAGCGTGCATGTTTAAAAGCTTTGTTGCGTAAACAAGTTGTTCACAAAAGTTGTATTTTGCGGAATAATATTATTTTTTAAATATTATATTATTAAATTATTAGATTTAAAGTCAATAAATAGTACTATGTAACACTTTTGAAATTGTTGATATAAAAAAAATATATTTCTTTCTATATTTCTGGATGTAACGTTTTTTTTTTATTTTTATTAATAGTTATTAAATTAAACTTACCAACACAAGCAGGTACTGTGTCGTTCCATCTATTATCGTCATAGCACCATATAACTCGCGTCCTCTGTAGCGTGTCTTCGAAAACAAAGTTCACATTACACATGTAGTGCGCGAAGTCTCCATTGCGGTACACCAAATAACCGCTAGATGGCGCTGGTAATGTAACACAACCTAAACCTTGTAAAAAAATATATAAAAAATAGATTACTTCAGTCTGTTAAAATTTATAAAAAATTTAGTTGTTTACTATAAATATTAAATAAATTTATTTAATAACCAGTTAATTATAGGTATAGATATTTAAAATAGATGGCGCTGATGTCTTAACTAAAAGTTTTTAAATTTGGCCGACAGATGACGTTATAAGTTGTTACCTCTTGTTAATTTTTATAGATGGCGCTGCCAAATTTTTTTTGTTTTTCTTTATGCACAGATATTAAATTAAATTTATGTTGAGTATTCATAAACCATTTTAAACCATATGCATGAATAATGTATTTTTTTCCCATTGGATTTTGTGAACAGAAATTTTGATTGCTTTTAATGAGTCAATGTGACACTGCGTTTTGTCAAAATATATTTGCTTTTTTGTGCTTGTTTCGAGATAGTAAGAGAAAACGGAGCGCCAAACGCTACGGGCTCTGCATACTTTTTTCGCCTCGTCCACAATCATTAATCTCTTCATACATGCCCTTTGCTGGTTCCTAATACTTATTACTTGATATTCCTCTAGTATTATAAATACTGTGTTTCCGAAGGTCAACCGAGATCTTTCCCGACTTATTATATCGTCACATGTTTAAAAAAAAACATTAACCTATTGAAAACAGCCAAACCCAAAACAGTGCTTCACAATATGTTATAGTAAATATCTACAATAATAGTTCATTATGAAACTTAAATAACCCCGCTTATTATTTAAATATTATAAGTACATACTTTTATAATGTAACAACACGCCTCTCTTAGGGAAGGCGCCTTTAGATTTAGCTTCTACAACTATTTCAACAGTGTCAGTATTGGAAGTCAAACGGAGAGGTAGTTCCACTTGCTCGCAAGTAGACATCAGTGTATTTCCATTCGAATCTTCTACTGAGACGAAATCTATACATTCTTCTTCAAAAGGACCTATACCTGTAAAAAAAAAGAATATTATTTTAATAATATTTTATACAGTTTCCAGGTTTTTCTCGCAATACAGAGTAGCCAGAGAAGAGAGCAGTCGTCAAATAGTAAAATATATCGATTTTGCGCCGAAAGCGTATGCGGAATATTTTAACACTAATCATATATTAAAGCTAATCTAAATTTAGATTTTAAACAACTGTGCTTTTATTTACATTTATATGTTTCATATCAATATGATATATATAGATGTACAGTTAAGATGATTTAATTGTTAAAAAAAACTTTGTTCTAAGTAACCGATTATATTTTAATAAGTTTTAGTAGAGAAGCAATAAGGAAAAAATGTACAGACCTAGTCTGTACTGTAATAAATTTAATATTATAAATAAAATAATAATTATATAAAAATATAGTTATAATCATCATTTTTACAAACTGTTGTTCGTGAATTCTACATCGTTTCTAATGTATTAAACTCTTTTTTGAATAAGCAATGGATATAGTTATTGGTAATCGGCTTATGTTAAACTATTTGTATGGAAGTGCATATATTTTTATAAATAATAAATATAAGAATATTATAATTTTAAAACACTTGTTTCACCATAGTGTATACGACTGTGTGCCGTACATATGAAGAATTTCTGAGTCTAAAATTTATTTTATTAATTTAATGTTTTTTGAATACATTATAATAATAAATTTCTCGCTGTCTTATAATGTTCTTCCAAAGATTTTTTATAGATTTTTTTAATATATACAGAAAAGAATCTAATAAAGGAATCTTAAGTGTAAACAGTTCTTTCTGTCAATAGACTACATTGACAAAAAAAAATTAAAATACTGGTTGATACTATCTTACTATAAAAAAGTCAATTAATACGGGACGATAAAACTAATTAATTAAATCATAAAATGACATTTAATTATCTGTTAAAGTCACAACTCTTGAAATAAATTCGAAAGCAATAAAAGTATTCAAATTAGTTTGAAAAGACAGTACTGATTAATACGAATGATACAACATGGTCTTTACGGCTGTCAGAGATAAACCAATGAATGTATAGAAAATCGATTTTTTTCTAACTATTCGAAACAAAAAAATGTGATAAGCAATGAGAGGCGTTAAAATATGTTTTTATTAATAAATATTAAGAATATCCTGTTTGTTCTTTTCGTATTATTCTAATATAACATATTCTAATATAAAAAAAAATACTTATAGGCCGATCGTGATTTAGTGGGAAGCGTCTGATTATAAACGCGATCGGTTATGGGTTTGATTCCCACTCGGGGGTATGATTCTATTTCAATTATTTTCATTAACATAGTGCGGCGTTGAGTTCCACTGGTCAACACGTAATATCTCAAATTTGGTGGAAAGCAGAGTATGGAATATACATTAGATACTTCCTATCTATGTTATGCGAAATAATAGCGTAATGCTAAAAAAATTTTTTCTTCACTTATAATCGTAAAATATATTTTTATTCTCCAGTTCAGACTTTATCCCAAATAGCAAGACGGTCACTTAGAAAATAGTGACAAGATACCCTCCCTGTTCACCGTGTTGTATCCGGACTCGAGATATAGCATATTGATCGGCGGAACTCAGCTCCGCGTTTTCTCAATTCATTTATGCCAAATCATTACCCAAGTAGGAATCGAATCCAGAGCAAGCTATATATTTTTACATAAACTGGGTACAACATTTATTGAATAATTTATAAGAGTAGTAGTAATTTATCTGAAACTCAAAAACATTACAAATTCCACTCACTTCTCAAGCTAACGTCCAACAACGTGACCCGCACTCGTTGTTCCGGGTCAACCCGTAGCTTCCACCTGCATTCATCGCCTACATAGAAATGCGGGTACCCCGGCGTCCTTATATACCCCTCACTATCGGGACCAGAATGCGTTATGTACAACTCCCGATTGCAATAGTGAATTGATAGTAAATCTGAAACAATTTTTTTGCTTTAAAAAATTATAATATGTCAAAATTACAGTTATGGCACAGTGGAACGTTGTCTAACTGTCGATTCCCGTTCGGGGTTGTGATTATATTTATAATATTTTCATTTCCTTGGTCTGTTTAGACAAAGTGCGACGTTGAGTTCCACCACTTAACGTATAATGTCTTGAATCCGGCGGAAAGTACTTTCTGTCTGCCCTGGTACAAAAGCGTGAAGCTAAAAAAAGTTTTATTTACTTGTATTTATTAGGAAAAACAACGGATATGTAGGAAAAGTTTACCATTTTAAATAATTGTTTTAAATCGTATCTAATTTAAAATATTGAAATATAGTATTATTTCCAACTATACCAAAAGAAAACTTTAGCTTTTTTCCCTTAAAAGACGATTGACAGAGAAAATCCAGTGTCAAGATAATTCATTCTCTGCTGTCTGTTTCAAATTATAACGTGAGATGAGAGGTGAATCTAAACGCCGCATTTTATTTCATCAATTACGAGGAATAATCATTACCGAGACAGTATCAAACCCCATAACCAACACGCTTATAATCTACCCCACTGGTCTCTCGTGAATGGATTCTATATATTAATAATAATATTAATATACTCTGAAAGCTTCAAACATTTTTACATTTCATTCATACATTGAATAGAGCGATGAAAGACATGACTTTTAAATTAGAGATACATACATACTGAAAGAATTACGTATTCTATAAAATATTATATTGTTACTTATAATTGTTATTTAGCAACAGAATTAAATTTATTAGAGGCCGGTCGTGGCGCACTGGGAGGGATTCTGACTGTAAACACGATCGGTTGTGAGTTCGATTCCCACTCGGAGGAAAGAATATATTTAATTTATTTTCATTTCTTCGCTCTGGTGAGACAAATTGTGGCGTTGAGTTTCGTCACTCAACACGCAATTTGTCAAATATAGAGAAAAGCAGAGTACGAAGTGTTTTGACATTAGATACTTCTTATCTACTCAGTTATGCGGGATGAAAACGTGATGCTAAAAAAATAATAAATTAATTGAACACTTAAAAATAATTTCGTACAAGTAAATCTCGCTTTAAAAAAAAGAAAAAAAGATAATTTATCGACTTAAAACATAATTATAATTACTAAAAACATCCCTTTTTCTTACTACAGCCTCAAGAAATTTGCTTATAAACCCACGCCACGCTATTTAGTTGCGATTACGTCGGTTACAACCTATGAGCGACCTTGAAGTAAGACTTATTCTTGAAAATTTAATGAGGTAAGTGACGTAAACGACTATTAAAATAAGCTTGAATAAGGATTAAATAAAGGTTATCAGAGTAACTTAGTTTCATATAGAAAACTAATTTAAAATATTAAAAAAACTCTCATTATTTATTATTCTATGCCATTCACTTTCATAGTAAGTTTCAAAATTTACACAAGTATGTTAAAAGCGCGTTTTTTTTTATTTTATCATATAATACACCATGTGTTCTAATTAGATAGAAAGAAATAGGTAGACTAATTAATTTTAATAGAAATAATACACAGATTACACACGTTGGTATTAAATAAGTAATAACCTAGGCTAAATGTAGAAGTCCCATTAAAATCAGTCCAGTCTTTCTAGAGAGTACAACAAACAGACAGAGTATTTTTTTTAAAAACATTATTTCGTATGTTTACCGTGTATACATATTGTATGACATTAGTAAATAGCGAGTTGCTTTTTTATTTTTCTGTATGCCTATGGATACCTCTATACCACCATGATGGTGAAGGGGGATGATGTATATTTGTAAATGCAATTTTTTTAAATACTAAACTAAGAAGGTGAGGCACTTTGTCGGACTCCTCCACTCAATAGGAACAATATGTGTTAGCACTAAATCTTTGCCTGTCTCGTTCACAGTGAAAAATGCGTGAAAATTAAAAAAATATGATCGCCTGATATATATAGCAATTGTTTAATTGTTTAAACTTTGCAATAAATGCAAAGTATGTAAATCTTACTAAATTATACAAAGTGAAGATTATTAAAAAATAACGGTTCTTTTTTTACAGCTTCACGCTTTACACTTCATAGACTGGCAGTCAGAGACGACATAGTGTCAAGACACTCCGTTAACTGCTTTCCGTCCGACATGGAGTGACGAGCATAACGCCGTGGAAAAATATTTTTTTTTCTCTCTAGTGTGGAAATCGAACCCACAACCAATCGCATGATGCCCAACAGCACCACGATAGCTTTGTTGTAAAGTCGTTGGAAAGTTTGTTGTAAAGTCGTTGTAAAGTCGTTGAAAAACTTTGTTGGTAATATTTCTATAATATACTAATATTGTATTTTTCAGAATCACCTGTCATAATATAAATATAAATTGGCAATATTACCAATGGAACATGAGCTCAAAAGCTGTTCACTCGTTTCAAGCGGCCTTGAACTCGCGCCCTTGAGACTGTCGCGGTGGCGTTCCCTTATCTACCTTCGTTCACAGACACCGTACTTTACTCGTATTTCATGTTTCTATTGTGTTTCATTGTTATCAAAATAAATGATTTTTATATTACCCAACTGTATTCATTTAATTTAAAAAAAAGAAAATAATAATTTCACTATACATATTAATTTATCGGCGTTGAGGGCATCACTCAACACATAATGCCTCGATTTCGAGCGCAAAGCAGTCGTCGGAGTGTCTTGCTATCAAGGATAGCGAAGCTGATAATTTCGTGTTTTATGCAAAAGTATAAATTAGTAGTGCGCCTAGCGTTTACTTTTTATTTAAATATGTATTTAATACATTATTATGGAAATTATTACTTTTTTGTACCCAATGTTAATTTTAACTAATAATTTCATACTCTTCCGTCCGTTAACATATTAACATATAAATTGAACATATTTATTTTTATAAAAAAAGCACTACATACATAAATACAAACAAAACATAACAAGAGCTTTTCTTAAAAGAGCTATACGTTTAAAAATAAGTTTTTACGTAAGCTTCTTGTTATAAAAGCTACTGACCTTGACAAATTCATCCCATTTCAGGGGAGGCCAAATTTCAGTATTTTTCACCTTGACTTTAATAACTGTGACAGAGATGGCATGACAATAATACTAATTTGGACACATATACAAATGTCTTGACTCTCTTTCAATGAACATTCTGGTTGAAATAATGTAAATAGTAAATTCAAATAAGAAAAATAGTTGATATATAACTCTTAGTGACTTTATTATGTTGTTTAAGAGATTTCTTACAAGTACTCCGTTTTGAGAATTAATGGAATCTTATTGCTAAAACATACGTCCGAAACTTATTATCGACCTATGACTACTAAAAGTATAGATTTATAGTATACTCTAGAAGTAAACGGCAAGTAGACCACAGATACTATACCTGTTAGATATATATTAAACATATAATAAATACACAAGCTATTCGATTACAATATGCAAGCTATTCGATTTACTATCCATAAACATTATATAGCTTCCGATTGACACCCCTAAAATAAATAAATGCCTTTCTAACGATCTTATCGATCCAGATAACGTTTAGTTAAGATTTAATTTTAGATAAAAAGCAGTCTAAGTATAACAGGCAGTGCAATTTTAGTTTATTGAGTTTTGACGTAAATTTTCCTTCGTATAAAATCAGCAATAATAGCAGCTTCAAACTTTTTATTGCGTTACATATCGGTACTCAGAGAGAACATAGTGCCAAGACACTCAGTTCACCTAACATCAAGACACTCCATACTTTTCTATTTCCGCTGAATTCAAGACATAGTGTATCGAATGGCGGTACTCAACGCCACGTTTTGCCCTACCAGAGCGAAGAAATGAAAATAATTTAAATATAATCATTCCCTCGAGTGGGAATCGAACCCAAAAACAATAATTTAGCGTAAGATGCTGACTCACTACGCTATTATTGCGTATACATATAAACTTTTTGATCCATTAGTTCAATGTTACACGAACATTATCACGGGTTCGATAATCGCAACCCATAAAACTAAGTAATAATGCTGATTTACGAGCGTATTATGCAATCTGCCATAACGTTATTATTGGTCGTGGGAGCAAGTGCAATTAAATACAAATAATAAGAGAGAAATGTTACAAGTCTATAGTGCAATATATGAATAAAGATATTTTTTTATTTTGTCAAATAAATTTACTTTGGATTTAGGGGTTGTGTTATTATTTAATTAAAGAAGTTATGGTTTGGTTATGGTTTTTTCGTACCACGTTATTAAAACTAAGTGAGCTATAAATTTAAAAGATAAACGTTTAAATATATAGTATACACTTTATATCCCGCATAGCTAGTGAGAAACAGCTTAGTGTCTAGACACTCCGTTGACTGCTTTCTACCCAAAATCGAGATATTAGTGGCAAACTTAACATCGCGCTTTATTTTACCGGAGGGAAGAAATAAAAATAAAATTTAAATATAACCATTTCCCCGAGTGGGAATCGATCATGGAAATCGCGTTTAGATTCAGACGCTGTTCCACTATGCCACAATCACCTCAAAATTGATCTTAACATATTGTTAGAAAAGAAGCCTTATTTAAATAAAAAATAAGTTCATAATCAAATTCGTTGACAGAAAATATTTTCATAATCAAATTCGTTGACAGTTCTGTTACATCATTAATCTATGATTCACAATGTCTCTCTAAACCATAAAAGCCCTCATATAATTTTTAAAATACTAAAATAAAAAACTGATAAATCTATATAAAAATAACATGTATTGCATTAAAAATAAATAAAATTTAAGCGTCCGTTTGTATTATTAAAATAACCACTTTTTACTAAATGTATATAGATTTATACACGGTACATCTAACAAAATAACATTTTTTGTCGGTCTATATGTCTATCTGTTTTTTCCGGCTAATTTCGGGAACGACTGGACATATTTTAACCGATCGATAGCGCAAGTCGAAGGCATACCTTGTTTTAAAATATAAAAATATTTTTATCCATATAATATATAAGTAACAAGCATCCCAGTAAAAAGGTTCTAGTCTCACTATTACCAATCCAGTATATATTTCCTTCAATTTATTATTCCTTTAGCTTTATTCTATTGAGAGATCGCTTTGCTACAGGCTTCGATAATAAATCAGTGTATTCGCTTATCATGTACTGCCATATAGAGCTATTGCATATTTTACTTACAATACAAATTGAACCTTATAATTAGAAAATAAGGTTTATTTTCAAAATTGGGTCTTTTGAAAGCTAAAATTATTATTGAAAACTGAGGTGTCTATCCATTATAGTTCTTTATAATAGAATAATACTATTGAGATTATACGTTCTAGATATCCTTTTGCGTATTGGCAATTTAAGTATATTGAAATTGGAAATATTGACTGTACGTTGTAGTAAATATTAAAGTATAATAAAAATCAATTGATCATTAGTTATTTAAATAACTTCATTTTAAAAAGCTTATCTTGAAAAAAAGATTTTTTTGACTTGGCAACTTATATGTCACTATTCAAACATGTACGTCAAACACATGGTGGTGTGTGTTACATTTATTATATTAATTGAATATATTTTGACGGATTGTTTTTAAAAAATATTAGCATCCTGCACTCCTACGCTATTAAACTATAGATAAAGAGCCAAATTTCATTTTACGCTATTCGCGTAATTTTCTTAAAAAGGGGTAGAATTTTGTTTCACATATTAATATATATAGATAGGTACGTACCTATGTATATGTATTTTATTAGTTATTTTTATCAGTATAGTGTCTTTTTATTATATTAGTGCTCTATGTGTATAATGTATAGACATAAATCCAGCATTATTAACTAAATAAAATTAGAATGTCTGCCTGTATTAATAAAATAGTCGTTTTTTACTGAATGCTTACGTATACCTACCAAAATAATATTTTTTACATTATAATTTTTGTCTGTCCGTCTCTGTCCTTCTCACTTTGTTCCGGCTAATCTCTGGAACGGTTGGATCGATAATAACGGGACTTCTACTGACAGATAGCTGATAAGAAGAAACTTAGGCTAAAGGAATATCGACCTAGAACTGTCATTTGCATAGCTAGTATTTGTGACAATATATATGTAGATAAATAATATATTTTATTAGAATAATCAAATAATAATATCAATTATTATTTTATATATTTTTTATTGGCTTAATGTTGGCTGAATAAATTAGTGGCAGTCTATAATGATGCAATGAGATTTTTAAAAAAGAACGGGGGATTGGCTTGGCTTAATATCGGAAATATGGGGTTTCCCAATAAGTACAATATGTTTTAAAATTGAAATATAACATGTAATACATGTTTGAATTTCGTGTTCAATGGCTTTATTTGATAGGAAATTTTATGCTATTTATGATTTAAATAAAATATTATTCAAAAAACCGTCACGACTTTTTTGCACTGGTGAATACGATCGGTCCAATTTTCAATGACTCGGTGCAGCATTTCGGTTGGTATGGCCGCTATAGTCGCTCGAATGTTGCGTTCAAAGTCTTGTATCGTAGCTGGTTTATTGGCATAAACTTGAAATTTAACATACCCCCACAAAAAATAGTCCAAGGGTGTTAAATCGCATGATCTTGGTGGCCAATTCTGAGGACCGTTGCGAGAAATAACCGACTCACCAAACTTATCACGCAATAAATCCATTGTGATGGTAGCAGTATGGCATGTTGCACCATTTAATTGAAAATAAATGTCGTCCACATCGATTTCATACACTTCAGGAAAAAAAATCGTTCAACACATCACGATAACCAACGCCAATGACAGTAACAGTACGGCCTTCGTCCATGATTCCACCGCACCATAATCCGCACCAAACAGTCAATTTTTCAGGATGTAATGGTGTTTCATGAACCACTCTTGAATTTGACTCACTCCAGTAACGACAATTCTGTTTGTTCACATAACCATTGAGCCAAAAGTGAGCACGAAATATTTAGCAGGAAATGCTCTTTGAGTAAAGACAATACTTCTCGAATTTTGATAGAAAATTTGGACAATTCCCAAACGTTAAGGTAACGTGAACTTGTTGATGATTAAATGGCAAACATTATTGAACACAAAACAACACAAATGTCAAAAGTTAAACAACCAAAATGGCGGCTGTAAGCTATCAAAATCCAATCATCCCTATTAGGAAACACTGTACATTGGAATATGATTATGATATCCGTGGCTTAAGGTAAGATTTGCTTTTGTATAATATGAAGAATTTGTTGGTAAGTTCTTTTTCTATGATTAATATACAAGTAGCCTTAAATGAATATTAAATTATTATTAATAAAGTAAAATAATTATATTAAAGATATTAAGGGTTTAGAATGTACATTTTAAAATATATATAAAATTTGTAATACGAATAAACTAAAGCGTCTGCTACTATCTTTGAGTAGTGTTGTATGAACATATTGTTTTATAAATTTTCTGAATATTATAAAATATTTGAATATTATACTTAGCACTGCTTATAATAATCAATAATATCATAATTAATTTAATATGATATATTGAATGAATAAAGGTTTCTATGGTGATCATAGTATGATCTTGTTTAAACATATAGGAGATCCGTCATGTGCTCGCGTTACACGACTGTCGGGGTGCGGGAAGCGTTACAGCTTACTGCTAACTGATGTCGGTGGCGCAACCCAATGTTGCTTGACGTCCTTGAGGTTTAGGTGAACCGCTATGGTGATGATGGTTGGTTGTATCGAGTCTGCTGGTGTCTCACGTTGCGTAAGCGATGCTTGTATGGCGTTGGAAGTTGATATTATTTGTGACACGCGACTGTCGTGGCTCCGTGAGCTTTATAGCTTTCTGATAACTGATAACGGTGCCACGACTAGTCTTGCGTTACTTGTACGGCGACGGTCATAGATTCAACTATTTCCTATCATTTTACACTCCTGATGTGGAATAAGCGGTTATGTGACGCTTTTATATCTCCTGCATTTCGAAGTATGTATTAGTTGCCTCCTTACGAGGAGTGTTATACTATTATGTCAAGAAATGCTGTAGTACGTAATGATGTTCGACTGTTTGTCTAACACCTTGTTTGGTGATACAACGCATAATGTGGCACACGACATTCAGTGTTCGGCAAATCTAATGTTGATATCTGATGACGGGGCTCCTAACTAAGTTTATTTCTTCATTATGACAAACGACTGCTACATATGCACTGTGCGTGAATGTAACACAATCGAGGGATCCTTACACGGACGGAACAAATAACTAATAATTGCTTGTTTGCAAAGGCATTGTAAGTAACATATACGATGTTCCTTTGCCTCTCAGACGGTTCACTCTTTAGTCGGTTGGGTCCGCCGATCGGTTGGAATTCACGGCATATAGTGGGCAGCCCTTAAGCTATTTTCCCTTCTGTTATGACTATCAGCAAAAGATATTTAACAGAGGGTTAAATAAGGTGCATCTTTGGTTTTTCTTTGGAAAAGCTGGATATGATTACAACGGAATATCTAGCATACTACAATCTCTTACTATAATCTCTTCTGAAAGATAGGATAGAATAGGTAGGTATTAACATTTCTTGACACTGTTGCCTCTGAATCTCTATAAGATCTTGAGTTACTGCGAACACAACTATAACGGGTCCCTATCGCGTGACGCATCATGTGCCATAGTAGTATTTAAATAGTATATTTTAATATTAAGGCCAAAGATTTGTGACATTTTGTAATAGATTAGAAGAGTTAAATCATTTTGTACTAACACGATCATTTGTTTACGTTATTATATTTACATAGTTAACCCGCCAAACTTCGTATTGCCTCAATAGAAAATATCAAAAAACTTAAAAACATTTTCAATCGTTACAGCTTTGAGGAAAATCAATAGCATATTTGTTAGTTTTTATTTTTTATTGCTGTATTCTAAACTTTTTATAAAAAAGATATATCAAGTTACATAGAGAATCTGTCTTTCACTTACACGTTTTAAAATGTTCAATAGTATAACCTATGTATATTGTTTAATATTATTTACCTGCAGTTATATGTACCCGCAGATTTGTAATAATATATATATATATATATATATATATATATATATATATATTTATACTTTATTATATTTACATTATTTACTAAATAAAAAAATATAATAAAAAACAAACAAGCAAAGTAGAGGCGTTTCGATTGTATCTTTATAAATAAGAACTCGTTAGCGTTGGTCGAGTGTGTCTAAACGAATGGTCAGAGTGGCACGTGCCGCGACCTGTCGGCAAATCCCAAAGGATAACCCAAATGAAGTAAATCCGAATTTGTGGGAACGAGTGAGTTTTTAGATAATATACTTTGCGAGCTAAAACCGTCACGCCTTTTTAGCTTAAAGAAACGGAATAACGGATAAAAGAAAAGTCACTATGGAAATTGAACCGCAATTCATTTAAATAGGTTTCAAATTCAAACAGCATGTAACAATTGTAAGAGTATTTCAGATTATTATAAAAATAAAACATTTTTTTAGCTTCACAGTATTATCTCGCATAGTAAGGTAGACAGAAAGTACCTAGTGCCAAAACACTCCGTATCTCGCCTTCGCCGGTGCACCTCAAAGCAGCGCTTTGTATTAGCAGAGCGAGGCAGTGAGGCAGGCAATTTAAATTTAATCTTTCTCTCGAATGGGAATCGCGTTTACAGTCAGACGTTGTCCTACTAAAAATAAATATAGAACATCAATAAAAATACGTTTTGCCATTACGTTTTTTTTACCATAAGCTATCATTTACAAATCTGTAAACATTATATCTCTATGTGAAACAAAATCTTAGTATTGCTTCTTACGAAACGAAAGTTTGCAGTTTTAGTTTATTTATTATAGAGAACGAGTGTAGAGTGTTAAAATTGTTTTAAAATTATGCAATATACCAAATTAATAAAATAATATAACACATTCACGCACTATATGTGTTTGATATATACATATGTTTATATAAAGCGACATATACGTTGCTTAGGCAACTCGTCGTTTACGCAACAACGAGATAAATATTTAATTATATAAATAAATATTTAAAAATTCTTGTTCGTCTGTCGTCGCCGTCGACAATTTGTACAATGGTAAAAAAATAACAAAATACTAATTTAAATTATGCTCTTTGCAATTAATTAAAATCTCGTTGCAAAATAATTTTCCTAGCAATCATTATAATGAGTTAATTTAAAAAAAAAGTATGAACAGCTAGTACTTTTCTTTTCAGTAAAATTTATCGTTTACTAAAAATTACAACGAACGAATGATCAATCTGTCAATAACGATAATATATATATATATATATATATATATATATATATATATAATATATATATATATATATATATATATATATATATATATATATATATATATATATATATGTGGGTGTGGGTGTGTGTCAATGCTCAGTTATAGTCAGAAAAATCACATAATACTTACTAAAAGCATCCATTATATTCACACGTTATAAAATAAGCATGTCATTTTAACCCAAAGTAACTTATTTACCGATTGCACCCTAAAATCGATGTGTTCAATAGATATTAGTTTTGATAAGCGTGACGTAAACGACACACGTCATCATCTGCTTGTCGTGGCTTAATGGAGATTAATTTTACGCTTCGATTTCGCATTAGAGTTGGGTAAAAAGTCAAATATATGTTATAATTGTTCCGTATATATGTATATTAGAATACATATTTTGTTACCAGGCTACTAATCAGTAGCTTATCTAATATTATATGGGGCCGTGAGATGTGGTCATCACTTAACATCAGATGAACTCAGATAAAATTCAATTGGATAAAACTAGAGAAAGAACTAGAGAAACTAAACTAGAGAACTTATAAAACATAGATTGCGCAGAAAAATTAAAGTATAGTACAGTATCTTTGAGTAAAGCAACTCAATGCCTCACTTTATACAATAATTTAAATATAATCATTATTCTGTACTCGTATTTAGATGCAGACATTGTTATTTAAATTACAGTAAAATTTATACAAATAAATAAATTTGGAGTGTGTAATATTAAAATAATCGGTTTAAAAGTATGTGCATGTAGACATATCTGTCTATTTGTTCCTTCCGAGATCTCTGGAATGGCTGGACCGATTAGAACGGGACTTTCACTGAAATACAGCTGATAAAGGTAACTAAGGCTACCTTCGCGGACAAAGCCGCGGGTACAGCTAGTATAATATACATTGTCGCTCACCTCCAACAATTTTCATTAATATCAGACAGAAGAAGCCTAATGAGAAATCATTCAGTCCTCCACATTTTGCTAATATACGTAATAGACGTAGCATATAAAATGTCGCATAACAACTCTGCCGCGTGATATTTGAACTAACTAGTATTTATATCAGTAAAACCCATTCTAAATGCGCTAAAACGGCGTAGTTATAATATCAGCCCGTAAAATTGTAATATATTTAAATAGACAGCTTTATGTGGATTAATATTACGCCCTCAATTTATGCCCCGGTCCCTTTTAATATATTCTATGAAGCAATTTCTACAACAAATGAGATTTCTACGAAACATGCTATTGAATATTAAGTTTTGTAAATTTATACATTTGCTTTATAAATTTTATATTACTTAGTTTTATTCTTAGTTTCATTCTTTCGAGCTTTTGTTATTTAATATTATAAACATTTACAATTAAACAATAGGATATTTTATTTTATAAGCGAGATATCAGTAAAAAAGAAGACCATAGTGACGCAGTGGAACTGTGTCCTACAGTAGACGCGATTGATTGTTATTCACTCGGGGAATAGACTGTATTTAAAAAAAAAAATTCATTTCTCAGTTTTGGTAAGACCAAACGCGGCGTTGAGTTTACAACTCAACAAGCAACGTCTCTATTTTGGGCGGAAGCCGATCAACTTGGTGTCTCGACATTAGAAGGTCTCTGACCACCCTGCTATGGAAAAATATGTCAATTTTTAAAGTATTTGTATAATAAAAAATATTTTAGAAAAGTTAGCATAATTTTCCAAAAACATAAAAATTTGTGAAAAACATAAAAAAACGAACCGAGAAGGTGCTCGTGGACAATTTTTAAGAGGTTCAGGATTGAATCCGACGACGTTTAAAATTTAACAAATTTCTCTTACAAAAATATCTTTTATACCTTTAAATATGCATATATTTTTTTCGATTTATGGACAAATAAATGTAATTCACGACCCTAAGTGAAGCTGAGAACTGTTTATTATTACACGTATTTACATATACTATACTTTATTTTAACGATCAATTCTTGCGAAGTATGAATGAGGAAATCGAAAAGAAAACGGACTGTAATTGACAATCACTTTGTAAGCCTTGGGAGTCGATTTACTGAATGTATAGAATAATATGTATATCTACGAGTATTTGAAACACAAATTCGCAATATTCTTTACTCAAGTAGACTATGCCCAGCGTTTTTGTATAACTGACTGAGGATAAAATTTATTAAGGCTATATACAAAATAAAAAATAAAGGGCCTAAGAAAGCAAAGGCTGTTCTGCTTGGAAAACCAGATAATGAAGGTTACCGATTTTTATGTGTTTCTTTGCATTGCATAGTAGTAACAGATACCTAGTATGAAGGTAGTTCTTACTCTTCCTATCTCCCACTAATCGAGAAATTCGGATTGACTATATGGGAAATATAAAAAAATATATTTTTATTGTAAACATTTCTCCCAGATAAACCTATTGTCACATTCAATCATGTTTACAGTCATATGCTATCCCACTACATTTTTAATGTGTTAACATTTGAAGTTAATTTGAATTTAGCAGCTAAAAAGAGTTGCAGAAACAAGAAGTCCAAATGATTTTTATTTGACATAAAAAGTATTTCGCTGTATAACTCACCATCAAAACAAGCATATTTAACGTAGACTACACCAGGAGACCAGCTCCTGGAAGGAGGAAAGTCTTCCGCCAGTACGAAGCTACAATGGTTCACTCCGGCACATCTGGAAAGATACAATATTATTCTTATTTTTTTTTTCATCGCACTGATTTTCAAATAATTTAAACATTATTAACATTCGTACTTTATGATCTTATTATTAACATTCGTACTTTAGAAAGATAAGCATAATCATTGTTGTAAAAAGCTTTATAAAAATATTATTGGAGAAAATCGATTATTTGGTGTAATAGATATTTTGTAGCTTCACGCTTTTATACCGCATTGCTGGGGAGACAGACAAGAAGTACTTAGTGTAAAGACACTCCGTATTCCGTTTGCCGCCGAATCCGAGAAATTGCATGTAAAATGGCAGAACTGAACGTTTTGTCTTATCAAAGAGAGGTAATGAAAATAATTTAGATGTAATCAATCCCCCGAATTCGTAGGATTCGAACCCACAACCGATCGCGTTTAGAGTCAAACGCTGTCCTGTCTGAAATACGAATCTGAAATACGGAGTGTTTTGGCTCTAGGTCTATCCTGTTATGCGGGGATAAAAAGCGTGAAGCTAAAAAACATTTTTCTAACAAAGTAAGAGTAAACAAAAAATGATTACTCAATTTATTAATCATCACCCACATTTAATTAAAAATCTCATTAACAACAAGGTTTTTTATCTTGTGTTTTTTGTATTCATTCCATCATCTTTCCTTCTAATTGAACTATATCCGCTGATATAATTATTTTGATTGAATCTGAGAATCGTCGATAAAATCATATTTTGTTATCAACCAAAAGATTCACTTAATTGTTACTCTCTTGTATAAAGCGAAATTAGTATTCATTATCATATTTATAACATCTTTAAAGATATGAGGAATATCTGTTGATTTTATAATATTTCTAAATAAATCATTATAAACGAACATATAGACAGTAGTACTTAACTTAGATATAATAAGGGACTAATTTGATAGTTAACCATTTTAAACTTTAAAAAGTAAACATTTTTGAAAAAACGTATAAAAATGTTGAGCGCAGCGGGATTCGAACCCGCGCCTCTTGGATATCGTCCAATCCCGCTGCGTTCAAAATTTTTATACGTTTTTTCAAAAATGTTTTCTAATCCTAAGTGTGGAATAACACTTTAAAAATAGTAAATACTTTAAAAAGTATTTCAAAATACCTTATATTTTGAGAAAAAAATGTTTTTTTCTTACAAAAAGTATTTTGTGATGGAGGCCGCTCCTGGCGTAGCGGGACAGCATCTGACTGTAAACGCGACCGGTTGTAGGTTCGATCCGCACTCGGGGTGTAATTATATTTAAATAATTTTCACTTCCTCATTCTGGTAAAACAAAGTGGGACGTTGAGTTCCACTATGAATGTACCGAATTCGGTAAAAAGGGAAGATGTCTAAAAAAATATTTTAGTAGTAAAAGAGATCACTCTGTTATATTCTACCGTCCCTTACAATCTTATGTACTTACGTAATTTCGACACATTAAACTTCAAAGCACGTGATTATGCATAATTCATAGTAGTTCGTATGACAACATTGTGCGATAAGCTTTTGTTTACGTCCTCTGATGACGCAAAGTTGTAAGTTCAAACAGAAATTAAGTTAAAGCTTTTAAGCAACCTATTGGGGTGTAATACTGTCGAAATTAGTTAAGTAGGCTGATGCTAAGAATCTATACAAAAATTTTTACTCCTATATTGTAACCAATAACTATCTATTATCCAGATATTATGGTTAATTGCAGGTTCTTGTTTTTTGCCGCATAATTTAGTTACTTTAGTGTTAAGAAACTCAATGTTCCGCACAAACTCGAAACTGTATAAGAATATACACGTGTTGATAGTGAGTTCGATTCCTACTTGTTTTTATATGCTTACTTCTAAACCCGAAATCTGAGAAATCTATACGAATAAATAAAATCGCAGTGTGCATGTAAAATTAAAATAGAACGCTGTAGCGGTGTTTCTTGACGACGTGCCTTCGATCGTGTTTGGCATCCAGGACTAATTCAGAAAATATTCAGTGTTGGGATGCCCCATCAACTGGCCCGAATCATCGCGACAGCGCGCTTGTTTGCAGACTGTGCAAAATATTGCCCTACGACGCGTTGCACAGGATTCCCGATGCGTAAGGAACGCGATCCTGCATAGGGATCTCCGCATCCAGCACTGAGAAGACCATGTAAGAAAACTGGCTACAATAACCTATGGACGTGCTGATATCTCAGAGCATGCGCACATCCCAGACTTCGCACCTTACTATTCTCACCCAACCTACAGAAGACCTTTCCCCAGAGACTTCCTCTCCCTATCCCACTCCTGAGCTACTGCTGCCGCGGTCGGTCGCTGATGCCACAGCTGGGCCTACCTCCAAGGGTCTCACCTGGCTGGGTCAATCGCCCGGGAGTCATAGCTCATTTTTGAATTAGAATTATAAAATAAAGATCCAAAGATATTAAATTCCACGAGGACAAAGTCGCTAGTGCAGCTAGTATTTATATACTAAAACTATATTATCTATAAAAAATAAAACTTATTCATATTAAAACAAAACAAATTGCAGCTACATTTTTGCCTCACCGCAATACAGCTAAATTACATACATTCCCCAAAAGCTGCATACGAATTACACGAGATACTATCGTGTAATTTCCTGCACTCAGTGCATAAAACTCTAAAGGCTCGTTCATATTTAAGTTACAAAAATTTATATATATACCCAGTATAAATGAAATAGATTTTTTTGGTTATTTTTCTATCTTAGGGAAATCAATCTTTTGTTTTGTTATACTGCTTGAAGCGTGGTGGAACTCAACACTGCGCTCCAAAAATAATAGAAAAGATTTTAACTTGCAAAACACAAAACAAAGAATTCTTTAAACATGAATTGCGTTTATTTAACACCTTAGCATTTTTACACTAAAAGAAATAAAGAGACGTCTAAGCTCCAAAAGTATATACATATATGTAATGTACCTAGATATTTTATAGACTTAAATTTTCTAGCCTTTATATGCATAGCGCCTTATTACTAAAATTATGCGGAAATGACTACGTCGAATGTTCACAAGTGATTAATGAACTTTTTATCCGGTTTTAAAACAAACTTCTTATCCGAAACCTTTTATGTAATAACATAGCAAGCTATCTGATAACATCGCACCTTCTGAATTAAAAGGGCTTATCTAAAAAAATGTCTACTTACTTTACTTATTTTTATAAAATAAAAATTTTAGAAAAGTGACTTTAATGTAAATATGAAAAATATGTATTTATTTAAAAAACATTTTAGAAAAAAACGTATTAATTTTTTTTTTAATTTGAACGCAGCGGGATTCATACATTTTTATACGTTTTTTCTAAAATGTTTTCTAATCCTAAGGGTGGAATAACACTTTAAAAATAGTAAATATGTATTTATTTACTAGATTCACCAGCGGAAGTTAGATTAGACAGAATTGTAAGTTTTTTTGCTTAAAGCTGAATAAAGGTCTCATAAGGTTAGCAACACATTGATTATTTGGGCTAGAAAATACCACACATACAATATTTCTTATATATTATTATTTACAGTCTTTTGGCGTTTATTAGAAATTACGAATTTTGGATAAAGGCCCTATAATTCTCCACTAATTTCTTGAGCATCAAATGCTAGCAAATTTAATATTTTACATACATTTATATATATGTTTTGCTATTGACAGATAGAGAAGTTATAAGAAAATTGAGTTTGTTTCACAAATTGTCTTTAATCTCACAATGGCAGCTATAAAACCAGTCATTTAGAGATTGAGTACCAAACTCACTGCACCACTATGACGTCACATTGTTATTTTTTTAATTTTACAGCTTCACTCTTTTTACAGCATAAAAGGGGTCATCAGAGAAATTAGTGTTAAAACACTCATCTACTATTTTCGGCTGATTTCGAGACATTACGTGTTGAAACGCGAAACCCAACGCCGCGTTTCGTTTTACTAGTATGGCGAAATGTACATAATTTAAATATGATCTTTCCACCGAATAGGAATAGAACCCACATAAAATGGAGTCTCCATTAAAACGCTGTCCCACTACAACGCATTTCAAAATTATTTAAAATTTTCAAATTCATCCATAAATTGAAAACAATGTACAATTACCAATTTTGACAGTAAAACTAGAAAAACAAACAATGCTTACCGATAATATCAACCCCTATTTAACTTAAGTGGATGCTTCCCAAGGGCTGACGTTTCACACCTGGCTAACTCAATTACTCGGCCTATTATTACCTACGAATTTTATTTAATATTTCAAGCGATTTGTAGTTTTACCCATTTATTAAAGAAAGTTGTATTTTTTTTAAATACAACATTTTGGACCTTTAAAAATATTATATAAAATAAGTATGTAACTTCACGCTTTATCCCGCATATTAGAGTAGTTAGAGGGAACCTGATGTCAAGAGTAAACTCCATTGTGATTTTTCCACCAGTATTTAAGATATTGCATGTTAAGTGCTAGAACTCAATGTCATCTTTGTTTTACCAGAGCGGAGTAATGACAATAATTGAAAACCTATTTCTCCGAGTGGGAATCGAACTCATGACCGATCATGTTAACATTTCGATGATATCTCACAGCACCACTACCAGTATTATGAAGTTAAAATATAAATGTTAATTTAAATTTAAATTTTGCCTTATATATGAGGGACACGAGAGAACAATGAAGATATCTCCATCAGATTATCTCTATATTCCTTACGGCAAAAGCGATTTACGGTAGGAGCTCTCGTAAATAATAGCCTACTATTGCAAGATTTATACGATATTTAAATCATAACATTTTAAAATTATTACACATCGAAATATAACAAATTGTTCTATTGAGAAGTACGATTTGTCGTTTACAAAGTTTCATTTGTGTGGACTTCATGACTCGTTTTTTTTAAAGTTTTAAAACGAACATTTTGTTAAATTTCTGATAGAAATAAGTGTGAAACCTCATTTCATATTTTCCGTATTTCAAAAAATTACTCTCTCTTTATACTTAATATTTCTCTACACTCTCCTAATAAACCGTCATCCTAAATTTTAGCTCATTACATTCAGTAGATTCAGATATTACCTATTAATTGCTTGCCAAGAATTTTATGAAAAATAATAAACATAAATATAGCAAATAATAACAATGAGAATTTCTTATACAAGTAAAAGTCAAACATAATAATTTAATTAGTTACATTTTTCTTTATTGTATAAACAAAATTTCCTACAGTTCAAATAAAAACATTTACTGTAGAACTATAATTACATTAAACCATGATCAAATATAAAAGCTGAAATGGAGTTTTACGCACCTGTTGTACCCATTAGTTTTAGACACGCACCATAAAGCCAGTTTTACACTAAAGCATGTTAAATTTATATTATTATAATCTCCGCTTACACAAATTTTCGAATTGAAAATATACAGTGAAACCTGATTAAGTCGGATTTAGAATTTTGTATCATTTAATGAGTTTTTCATTTATCCATTTTTCAAATTAGATGGACTAAAAATATTAACTATTTCATTTACAAAAGCCTATGCTTACAGAGGTCGAAATATGCCGAAATGTGCACATTTATAGGTAAACAAACGTTTCGAAACCTGTCCCAAACTAATAAAATGCCTCACTTATACAGATAAGAATACTGAATCATAAATATAGGGCTAAAGATCAAAAAACATAGATACCAGGTGATTCAATGACAAAATGCTGAGACTTCATTGGTATTTTAAATTATAGAAAAATGAGCAATAACTTCTTAATATACGTATATATACATTTCATTAAAAGTTATTTAAAGAAACGTTATTACCTCATAGTTATGTAATGCCAACCAATATTTGTACCGTCAAGAAAAACTCTAACGCAAATAACCGAACATAAGAATTTAATAAATATAAAAAAGACCAATATCACAATACAAAAAAACGCGGTTTCATGTTAGTATTGCTGAAAAGAAGTCATGAAAACAATATTACTAAATCCAATTTAGTTCTTTTATCTGCGGCTTTTAATTGTTAGTATAAATTAATTATAAGTTCACGTTAAGTAGAGAAAAAGCGAAAATGATTGATCGTTTAAATCAAGATAGCAGCCCGCAAATGATTTTTCAATCGGGAAAGTTTGGTATAAATCATAAGATACGGTCTAAATACAACGTAGAGCTATAAATAATAAGACAAAAATCTTAATCTTTTATGTGATATAACAGGGTAGTCAGAGTAATGTCAAAATATAATGCCGTTTTTTGCTTAAAATCGAAACATTGAGTATTGAGTGGTGAAAGTCAATACCTCACTTTGTAAGAGGAAACATGAAAGTAAATTATAAATAAAATCTACGACATAAAAAATAAAGAAACATAAAGAATATATTACTTAAGTAATATTTAATACGGCAAATTTTGAACAAAAATTAATCAGTTACGTTACGTGCGTTTATGCCATACACGCTGGAAGCAATCTATTTAACTCTTATATTGAAAATATTTAACTATACAAATTACAAGAACACATGCATTACTAAAATTGAGACAATAAATTGTAATAATTATCTATTTTTTATTACACACAATAAAACCACAAAAAAAACAATCTATAATGTATAACCAACTTAATATACAAAATTATCATGCGCACGCGCGCGATAAGCGGAACATATTGCGAAGTGGGTACTTCCGGAAGTTCGTTGCGTCTCGTGACGTCATTTCCGGAAGTGACCTCTCACCGGTTTTGTTAGAATATTGGAAGGGTCATGATTTTCAAGCTTTTTATCGGATATTTATGGATTCTAGTTCATTAATTTTATTTTTTCAAATAGCTTGTGACGATAGTAAATATAATTTAATTTATTATATATTTAATATTTATTTATACAATAAGGTAAATTTGACAAAAAAAAAATTTCTTAATTTGTTTCACCACCATTTAAGTTTCAACTATATTGTTTTAAGTTTATATTGTAATAAAAAAATAATATACACATGCGATTTCATATTAAAACGATCTTATTCTAGAGAAACTTTTTAAAGTGTCCTATTATTCCTAAATGAGTATTAATAAATTCGAGATAGGAATATCTATTTGAAAACTAAATTTTAAACGTTGCCATAGTATATTTTTAAAATTTTCTCTCTAATTTGTCAAGCGATTGTAATGAAATATCAAAAAAGAATAACTTCAAAGAGACGACGAGCGACAAATCTTTTACTTCGACTACTTCAAGTAAGTCAGTTCTAAAAATATAATTTTACGTCCATTATTAGATGTAAAAATTTAGGTTAAGAGTCATCTGAGGCACTTTAAAAAATATTGTGGTCTGACATTTCAAAATCACAATGACAATGTTTCATTTCGATGTTAATTAATGTCTGGTTTCTGTTATTCCATTTTACTGGCTTTTTTTAGCTTCATGCTTATATCCCGCATAGCAAGGTAGACAGAAAGTACCTAGTGTCAAGATACTCCGTACTTCGCTTTCCACTGAATTCGAGACTTTGTGTATTGAGTGGTGAAACTCAACGCCGCACTTTGTCTTTACCAGAGCGAGGAAGTAAAAATAATTTAAACATATTCACTCCCCCGAGTGGGAATCGAACCAACCAACCAACCAACCAACCAACCAACCAACCAACCAACCAATCGCGTTCATAGACGCTAGTTCAGACGCTGTCGCACTGCTCCACGATCGGCTTCATTATTTATCGTAAGTACTATTTATAAAGCTCATGAATTTCATTATTTCTAAGGTAAATGAAGTTTTTTTAGTAAATTTGTTTTATTTTTGGTCTAGGAACCATATTTATATAAAAATTTAATCAGGTACATTAAAAAAACTGTTTCATGCATTTTACCATATGGCAATAACTCAAGAAAAATTAAATGTCAAGCCATTACATTTGTAGGTTTTTGCCCAAATTCAAAATGAAATTGGGTGTTAAGTGTCGGAACTCAATACTGCATTTTCTCTTACCAGAGCGAAGAAATGTAAATAATTTAAATTTAAACATTTCCCCGAATAGGAATCAAATCCTCAACCAATTGCGCAATCATTTAAAACTACGCCCAGATGGTATTTTCTAAATTTGTAAGAATAGACCTTAATATTCAGGTTTTAGTGATACTATTTTATCAATATTTGCAAAGGCATTTTGCAACATTTATTTGTCTCTAGCTTGACATTAAGGTCTGACTGTCAACGCAATCGGTTATGGGTTTGATTAACACCTAGAGAAATGATTATATATTTTTTTCATTTCTCTGTTCTATTAAGACAAAGCGCGGCGTTGAGTTTGCCAATAAATACATAATATCTCGATATATCGAATATTAGATTGTCTATTATTACGCTTCAAGCTGATTATTTTTATTTGACATTTCTATAAAATTTCAGCATTAATGTACATGACGCTATTCATACAATATTTTTTTAATTATCAATACTATATATGTAATTACATATAAAAGAGAAAGTCTATAAAGCTACGACTAAATGTACAATGCTATACAGCGCGTTATCTGATAACGTTAGAAATATTAAATGAGTCTATTAGCAAGCAATGTAATTATGCAACGAGATTTATTACTATGACGTCGCGGTGCAGTTATGTAGGGTCTAATAATCGGTTCCGGTGTCAAATGTCTTGCTATCACTGTTATATATATATATATATATATATATATATATATATATATATATATATATATATATATATATATATATATATATATATAGTTTTATTTGGCAGTTTCCCTATTCTTTACTTTCCGTCCCAATGTAAGATACTACGTACTGTGACAAAATGATAATAAATAATCATCATCAGCATAAAGGTTCCCCCTTGAACATAGACCTCCCCAATAGCACAACAGTTGGCTCTGCTGCTTGCCGTCCGTATCCATCAGTTGTCCACAATTCCAACGAGCTTCGAGTAGGAATCCAACTCACAACTATCATCATAGCGATACAATTGTTTTTTTTTATTAAAAACAGTATTTCACTTCTGTTCTTGTCTGTTCTTGTCGTTTTACTTACATGTTTCTTTTTTTATTTCAATGACTGACAAATCATCTTGTGTCATTATTGCTTTACTTTTCGTAAACTTTTGTCATTATTGTTTAATTTCATTCATTTGCACAGTGACCAAATTAAACTTTATTAAAGTTTAATTTGGTCACTGTGCAAATGAATGTATTTTTTTAATCTATATTAAAAATTTAGATGCAAATATCAATTTTATCTTACAAATGCATATATAGACGTTTCATTGTTACATTATTTACAGCTCTACAAACGATAATTATGAAAAAGCTTGGAACGCAAAATTTGCAGCTTTTTATATGAAAAGAGCTGCAAATTTTGCATACATTTCCATATAAATTTGAATAGAAAAATTAACAACCAAATAACAGACTGATGAAATTATTTGCAACCCTATTTACTGTTAAAGCTTAGGAAGAATAACGTAAGACCATCAATGCAATATATACGAAAGAATAAAGAATACAAATCAAATAAATATTACGAGCCTTCACTCATCGTCGTTTATGATTTTCTCAGAAACATCCTTGTAAATATAAATTCATACCAATCCAGCGTATTCAAAAATGATGTGAATATAGCATTGATTATATGATAATTCGACTGAGAAAAAGTGAGTGAGTTTATCTAATTTCTATTTTAATCGATTTAATCAGGATTAGATTAAATACAATTAAAAATTAGTAATTGATTAAATCATAATTGATAAATACCAGCACTAACTCGGAATATCCGCTTGAGTGGTCATTCGTAATGAGTAAATAGAAAACAATAATAATAATAATTACAACAACATAGGTGAGAACAAAGTAATTATGAAAGATTGAATATTTTAATATTTTTAAAGTGTTATTCCTCAAGACTAGTAACCATAGATTTTTTTAATTCGGTAATAAATATTTAATTTTATGCCGTTTATTACGAGATTGTCTCTGAATACTCTCCGTATTCAGAGACAATCTCGTGTCTAGACACTCCGTTGACCACTTTTCACCAGAAATCTAGACCAAATGTGTTGAGTGCAAAACTTAACGCCGCGCTTTGTCTTACCAGAGCACAGAATGAACACTAATTTAAAGTAAAATCATTCCCCTGAGTGGCTCTCACTATAGAATTACTCAATAAAAATGTATAAAAATACAAACTTACAATATAAAATGGGAGCTCAAATAAATAAAAGTGCTTTAATTAAAGTATCAAGTTGCCACCACTGGGATCATAACACGCAAAATAATTAATACTGTACCAGTATCATGTAAAGGAAGGTAAGCGTCTTTCAGTAAAAATATTTTGAAGTAAATAAACCTACATACATATATATGTATACATTACACTTATTAGTATTGTAGATTTTGTGTTTTTAAATAAAACATATTTAATGATTTGACTCGGTAGTATACCTGTACTGCTTCCTCATGTCAGTAACGAGCTTGTCCACCGTTCAATATTTTTTTTTATTATATATATAAAGAATATGTAAAGAAAATAAATTTGTTTAATTTCGAATTTGGCGCGCTTCGCGTGTTTGATTATGTTATTTTACACTTTTTAGTCTGTCGTTCTATTTAGAGGTTAAGATTATTGAATTGTGGTGAAAGAAAAGGCCGAAAAATTAACTTGTATTCAATCATATCTTGTGACAAAGCGATTAGAATTCGTGGAAAATAAACTTTGAATATCTTTTCTTTGTTTTTAGTTGAGGTTTTTACAAAAGTGTACTAATAAGATATTTTCTTTGATAAGAAACTAACAAAATAAAACTTAAAACTTAAAAAATAAAGAAAAATAAAAATATATTTTTCAAAACCCGACATTTCTAATCCTTAACACTAGTCCGTGCTCAGTCTATAGATAGACTGAGGTGGCGAAATATACTCGATTAAAAACTAAATGCGATCGAATACCAAAATATACATTCATTCATTCATTCATTCATTTAAAATGTGTAAAAATCGTGAAAATCTAAGATTTTATTATTTGTAAAATAATTCAATTGCATAATTATTAAGCTAAGCTATTTAGATAAGCTAGAAGATATTAAACAAGTTAACATCATTAATTTTTCTTGATAAGAAATGTTTTAAAAGAGGGTTAAGGTCGGTCGTTGTATAGTGGGACAGCGTCTGACTGTAAACGCGATCGGTTGTGGGTTCGATCCCCACACGGGGATATTATATTTAAATTATTTTCACTTCCTCTGGTAAGACAAAGTGTGGCGTTGAGTTCCATCACTCAACATGAAAAAAAATAAATAAAAAAGAGGGTAAAAAACAAAAAAGGGAAAAGAACGTAATACTAAAAGCTTGTACTGTGTACTTTTTTCACAGCTCCCAGTCCAACGAGTTTTTGACAGGTTGTATTATCACTGTATTTTTCTCTTATATTTACCTTTATATTGCTACTAGTAGAACCGTAAAGTATATAAATAAATAAATAAATCGCCTTCGCTTATGCCTTAATACATGAGAGTTATCTAAAAAACAGTAGCCGTGCAAACAATTTACGCAACGATATACAAATATAGTATAAGCAGCAATATACAGTTATTTTATCTTTGATTTTAGTAAAATTTGTCAATAATAACCAACCAAACCAAACCAAACCAAAAGTATAATTAATAAAAATCTACTTCACGCTTTATCCTGCCCAGAGGGAACAGAACCTATTGTCAAGACACTCTGATTACCGCTTCTGGCCCGAATTTAAGACTGTGCGTGTTATTGGCGGAACTCAACGCCGTATTTTGGGTTAACAAAGCAAAATAATGTAAATAATTTATCAATAAGCATTTTCTCTAAAAAGAAACGAAACAAAAGTAGATAGGAAAAGTATGAAAATATTTTTTAATTATTTATAATAAATTATTATTATGATAATGATTCATTTTCACCTCTTCCCTCTGGTAAAGACAAAGTGCGGCGTTGAGTTCCACCACGCAACACGCGATGTCTCGAATTCAGTGGAACGTGTTCCTTCCTGTTCCTTCAGTTTCCTTGGTGTTTCTTCAGTTTCTTATATATATTAATTTCCGCCAATTTAGAACGAAGCGACTTATCACTAAAAACTAAGTAGACTTAAAGAGTAAATAGTCTAAATTAATAACCGACAATCTATTTCTTCCTACATATAAAATATATTTATTTAATAATTATAATAGAAGATACGCACAAATAAAAAGGCGCATACTTTTTTAGTTCAATTTTTTTTAATATAGTTTAATATAGTTAACTTTGTTTCAAATAAATTAATTCCAATTTATTTTACAAGAATTATAATGTGTTCTAACGTTATAAAGTGTATACAGAGTACGTGACATTGCTCTTAAGTTCCAGATATACCGAATCCTTGAAATGAACTAACAACACAAATTTTATAGCCTTATTTAAAGCAGCTACAGTATTTTTACAGCTTTATTGTGTTTTGTTTCTTTTCTGGGAATTTTAAAGTAAAATATTGTACATTTATAAATTCATACATATATTGTATTCGGAAAGATAAAAATTTACCAAGTAATTTACAAGTTTATTCATTTTTGAAATAAATATATTTTTGTTTTTATTTTAAAATAATTTCTTAACGTTGATGTAATTTTAAACTAAATTATACTTTATAATTTAAACATCATTGTGGCCTAAATAAGATATTAGACATATGTTAATGAATGCGATAGTAACTTCATATCCTGTCAGAAGGTGATACTGATGCTTTGCGAAGAACAAATTTTCTTACCTATTTGATAATACCAACGAAAAAATAATATAAAATTTATTTTGATAATATCTATCTAATAACAAAAAATCACCATAAACTTTAAAGCGAAATACATTTATCCCATATCCAATTTACTTACAATTTGCTCACCGTTGCAAATAAATGCCTTTTGACATTCCTTACAGAAACTACATTAAGTTTTATTATTAAAACGATACAAAAATTCTTGTACTAACTTAATTTGATATGAATAATAATGTCGCTAGCCAAATAAAGCAGCTTTACGTTTTATCTTATACAGCAAGGTAGTTAGAATAACTTGATATCATGACACCCCGTTGACTACTTTCGAGGCAATTTTCTATTTTTTTTTAGCTTTAGCAGGGTAGACTGAAAATATTCCGTACTTCCACCGAATTCGAGACATTGAGTGGTGGAACTCAACGACGCACTTTGTCTATATTAGAGCGAGGAAGTGAAAATAATTTAAATATAATCACTCCCCTGAGTGGGGATCATACCCACAACCGATCGAGTCCTACTGCGCTACGACCGACCTTCGGTAAGTTAAAATACATGAAGATACATATTTGGAAATTTGTATGCAAATATACCAGAGGTGGCCATGCCAAAATTAATAAATATATATCTTAATAAGAGCTAGAAAGTAACAAAATATATGAAAAACCTAAAAATGACAGTGAATAAATGTTTTATTTATTATAAAATTATTCATTTGATTAGTATATTAGTTGTCATTTGCGTTTTTAACTTCACGCTTTTATCCTGCATAGCAGGGTAGTCACAAAGCATCTAACTTCAAGACACTTTCGCTTTCCATCGAATTCAAGACATTGCGCGTTTAGTGGGGCAACTCAACACCGCGCTTTGTCGTACCAGAGTGAAGAAGTTAGAATAATTTTAAATTACTTACCCGAGTGGGAATCGAACCCACACCGATCGCGGTTACAGTCAAACGCTCCCAGCACTACGCCATGACAAGCCTCAAAAATTTACTAATTATCAAAGACAGATAAATTCTTTTGTAGACCGTTTGAAACTATTTTAAAGTTATAAACTTGTGACCACGAATTTGTGTAGTGTTCAAAACTGGACTATAGTAGAGGATCGTTAAAAAACTTTTTATTGAATACCAAAATATATTTTATGATTAATCAGTTTAAAATAGTTAGTTAGTTGAAATTCATTTAAAAAGAGGAAAAATCGCAAAAATCAAAGATCTTATTGAGATAAGAAATAACAGAATTTTTGAGTTACGTCACGTTTTTTTATTATGCATGCGATATATAAAATATAATTAACATATTATTTATTACAGCATATACTACTATACTACAGTATATGTAATTGTAAAAACTAACAATTAGATATGTTATTTTACTATTTTTATAGTGTAATTATATAAGTTATTCCACACTTATGATTCGAAAACATTTTTGAATAACCTATCATCTCTGTAGAGAGATTTTTACAAAACATTTTTGAAAAAACGTATAAAAATTTGAACGCAGCGGGATTCGAACCCGCGCCTCTTGGATAATCCGTCCGAGCGCCCTGACCGCTAAGCCATGCGTTCTACTACCAGCTGCGTCGAAATTCTTATACGTTTTGTTACAACTTATTTATGTTGTTAGCATCTCTGTAGAGAGATTTTTACAATTTCTACTACTTAAAGATTATTTAGAAATAATCGTTTAACAAGAGAAATTGCTATTTTATTTTAATATTTACTATTTTTAAAGTGTTATTCCACACTTAGGATTAGAAAACATTTTTGAAAAAGCGATTTATGTTGTTAGCATCTCTGTAGAGAGATTTTTACAAATTTCTACTACTTAAAGATTATTTAGAAATAATCGTTTAACAAGAGAGATTGCTATTTTATTTTAATATTTACTATTTTTAAAGTGTTATTCCACACTTACGATTAGAAAACATTTTTGAAAACACAACATTTTTTACAAATTTTTGCTATCCAACAATTATTAATAAACAAAAAACATAAATAAGCGGTCAGAGCGCTCGGACGTATTCCAAGAGATGAGAGTTGGAATCCCTCTGCGTTCAAGTTTTTATATATTATAAACATAAAATTCTTCATTGAAATGAAAAAAAATCTTCATAGAATTGTAAAAATCTCTCTATAGAGATACTAACAACATAAATAAGTTGTAACAAACGTATAAGAATTTCAACGCAGCTGGTAGTGGAACGCATGGCTTAGCGGTTAGAGTGCTTAGACTGTATTCAAGAGGCGCTGGTTCGAATCTCGCTGCGTTCAAAATTTTTATACGTTTTTTCAAAATTCTTAACTAACAATTAGCTATATTTTACTATTTTTAAAGTATAATAATATAAGTAATCCCACACTTATGATTTGAAAACATTCTGGAAAAAACTGTTGCTAGCATCTCTGTAGAGAGGTGATGATTTTTTCTAACCCAACAATTATTAATAAATAAAGAACATAAATAAGCGGTCAGAGCGTTCGGACGTATTATAAGAGGCGAAAGTTCGAATCTTGCTGCGTTCAAGTTTTTATATGTTTTTTTTCAAAAATTAGATATAAACCTAAAATTCTTCATTGAAACGAAAAAAAGTCCTCTACATCTATCACAGAGACTTAAATAATAATTTATTGAGAAATCAATAATCGATGTCGATATCCTAAAAGTAAACTGCGTATTACCGCCACGTGGATCCTTACAAAGAAACGGTCCCCTTGCCCTAAATACAGTTCCCACAGTGAGGACAGTATTATTTATTACGCAATCTAATGTTTTTTTTTATTTCTATAGCGCATTTTGTTATCATAACAACTTTGAATGTAAAACTTAAAATGTTTGACTTTTGTTTTTTTTATTCAACGCTCTATAAAATTTTATTTTGCTTTATATTAGTGTAACGAGACAGCGTTTAGCTATTAACAAGATTGGTTGTGGGTTCGATTCCTGCTCAGAAAAATGATTATATTTGAATAATTTTCATGTCCAATAAAGCATAGCGCGGCAGTGAAATCCACCAGTCAAAACGCAATATTTCGTTTTATAACGAAAAGTGAAGAACGTAGAGCATTTTCGTATAGCTAGATCCCCTTTAACTTCCCTATGTATGTGGAAAAAAGCGAACAACCTTTACTAAAACAAAGCAGCTTAATAATTAAAAATATAATATATTTGTTTCAATATTAATTCAAATAAAATAAATTTTTTATAATAATATTCATATTATTATAAAAATATTAATTATTGCTATTCTGATTTTATATACTTCAACTGGTATGTCAGAGCCCCGTTGTCGATATTTCTGGCCTTTGATTTTTTTGTCAACCAAAATGCCTATCACGCTGAATAATTTTCGCCAATGCCCTGTTTCCTGTATTATAAATCACCCGTATTTTTGCACGCTAACACGTTCATTTATAAAAACACACAATGACAATGTTGATTGTAAGATAATGTTTTTTAACGTTTTGTTCATATCAAAAATATAATATATAATATGCAAATATATTGAAGCGTAAAAAATTATACAAATAAATAAAATCGGAATATTTGTTTGCAATATTAATATAACCGCTTTTTACAATTTTATCTGTCTGTCTATTTGTTCCGACTAATCTCGTTTTCTGGCTTGTTTTGAGGGAACTTTTCTGGCAGATAGTTGATGTTATATGGAATAACTTAGGCTGGTTTTAATTTAAAATAAAGATCCAGAGATGTTAAATTCCAGACGAACGAAGTAGTGCCATTTCATCTTAAGGTATCGTTGTCGACATAAACAAGAATTAAATTAACTAGCTTAATCTTTTTTATTCTATACCTTAAGTTATAAAATATAAAAAAAATAGTATTGATGGGAGATTATAACATAACATTGAAAAATAATTATCCTTAGTCAATAGATAGTCAACATTGCATATTGATAATTATTATACAAGAATAAATGTGCCATATAATATTTAATAACTCACTCGTGAATAATCCCCGAGGCGTCTTTAATCGCTCTACATACAGGAGTCATGAACTCACAAAAGTTGCAATGTTTAAGTATATTGATAGTTTTTGACTGAAATTAAATATTTTGTTATTGTCATATATCTTATAAAAAATAATATTAATTTGCGATTTATTACTATGCATTTAAAAACCCAACAAAAATTTCTAGTAGAAATTGATTTTCCGAATTCAGTACACCACTTTTCAATAATGCCACATCACGGAGTATTGTAAAAGAACAAAAGTAATCATGAAGCTTTCATTAAAGCTATGTACAACTTGCAAGTTCCTT